>OZ034807.1:32492631-33092631 GCA_964028335.1 Altica lythri | reverse complement strand
TGTTGGTTTTCTGTACACTGTGTGGCTCAATGATCTTCCATTTCGTGATAATAACACATCAAGGAACGCTAGCTTGTTGTCGTCTTCGATTTCCATCGTAAACTGTATATTTTCATGGATGCTGTTAATGTGTGTCAGAAATTCTTGCAATTTATTCTGCCCATGGCTCCATATTACAAATGTGTCATCTACATATCTATACCAAGTTTTGGCTTGTATGGGGCACTGTCCAAAGCCAGTTGTTCGAACTTTTCCATAAAGAAATTTGCTATTACCGGGCTGAGAGGGCTTCCCATTGCTACTCCTTCGATCTGTTCGTAAATCTTGTTGTCCCATGAAAAATAAGTGGTGGTGAGGCAATGTTTAAACAAATTGGAGATGTCCTCTGGGAATTTACCATATATATGTTCCATTGCATCGCTTAGGGGCACTTTTGTAAAGAGAGATACTACATCAAAACTTACTAATATATCATTCTCTTCAAGAACTAAGTCTTTAATTTTTGAAATAAAATGGGTGAAATCTTTGACATACGAATCAGTAAGTCCGATGTGTGGTTGCAGGAGTGATGACAGGTGTTTAGCTAAATCATATGTCGGTGAACCAATGGCGCTTACAATGGGACGCAGCGGAATGTTGGCTTTGTGTATCTTTGGCAAACCATAAAGTCTTGGTATATCAGCTTCACTTTTACAAATTAATTTCTTTGTCTGTTCTTCTAGACTTGACTTCTTCACTAAGGTCTTTGTTGTTCTTATTACGCGTTGTGTTGGATCATTGCGTAACTCCTTGGAACTGCTAGGATCCAGTAAATCATTTATCTTTTCCTTATAATCTGCGGTATTAATTACGACAGTGGCATTTCCCTTGTCCGGTGGTAACACCAGTATACTCTCATCCTTGTTTAGATCTTGAATTGCTCTTAACTTCCTAGGCTTTAGGTTACTTTTGGGTGGTTTGGCCTTTTGTAAAATTCTTGCTAATTCAGTGCGTAATTCCTGAGCTGTTTCTTCTGGCAGACATTTTAGTGCGGATTCTAGATTTGCGGAGACCTCCGTACTTGCAAAAATAGCTTGCGTCAAAAAAATATTGGATAAACAAATTGAGCAAAGAGTGAATATAAAGTTTTTGTTACAACTCGGAAAGTCTGCGTCGAAAAGCGATAAAACTTTGAAAAGAGTTTACGAGGATTATTGCCTAACCCTGTTTTAAAGTGGTTCAAACATTTTAAGGACACGAGGGAGGATGTTAAAGATAACGAGTACGTCGGCTGGGCTATGACTTCAAAAAGCGACTTGAGCATTCAACACATTAAACACGTAACAACCTGAAACCAAGGGGCAATCAATGCACTGGAAGTCTCTAAATTGTTCGAGAGCCAAAAAAAGGTTAAGCAAGTTTATATTAAAGACGATGTTGATTGTCCACATCAAATGGGTTCCAGATAGACAATCAATACTACTTAATAGACGTTTTACAAAGACTTCGAGGAAAATTCGCATCAAGACAACACGCTGTCAAAGACTATTTGGCCAAAATCCAGGTTATAGTCTTGAAACACACGCCCTATTCGCTAGATTTAGCATCCTGCGATTTCTGCATGTTTTCAAAAATCAAATTCTGCTTTAAGATAATTCGTCACTAGTAAAACAAAAATCGCTCAAATAATACTGTTTAACAATTATTGTTAAACAGGTATTATACCTTCTGTTATGACACAAGTTATAGAGAGAATGTTAAGCGGGTTAAAATAAAAGAACATTTAACCCTTCCGAAGATAGATTTAATTTAAAAGCACACAACAAACAATACAAAATCCCACACACAAAAAATTACAAAGAGTGAATTAATCGATACACAAGCAAAAAAAATATCTTAATCCTTTATTATAATTAATATTATAATTAATTTACTATAATCTTCAATAGCTGTGGTCTATAAATTTTTAAGGTTGATGAATAAATGCATGTTAATGGTCATTCGTTTTGTTAATTCACAGAGTTCACTCAAATCCTTCGTAGCTAATAAATATTCATGATTTTATAACTTATTTAATAGTTAATGATTTTACGTTAACGAATTATCGTTATATTAAAACATTAAAAATATAGTAATTAAGTTAATGTTTCATTTCGTTGAAATAATCTGCCCTGTATAGGAATTGAGTTATAAAACTTGTAACAAACCTAGAGAGTGTTGGCGCCATTTCAAATACATTTAGCTTGAATAGAAACATTCTTTGATAGGAAGACACTTTTCTTTTTCCATTTTTTCCATTTCTATAGTCCTGCACATATCCGACTACGATACCATCTCGAGTAATGTTTTTTTGTCGAGTTTTATATTGTCACCTTTTCGGGTTTATGTCTTAAACCCAAAAATCTTTTCAGATTTATTGACACAATCTAGGGGATAGAGAAATTACGGTTTTCTCAGATATATCTGCGTCCAAGTAATGTTTTGAAAAATGTAGAGCGGGACTTACGGCTTTATTCGATAACTTTGAAGTTACAATTCCCAAATGTAAAATTTATAGCGTGTTCCTTCTATTTGGATGTTTGTGCCAAATGCAGTTTTCTAAATTGAATTTTTATTATTGGGCTGGTTCATCATTTTCAAACTTTTATAACTGGCCTATAAAAAATCCGTTGTGTAGAAGTGACCAAATTAGGTCACTATACAATAAACAACTGAAGTGATATATTACAGACTTAAACTAGATAACAAAAAAAAAATAACCAAAAAGTCGAAGACAAAACAATACCAAGTTTTGTGTTACGACATTGTTACTCTAGTCAAAATCTTCAAAAACGTGAAAATTAAAATAAAGGTCCTAAATATATGAGCAATAGCTCATTGGATTTGGAATCACCTCTAAAAAAATGCTTTTAAAGAAAAAGTGTGGGTGCAAAAAATTGCAATTGTTATTAACAAAATAACATGAAAAAAAAAGATATTTATGTTTTTGTTAATAACTCGAAAAATATTAATATTTAAGCAATTTTGAAAAAAGCTCGTTAAAGAGGAAGAAATTTCCGAAAAAAAAGTTGATCCTCCCGGAACTCTATCTCCATTATTTATAATTTTACTTAGCCGTTGAAAATAGGGATCCGCGCTGGTTATACGGCATGCGCGCGCCACCGCTAAACGGGGTTTATCAGATAAAAGATTTTTTATGACATTAAATGTTATTTGAAAAATTTGAAACTTCGTGGAGCCCTTTTCACATGTATACTTTACAAGATCCTGCGATAAATGTTCATAAAAGTTTCCTTCTCTTTAACTAGCTTTTTTCAAAATTGCTTAAATATTAATATTTTTCGAGTGATTAACAAAAACATCAATATCTTTTTTTTTTTATCTTATTTTGTTAATAACAATTGCAATTTTTGCACACACACTTCACTTTTCCTTTAAAAAACATTTTTCTAGTGGTGATTCCGAATCCAATGAGCTATCGCTCATATTTTTAGGATCTTTATTTTAATTTTTCACTGTTTTGAAGATGTTGACTAGAGTATGTTGTTACAATAATATTATCCTGTCCAGACAGGAATATGGAAAATATTAACGATTATGCAAACAAAGCGAGTATTTTCTGGAAATAGGTCAAAGTAAGTAAAATTATAAAACGTTCCAAACTAACCCTGGATTTGAATTTAGCGACAGGAAAATAATTCTAAAACTCATTTTACTTTTTAAAAATTTATGGAATTATAGTACGAATGTTTAAAGGAAAGTGTCGTTGCTCTTTTTATTGTTTACTTATGCTACTTGGCAAAATTTTTGTGCATTGTATGCAACCTTTAGTACTATATGCTCTATGTTGCAAAACAATTACGATAAGGGTTATTTTAATTTACAGAATTTGATAAGGAGTATCTCGAATAGAAACAAGTAGCTTTAAAATTACATTAAAACTCCTTATTCACGATTTTATTATTCGCGGGTAAAAAACGGCTAAAATTTTTAAATTTGAATCATTAAACACTAATACCTAGGGACATGAAATCGAACAAAAAGTATCGATATTTTACTCATGAATAGAATCGAAAAAAAGTATCATTCATATCAAAGTAATGAAGGAAATGTATTGATACCCGTAAATATCGATGTTTGCACTTTCGAATGTTAGAATAGGAATAGGAAATAGGAATAAGTGGCAGCTGACACCAACATGGAGTATTATGTTTTAATTGTAGTTATTAATTAAACATGTAATAAAAAAAAGTAGTAACAAAAAGAATGGTAAATAGTAGCGTGTTTATTAACAATAGTTTTGATTAGTTTAATATAAGTGTATAAAATAATGTTAAAATTGTAGTGTCAAATGTCAATAAGTATGTCATATGTCAAAAATTAACATATTAGTATATTAGAATGTCAATTTTGTAGTGTTCGTAGTGTCAAATCAGAAAATAGTCAAATGTTAAAAAGTGGCATATAAATATGTCAATAGTCAAAATTATCATATTGGTAGCTTCAAATGTTAAAATTGTAATATCAAAATATATTATTTAAGTATGTGAAAATTCAAGATTGTCATATATGTAAAAATTAAAACTTCAAATATCAAAAATGAACATTAAATATGTCAAAGGAAAAGATTGTGAATTGTAAATTTTGAACTCCAATGCCAATATTATTAAATTTTTTCTATTAAAGTTTAAATGCCAAATGTCAATAATTGTCAAATGTCAATGAAATCAATTTTTTGGTCGAATGTCAAAATTTGAACGTCAAATTTGTTAAAACCGTAATGTCAAATCTAAAAGTGTAACGTCAAATGCCAAAATTGTCACATAACGTTAAATGTCAATGTGACAATTTTTAAAATTCAGAAAGTCTAAAAACAAGGAAAAGGCATTAAGGGCAAATTGAAAAAATGTGGCAACTGCATTCTCTACCTATGTCATTTTCTTGTTTGTATAGTTTCTAAATTTAAAATATCTAAAAATAGTTTACTAATAACCACAATTGTTCTGTGAAATGTCAATAACGTCAATCGTAAGAAATGTCAACGTCATATGTTAAAGATTTTAAAATATAAACGTCATTATTTTTACGTCTAATATAAAATTGTAAAAAGATTGAACGCCAAATGTAAAAATATTAAAAATTGTCAAAATTAAAGTTTCATATGTCAAAATTGTCATATGTGTAGTGTTAAATGTCAATATTATTAAAATCTGTTAAATATTTTCAAAATATGTATAAACGTCATTATTTCTACGTCATAAGATAAAATTTAAAAAAAAAATTGAACGACAAATGTAAAAATATCAAAAATTGACAAACTTGTAGTTTCATATGTCAAAATTGTCAAATGTGTAATGTTAAATGTCAATTATTAGGAATAATAAAAATAATAAAAAACTCTTAGTTTTTTATAAAACTTTCACTTTTAATGTTTTTTAAAATAATGACATGTTTCGCTTTACTAAGCATCGTCAGATTGACATATAAAGTTACATTTTGTTTATTTGTATTAAGGCTAGATTAAGTATGGAAGTAATAGGATATAACAATATTAAAGCCTAGATGTTATTAATATTGTTATATCTTATTACTTCCATACTTAATCTAGCCTTAATATTACCTATTCAACATCAGATAGTTAGCTACAAATAAACAAAATGTAACTTTATATGTCAATCTGACGATGCTTAGTAAAGCGAAACATGTCATTATTTTAAAAAATATTAAAAGTGAAAGTTTTATAAAAAACTAAGAGTTTTTTATTATTTTTATTATTCCTAATAAAATGGACTTTCAAATAGTAAGGGTCAGTTCAATTAATTTAATTAAATGTCAATATTATCAAAATCCGTAAGATGTCGAAATTTAATCGTCAAATGGCAACCTTATATGTTAAATATATTTTGATGAAAAAATTTAAACGTCATTAGTCAAAATTGTCATAATTTAAACGTTAAATGTTAATATTACCAAAATTGTTTCTTGAAAAACATATTTAATTTAAACTGTGAAAGGCTTTCGCGGCCATTGTCTAATGTATCAATGGTTTTTGGGCTGTTAGGCCGGCGTCGATTGTCTTGCTGACTTGACGTTTCGCCAACACGAGCGGTTGGCATCTTCAGAAGTTCCTTCCTGGTTGACAGTCTGCGAACTACTACCTACTACCACTAGGAAACAGTTGACTGGTGTGATGCTTCGTTTCCAAACACAGAAACCATATAAGCGAACATTGCTGTTGGGATAATCCTCTCCCAAAAATTGTAAAAAATTATTGCCGAATTTCAAAAATTCAGTGTAGGTACACCTAACACGACTTGCTGTATTGCAATGAAACTCTTATGATTTTCGTCAACAAAAGATAGGGGTTAGATTTGTGTCTAAAGGTTTTATTGGTGGCGCGTTCTAAGCGGTTATATGCAAAACTAAAAAGAAAACCAATTAACTAGATGCAACACGAAACAGACTATCACTTATTTTAAGTGTTAGATAAATTGGCAGAAATATTTACTTTAAAAATGAGAGCATGTTTTTTTAAGTATATAAGATAACTTATTATATACATAAAAAATAATATATCAAGTCTTGTTTGCCACATTTTAAAATTTAAAACATATTCAAATTGGAATTTTATGTTATTACATTTCTATCTATTATTGAATGTTATTAAAAAAATATAATTTTGATTATACGAGGAAGTACCCAAAGTAAAAAACGGAAATTTAACTATATTTTTTTTTATTATTTGTACCTACATCAAATTATTCATCACGGTCAATGTATTCAACATTGGCTACAATGCATATTTAAAACGATGCTTCAATTGTTCGAAACATTCCGTAAATGCAATAATCGGGATGATCTTAAGGCCGTCGAGGGATTTTTGTTTTATTTCCTCCACGGTAGCTCAACGCTTTCCTTTCATGTTTTTTTTTAATATGGGGATAAAAACTAAATCACACAATGCTAGGTTTAATGAGTAGCAGTGATAAACAATCCGTTTCATGCCGTTTTTGCTTAAAATTGACGACACGGAGAGTGCGCTGTATAGTTAGCCGGCGCGATATAGTCATGAAATTACCAGTCGACGGTGCACCAAAGATATGATCTTCTTTCTGCATACTCTTCCTCAATATTTTTTAAATCCTCAGATAGAACTTCTGGTTAACAGTTTTACCTAGTGGAATAAACATCGAGTGCACAATACCTCGACATTCCAAAAAACAAATGATCATTGTCTTGATTTTTGATTTTACTTGTCGAGCTTCTTTGGGACAAGGAGATTTAGCTGTCTTTCACTAACTTGATTGCTGTTTTGTTTTAGGATCGTACCCATAGGACCATTACTCATTTCGTCTTTAGTAACCACCGTGGAAAAAAAATTGGGTCTTTTCGAGCTGATTTTTAAGCTCTAAACATGCCTGAAGTCTACGATCCTTTTGCTCGTTTGTTAGATATCGAGGAAAGAATTTGGCTGCAACCTTTTTCATGAGCAAATGTTAAGAAAAAATCCTCTGATTTAAACTCTACGCCAGACATCTTACAAAGTTGATCAATGTTTCTGCGACGATATTCATTACTAGGGTATTGATTTTATTGACATTTTCGTAAGTTCTTGATGTCAAAGGCCGTCCTAAACGGAGCTGGTTAATTAACATTTCTCAATTTTTAAAACAAGTAAATTATTCGTAAACTCGGGTTTTATTTAGGGCAGCTTCCCGTTAAGCAATCTTAAAAATTTCAATAGTCTCCGCTGCTGACTTTCCAGCAGCGCATTGCTCTTGAGAATTCGCCATAATATTTTTTGGCTAAAATGAAAAAAGTGGTTTTTCTGCGACAATTCTCATGGACAAACCAATCCACTCACAGCGACACAGCTAACGTACGGCCGCTTGAACAAACGCTAGTTCCCCACCCCAGCACGATCTCCATGTTCATTAAAGACAAATATTGGTCATCAAAAATAAAGTTTTGTTTACATATAGAGTTGCTACTGCTTTCTTTTCAATAACTTTGTTTTAGATGTATTATAACTAAATATTTCGTCATTTCAAAGCAACAGTTGTTACATATTTTCCTTATAATCTTCGACAATATTGCATCTAACAAGCAAATTAATATATACTCATCTTCTCCATTTCCAAAGATTTTATTAGATGACTGTGAAAAACAAACATTTTTTCAAACATATTTAGTTTAGAACTCAACAATATTACATTTCTATCTGTAAATAACATTATTGGCGTACCTATGTAATTTTGACAAATATGTCTTTGATTATATAAGATCCTCATGTAAGCAAAAGACAAATATAATGGTCGTTAAAAATAAATATTGTTGTTTGCATTTTGAGTCGTTATTGCCCCAGTTAATACGATGTGTAAAAATGATAATAACAATCTATACATATAACAAAACTGTAGAAATGTATATGTTTGTGCGCACATCACATGAAAACTACTGATCCTTTTCGAATGCGGTTTTCAAAGACGTATTTGTCTTCTTTCAACTTAACATCTGGTGTATAAAACTTTTTCCTCCCACCCCTTTAACGGAGTTAAGAAAAAAATTTTTATACAAAAATCAACACGCCACGCGAACGACGTCGCGGGTACATCGAAATAGAACCCAAAACTGTGGTTAGATTTTTTTGTCTGTTTGTCTGTATGTTTGTGCGAGCACCACATGAAAACTACTGATCCGATTCGAATGCGGTTTTCACAGATGTATTTGTCTTCTTTCAACTTAACATCTGGTGTATAAAAATTTCTCTATCATTCCTTAAATGGGGTGGGGTGAGAAATTTTTATACAACAATCACACGCCACGCGAACGACGTTGCGAGTACAACTAGTAGTAAATAACAATTTAAAATGCTGAATTTTTTGTTATCTCAAAACAGCAGTACACAATAATAATTCGATCAAATGCTGCATTTATGGCTGGTTCTAAGTCACAAAACTCTTTTTCAAATTTGAGAGCATGCTTGCAGCGGTTGAGCCAATCTTGTTAGGAAAAATTCATTACACAAGGTTTAACGGGTAGGCGAGAGAAATTTTTTTATAACAATCAACACGCCCCGCATTATATTTTTCTTGAATATCCGTTATCAAAAATAAGATAAACTTCTTAAGAAGAAGATTTTTTTGTTATCTTGTAGCTGTTGTATTCGCACATTTTAATTACCTATTCTCTTCATTAATGCTTAATTTTGTTGACGCTGTTTAAATTTTCGTTAATTTCTAAAACTTGTTATTATTATAACCATATTAATGATTTTTTTACTGTAGATTTTTAATTGTCTTCCCGAGGATACTAAGGTACTGATAAAAAAGGTTACCCAATTTTTCGAGAGTTAGATTAAAATATTTTTTTCCTTCTAATTTACATAATAATCATTTTTTTATGCACGTTAGAGTTTACAGAAATCTTTTTTTTTTCTATTTGACATCCTTCTGTCTTTTTTTTACTACCACCATCTAAGCTTTACTTAATTTTTTTTACTTTTAAAAGTATTTCATTACTTTGGGTGGTAACAGAAAAAATTTATACTAATATTATAAAGCTGAAGAGTTTGTTTGTTTGTTTGTTTGAACGCGCTAATCTCAGGAACTACTGGTTCGAATTGAAAAATTCTTTTTGTGTTGAATAGACCATTTATCGAGGAAGGCTTTAGGCTATATAAAAACACGATGCAACTATTAGGAGCGAAGAAGTAATGGAAAATGTGAAAAAAACGGAGAAAATTATTGATCCTTGAGGGCTTCCATTGCGTGCGCTGCGAACACGGTTCAAGATACCAAAAATATATGTATGAAAGAATTATTCCTCTTGAAATGATCTAAAAAAATGTCCGCGACAGTATATGTCTATCTTTTAAGATTAACTCACTAGAACCGTTTTTATGGTAATCAAATTTGGTCGAAATTAATGCATTATTTGTTAAGAGTTGTATCAACGTAATAATATTAATCTTTATCCAAATAAATGTGTTGTTGATTAAAAGTATTTAATTGTGAACAAAATTGTCTTTGACATCACTTAATCACTTATCACTTAATCACTTAATAATATAATATATAATATCTATATATATAAAAATGAAACCCGTTTTCCTTGGTCATGGCATCACGCGTGAATGGCTGGACCGATTTTACTAATTCTTTTTGTGTTGTATTTGTTATTATTAGGAGAAGGTTATTACGAAAGAAAATATTAAGAAAATCTCTCAGAAATATTGAAAAATAGACATTTAATTTTGCATATTTTAAAAATCGCGCGTGACGAATGTCAATGTCATTCACAGCCATAGACTATATTGAAAGAGCATCGTTTGTTCGGAAACGGGGTTACTTAATTAAATAAACCTTAAATTAACCTGTGAATGGCTAGACCGATTTTACTAATTCTTTTTGTGTTGTATTTGTTATTATTAGGAAAAGGTTCCTACGGAAGAAAATATTAACAAAATCTCTCAGAAATATTTAAAAATAGACATTTAATTTTGCATATTTTAAAAAACGCGCGTAACGAATGTCAATGTCATTCACAGCCATAGATTATATTGAAAGAGCATCGTTTGTTCGGAAACGTGGTAACATAATTAAATAAACCTTAAATTAACCTGTGGCATCACACCCATAGTTTTAATTTATGGAATGTATAAATTTTATTTATTTATCAATTTATTTACGGAATTTTCCTTTTTTACAAGTTTTACTCTATAATAATTAACAACATGGAGATTATAAGACTAAATTACCTAAAAAACTAGATAACAAGGTACAAATATTCTATATATATAAAAAGGATGTTTGTATGTATGAAATTGATGAACTCAAAAACTACTGGACCGATTATTTTAAAAATTGGTAAATATATTTTTTTTCCACGGAGAAGGTTTATATAATATGCTCATTGATGCCACTCGCCACCAGGTGGCGCTGCAAAGTAGCAACTTCTGCCCCGTTCAACCGATTGTCATGAAAATTGGTATGTTTATGTATTTTACCACGGAGAAGGTTTGTATGATATGCTCATTGATGCCACTTGCCATCAGGTGGCGCTGCAGAGTAGCAACTCCTGCCCTGTTCAACCGATTGTCATGAAATGTGGTATGCATATGTATTTTTCCACGGAGAAGGTTTGTATGATATGCTCATTGATGCCACTTGCCACCAGGTGGCGCTGCAGAGTAGCAACTTCTGTCCCGTTCAACCGATTGTCATGAAAATCAGTATGATGATCTATTTTTAATGGGTAAGATGAATATGATATTCGTATTAATGGAAGTTACCACCAGATGGCGCTTTCATGTATCAAATTTAATACTGATTAATAGATATCTATACGAATTCGTATAAATATAAGTTCGAAAGATGTATTTTTGGTGCGATAAGTAAAACAAAACTATAAACTTTTATTCCTTCTCTATCTCTTCTTATCTTTTATTTTTCTTAAATTAATTTTAGTTGTACGTGCGCCGGGTACAGCTATAAATAATAAAATTCTTTTGTATTGATTTTTGATTAATATCAATTCTACGAAAATTTGAATCAATCGCGTTTAAAATCCTTTCCATTCAAATACCAATCCAGTAAATTTTTATACCAGCTTTAACGTTTCCGTCTTCATTCGTAAATAATAATTTCATTGTATTAAGGGTTTACGGTAGTAAAAAATCTGTCATGGAGGTCACCATATGGCATCTATGTAAAAAAGCATTGTGGTCCCCATTACTGATTTTCTCCTACTGTTCCTCTTAAATAGTTTACTACAATGTAATATAACAAAAACCTTAGCCACAGCAACGCGTGGCCGGGTCAGCTAGTAATATTATAAATGTGAATGTAAGTTTGTTTGTTACGCTTTCACGCGAAATCTAATTAACCGATCATCATGAAACTTTGTACATATATTCTTAGAGGTATTAGAAATAAAATAGGATACTTTTTATTTTTTACGAAAAATAAAAAATTGTTTGTCAAAAAATCTCAAAAAAGTGATTTTTACTAAATTAAGTATTATGACGCCACTGTAAGGTGGTACAGTTGAAATTTAGCAATTCTGGCGCAATTAAGTACTATGACGCACCATAAGGTGGCGCAGTTAATGTATAATATATGTAATCGATAATTTACAAAACCGTAAAAATTTGGAAAAATGGTAAAGAAACATCAGTAGGCGGTACGAAGTTCGCCAGGTCAGCTAGTACTTTATAAAATTTACGAGTCACTGGTTAAATCCTGTTTCAACCAATCACTGACCAGTCCGGACATCAATAAGTATATAAAAAGCGGTAAATATAAGAATTCGAGAGTTTTTAAGCTTGTAATGTGCTTTGTCTTTTCTGTTTTTTAGCAAAGTTGACATTAAGTTTTAAGTTTTTTTTAGAAAATAGCTAAGACTATGGGTAAAAAAGACACATTCTGCATGAATTAACTTTGATTTGTAGAATCTTATACAAGTAATTATCCAACTCATAACATTTGTATTTAAAGTAAAAGCTTTGATGTTTTTATAGAAGTAAACAACAGTGAAAATATAATTTATTATAACTTTTGTGAATGAATTTATTTTTCACTACAAAGACTATAATAACATTTTTTTCTATATACCTGGTTCAACTGTAGACATAGGCGCTGTTCTGTCTTTGATATACATAGTTACAGTTAATTGCTGTAAATTTTTGATCGTTTCTACCAATTAAAATGTCTGCGAATCCTGGAGTTACAAGAGTTGTCATTGGATTTTTAAGATTAGTTAGTAGATACTTTTGTGCAAAATTTAAAATTGATACACATTTAATTTAAAGATAATTATGGTAAAAGATTAAACTCCATTAAGCTGGCAGTAAACAATCAGCCAAAATGACTAATCTTTTTATGTGAATTTGTAGCTAAATAGTTGCTAATTAGTTGCTGAATGACCGATTTTCTAGCTCCTACCCATTTCATAAGCTAGAAGTAAAAACGCGAAACCAAGGTTAGATAAAACGACTAATCGGTCGGAATTTGCAGCTAATTTGTAGCTGAAAATCAGCGAAAGAAAGATGTGAAAAAGATAAAAATCTTGAAAACTTAGCTAGTGATCAGCAACCTAATACACAATTCTTATTGACTTCCGATCGTTATGAATTTAGTTGCTTCACAGATGACCTGAAAGGTAGCAACGCAACAAAAAATGGGCTAAACCTAGTGACTGATAACTAGATACCAGAGTCCCTACTGTCTTGTCATGCGGTTTTTGTTCACTTTAAGATGCCTAGAGAACTAGCAACATATTAAATACAAAAAAATCGTCCGAACCTAGTGACTAGAAACGGGATACCATAGTCTCTGCTGTCTTAATACGGGGTTCTTGTTGTCTTTAAATGATTGTAAATTTTGCCGCTGGTTGCAATCAGTTTCACAAATGCCTAGAGGCCTACAAAAATCTGGATAAATAAATCTCTGAAGCTATTAGTAGCCAGCAATTAAATTTATAATGATCGGAAGTCAATAAGAATTGTGTATTAAGGTTACTGGGAAAGTGATCATTAGTGAGCGGTAGCTAGGCTAATATTTTTCATATTTTTCTGTGGCTGCTTTTTAGCTACAAATTCTCGCCGATTAGTATTTAACACCGATTTCAAGATATTACTGCTAGCTTATTGTAAAGATAGCAGTAAATCGATTTTTGGGGAATCGGTTAGAGCTACAAATCAGTCTTTCAGCAACTATTTAGTCATTTTTGCTAAGTGTTCACCGCCAGCTAAATGAATCTAAAAAGTTGTGTACTTTCACGTTTTAATTTATACCTATCATCTAATATTTTTTCATCTTTAGATTGTTATTTAACTGCAAAAAAAAATTTCCGAACAAGAATTAAAACAAGAGATTTCCCGTAAATAATTTCCCTAATTTTCATTTTGTGTATTTTTAGTAGATTTATATCTACTATTCAGCTGGTTCGCAGGTCACGACTTCGGGAAAATTTCACTACAGTTTTTCGTTTTGGGCCCCCTGACCTCAAAAACACTTTCCGTTCGAAAGTTTATATATATATATATATATATATATATATATATATATATATATATATATATATATATATATATATATATATATATGTTCCAAAGATGATACATAAAGTATCTAGTGCCTTACTGTCAAAAGTAATAATTTCAGTTTTGAACTGAAATGGTGTCGGTTAGAAATTTCTAACACTTTAAAAGACACCTTGGATGCTGCGATATAAATAGATATAAATATCATTCAACCTATATCAGGGCAAAACCAAACTACAGACACGTGTTTCGCTCTTAGTTTGAGCTCGTCAGTGTAGTACAGGCTATGTCTCTCAATAATGTTAAATATATATGAATATGTATGTGTAGTTCCGATATAACGAAATCTGTGGACACGATAGCGGTCGCATTTCTTAACGGATCGAAATGAAATTTGGTACAAAAATCAACCGTCCCAAAATCTCGGTCGAGTTCGTTAATGGGCCAAATCGGTACGGCCGTTTGGGCGTGACATCAAATCAAATTGGAAAAAAATTCGTAACTTTTTTACTTCACCCTGTACAAAAAAATGTTAGGGGACTTTTTTGTTTGTCTTAAAGAGACCTACAACTTTTATTTAAATCATTTTTTTTTAAAACGTATACTTTTAATATATTCAATTAATATAAATCTACTGATGCGCCTGGCTTACCAAGGGCCATTTTTTTGTTTACTCTAAGATATTTTTGTTTATTTTATAAATGTTTTATATTACCGTATCATTTTACATAGCGTTGCCGTTGTAGCAGCTGCCAAGCTTGTCGCCAAAAATGAGTTTTATAAAATTATCTAGATTTTTCTTATTTCTGTTAATATGCGTTAATATTATAAATATCTTTTTTTTATTTACAACTCTTAGATAAGATTGACAAATGTATGTGGCTATCATTATGAGAAACAGTAGTTAAAGAGATTTTAGTTTTTTCTTGTTTTCATAAAAATAAGGTAGCCGTATCGGTATACATATATTTTTTTGTTTTTTTCTGTCCACCAAATTTTGTTTCTCACTTAAATCTAATTCTAACATATATTTTTTACATATGCTTTCCTCCTACCACCTGAGTCATTGTAACTTTTTTCGAATCAGTTAAGCTAAGTCAATCCTGCAAATTCTCCTTAAGTTGTATTTTTTGTTTGTTGGGATAAGTAGATAATACAAGATATTACAATATAACAGTGTTTAAATTCCTCTAAACTACAAATGAAAATATGGAAAATTGCCTCTGCTCCTACATTACTTTGTTGGAATTCAACACATGCTATCAGGTATAATTTTGAAACCATTGTGTCCAGAAACTAGAGCAGACATTACACAAATGTACAAGATAAACACAAAACAACAAAGGAAAAAGAAATTCTGAAATGAAATTTAATATTTTTAATCTCCTACAACAGTATTCATTTGAGAGAAAACCCTGTAACATTTAATACGAACTGGTATGACCGGTAGCTTAAAATCCAGTACATTTGGTTTTGTCACCAGCTTGGCTCACGCTAAATGGTGTGTGAAATGGGCAAATTTATGTTGGTCTGCTATAAAAATGTTGCGTATCGTATCGTCAACGTAGCGGGGATGTTGACGCCATTATACATACATAGAATTTAACGAAGCTTTGTTAGGATCGAAGCGCTTTCAATATATTGGCCACAAAACAGGATCTAGTGGCCGTAATCCAACTAACAGAAACAATGTTGATTAATTATCTTCTAAAATTCTATATTTGCCCCAAAATATTACAACATGGGTTATTTTTAATTTAGAATTAAATTCTATTTAAAAAAATTGTGTCTGTGTCAGTAAACTTTTCTACGCATGCAAGAAGTTATACTTCTTTGGCCCAAAAATATGTCATGAAGTTTAATATCATGCTTATATAGTAAACGGCAACTCTTTTAGTTTAAAAATTTGACAAGATTCGTAGTTTGTAATGATAATTAATTAAAGAAAATATTGTTTGTGTTGAAAAATTGTTTAAATTAAATATAAGCAAATATTTAATTATTTACCACCGCAAAGTTTTTTAATTATTTCCAAAAGAGTATTAAATGATTTGACGAACATTTTAAATTTCTTTAATAAAGAACTACACTGGAAAGTTTATTATAAGCAGTTTTTGTGGGTTTATTACAAAAAATATTCTGACATCAAATATGTGCTTTTAATCGAAATTTTGTTTATGAATTTATCTTATTTTAATTTTTTGCGCATTGTTACTGTTTTTATTACTGTTTTTAAAGATTCATTGAGAAAATGTTAGATAGTCACACACTATAAACTCTGCGTAGAGAGTAAAATATGTAGTCCAGTGCACTTAGATGAAAAAAGGGTGTTTTGGGCAAAAAATCCTTTACAGTAAACGATGCATACCACCGTGGAGAGCAGGTTTGTAGGAACCTCTTGGTTGTTTTGGTTCACTTTAGGATACAGTTAGAAACAGTTAGAAAACAAAAAATCTCGCAATTTTTGTGCGTCTTTGGTTAGAGATTTATTATTGTAATATAGCGATATATATTTATATGTTTATATAGTCATATTATATTTGTACAAATATTTGTTAATATTTAATTATCAATTAGTAAACTCCCAGTAGAATTATTAGGTTTATTAATAAGATATTTAAGGTAAGTTAAGCACATTATTATTTAAAAACAAGCTGTACCAGCGAAAGCGTTCGCGTGGCGTGTTGATTGTTGTATAAAAATTTCTTCCCCACTCCGGTAAAGGAGTAGTGGGAGAATTTTTTATACACCAGATGTTAAGTTAAAAGCAGACAAATACATCTGTGAAAACCGCATTCGAATCGGATCAGGAGTTTTCATGTGATGCGCGCACAAACATACAGACAGACAAAAAAAATCTAACCACATTTTTGGGTTCCATATCAATGTAGTATCACCCTTCGCTAATTATGTCGTCACCTTTACCAGTGACTCAGTAAGAGTTTGAATTCGTCGGAGTGAGTGACCGAAAATCGGGGATTTTTATAATAAAAACTACAAACTGATAAGATGTGTTGGATACAATTAATAAAGTCTAACTAATAAATTGTAAATAAAAAGAGGCTCAGTGCATTAAAATGTATTTAATTAAAATTAGCCTAAGCGCTTTCGCCGGTTAGGGCATCTTCAGAGGCTTCTACAATTATAAAACAAAGTTTTTTTTTTTATAAACATCCTAAAAGTTTTTATGACAGTTTTTCAAAACTTACTTGTCAGAAAGCGTAGTTATCTGATAATGTCATCAAATTAGTTAAAAGGATTATTAGACACACACAACATTTAAACAACATATAATGTCCTAGGACATATAAATTTTTTTTTCCTTTTTACTTTTTTAAAAATTTTAAAAACGCATCTCATCCATGTGGTCTTTTTGAAGGATCTAAAATGGTGTAGCCGGCAGTTAAGCTGACAGTTACAGTGACAGATGACAATGTTACCAACTTTGGTATGAAAATTACTAAAATATATTAAGTTCTTGTTCAGAAATAATATTCGACAGACTTGGGCGCTCAAAGTTAAGAGATTTAAAAATGGGATTAAAACTGTTGCAATTCAAATCGACCTGTTTATTGCAATTATTGGGGTTATTTTTAAGTTATCTGGTAATTTCTAAATCCTCTAGTAAACCAAGTTTCAAATCAAGTGAGTAATTGGTGTTATATTCATGTATGATTGAAGAGTTGTTAACTTCATTGAAATTATGATTATTAAAATTTAAGTGATCTCTGAAACTGGATTTTTTAGAAGCATTAAAGTGTTCTTTTAAACGAGTATGTAGTGGTCTAATTGTTTTACGCACATATGAAGCAGAGCAATCGCCGCAATTAAGTTTGTAAATACCGCTCTTTTGTAGGTGATTAGTTGTTTTGTCTTTGGTATTGACCAACATGCTACCTATATTATGAAGAGGTTTAAAAGATAAAATATTATTGTGTCCATCAATCACATTTAAGTTTTGCGTAGTTAAACTTGAAAAAAACTTGGATATTCTATTGGAAACAAGACCGAAATATGGTAATGAAAAAAATTTTTTTGAAGTAGGGACAGAGATATTATTATCGAACGAAAATTTTGCATATTGTTGTTTCGCTTCTCGTTTAATAAAAATTAACTTCTTTGACTTTTTTAAACGTATTTTGAAGGTTTACCGTTCAAACTTTAAAACTAATAATTTAGTTTTTCTGTTCATTATGAAAAAGTGTTATATTACAGAATTAGATTCATTTTTAGCAATAATTACCAAGTTATATTTTTTTATTAATTGTTTTAAATGCACATTGACAGTGAATTTTTATTACGCAATAATACATTTTTTTAATATTACATAATCCCATATGGTCACAAAGTTAACTTACACTCTAAAGAATCGAATGTAAAAAAATTGCATCTTAATTTATATTGCTATATAAAATATCGACATAAAGGGTATGGACACAACGGGGACCATCGACCCTAGACCATAGCATAATACCCACGACCTTTGCTCTGAACCTCGCTCCGACCCACGCGCACCTGAGGTCACATCGAGGCTTGGAGCATCGCACTTTTGCGCCAGTTAAAGCGTGAACGATCGTCTATAAACATTGATTTTTTGACATCCTCTTCTTCGGACGAGGAAGATATTATTTTAAATTCAATTGCTAAAACGTGGTACCTACATAAAGGATCTCAAAAGACGAAAGTGCATCCTTTAAACAAAAAACGTATGTTGTATGGAGAATTTCATCATCTATATAAAGATTTAAGAAAAGATCTGCATCGTTTTTTGTCTACATGAGAATAAAAAAAGAAACTATTGATTATATTTTAAAAGAGTACCATGGTCGAGGGTCAAAAAAATACCAAGCTCAGTTTTGACCCTGGCCCCAAAAATCAGACCTTAGCTCCAACCTATGCGCGGAGCGATGGTCGGTGCTCCGATGTAACCACATAGATCTAATGTTATGTGTTTATTTTTTTTAATACCAAAGAAAACACAAAGTCTCGTACCACAAAATATTTAATTGTATGTTAAACTTGTTGACAACTAGTTTCGACCAAATAGGTCATCTTCAGGTCAAATGCAAAGTAAAGTCAAAAAATTACAATTGTATCGTAACAAATTAAATGGAAAGAAACTTAGTGGTAGAACAAAATTCCATATCCTCAACATCCAACGTCCATCTGTAGCAAAACAAGTGTGTAGTAGTAGAGTCCAAGGGTGGAGGTAGACTCATAAAGGATCAAAAGACCAGTGGTACGAAAAAATCATATAATAACCAACTCAAAAACAAAGAAAGTTGGTAATAAAACGTAAACAAATTAAAAAACACGTGGAAAGAAACTGGAACTGAGAGTTATTAAGGCAAAGACATCAGCTAAAATTTAGAGATGATGATTTAGCTGATGTCTTTGCCTTAATAACTCTCAGTTCCAGTTTCTTTCCACGTGTTTTTTAATTTGTTTACGTTTTATTACCAACTTTCTTTGTTTTTGAGTTGGTTATTATATGATTTTTTCGTACCACTGGTCTTTTGATCCTTTATGAGTCTACCTCCACCCTTGGACTCTACTACTACACACTTGTTTTGCTACAGATGGACGTTGGATGTTGAGGATATGGAATTTTGTTCTACCACTTAGTTTCTTTTCATTTAATTTGTTACGATATAATTGTAATTTTTTGACTTTACTTTGCATTTGACCTGAAGATGACCTATTTGGTCGAAACTAGTTGTCAACAAGTTTAACATACAATTAAATATTTTGTGGTACGAGACTTTGTGTTTTCTTTGGAATTACCATTTGACCACATTTAAGTAATGGATGATATTCTTTCGTTTTATTTTTTTTTTGGTGAGCGGAGCTATGGTGCGATGCTATGGTCGAAGCGATTGTCGGCGCTCCGTTGTGGCCGCACACTAAGGCGTATTTAAGTGCTTTATTTTCTTGCGTAATAACTAACTGGAGATTTTAATAATGTATAAATTTTAATGTGAATAGAGAGTTTATACACAAAATATTTATGTTATCTGCGCTTATGGGACAGGAGATATACAGATATACAAAGATCATAGCTTATTGGAACCAAAACTAAAATTTCAACTTCAAAAAAGTGGAATATCAGAAGTTTTTAGATATAAAAAAAAAATAGAAGCAATGGCTAAAGGTGATAAAAAATGTACAATCCTGCTCAGCAGAGGGTGATTCTGCTATACCTCGAGGCCCAATTGTCCGGCAGTAACGTCATTGTGACGTAAATGCAAGTGGAACCAATACGAGGTTCGAATGCGAATGCAAGTTGCAATGTTTAACTTAGAAAGACTTACTATCACTGTCTTATTAACGCCCAATAAAAAGAGATACTTTTAAGAAATGGCAAGCGGCAGTAGCGCACTTAATAATGTCCTTCATTGTTGACATTTTTGAAACGAAGTTATCTTTCGCGTGTTACGACTGAGACTAGCCGGAAAAAATTCAGACCAAAAAATGTCACGACACGATACGACCGACACGACACACGCATGTTTCTCTGTCTGTCGGTCTCTCTCTCTCTCTCTCTCATAGTTAGATATATCTTTTTTTAAATAGGAAACCCTTATATACATAAATACTAATAAAAGTACAATTAAAAAGACACTAAATTAAATGCAAAGAAAATTTACATTAAAAAGAAAATACTGTAGAAAAAAAAGTAAGTACCTATAATAGTATTATATTTTATTTCATCCTGTTTTTATAAATTAATAAATTCATAAACATTTTACAAATGGTTCGTAACTTGACTAGTTAGGTACGTCAAATTACCTTAACTGTCAGTTACTGTCAAATATTTTAAAATGTTGTATTAAATTGTTAATTCCTGTTTTAAATTAAATTGAAATAAAAAGTAATTTTTGGTGTATATATATGTCATCTAAACCTCTGGTATTGTATGAATGGACACTTTTGTTAAAAGAAACGAACTGTTGAAAATATTCAGGTGATAATGGATTTACTCTTTTCTATTTTGCTTTAAACAGTGTAGTGTCGCGACTTTGTTAAGTTTATACAGGTTTTTTGTAGATAATAAATAATAAAATAAAAGAAAATAATAACAATAATGTATCCTGACAGTGTTTCTCCACAAATTCCGGATATTGCTGATAGAGTTAGTTAAGTAGAGATTTTATACAGACAATAATAAATGCTTATGTATGTATAAACACTGTGTTGTGTTTACAAATTACAATTCCGTCACTAATTAATCAAAAGTAACTTCGTTCCATCCGGGTGTCCCTTGACACCTCTCACTTTTTTCTTAAAAGTATCTCTTTCTATTACGCGTTAATAAGACAAAGATAGTCAGTTAAACATGGCAACTAGCATTCATACGAACCTCGCATTGGTTCCACTTACATTTACGTCACAATAACGTCATTGACAGACAATTGGGCCTCGAGGTATAGAACCGATATTCGATAACAATTTTAAACCACACTTTTTATTACTATTTTTACTATAGAACCAAAAAAATATCCATATTTTATATAAATATATATTTGTTTGTTATGCATTGTTTTCCTTATAGACGGAAACACGGTTATGCAAATGGCTAGTTTGACTATAAAGGACACGGCACTGCACGATACGACCTAGATCAGCTCCTACAAGGCCTCAACACGGTGTAGCGTAAATCAGTCTGCTACTTTTTATTTTTACAAATTTTAGTATTTCGCAATATTTTTAATGCTGCTTCAAAAAAAACAGAAAGTTGAAAGCGAATTAACTTTAGCTAAGAACATCATCTTAGTTTCATTAAAAAAGTGTTTACAGAATTTATGAAACTTTTAGAATATACAGAATGTTCTTATAGAGACTGCACTATTTCAATAGAGGCTGATTAACCATTAAAGTCAGAGCGCTAGTTTACTGTCTACTTAAACGATGTAAAGAGGCGAGAAGAAAAGAAGAAGTATGCCGTAAATATATTATCTGACTAAAATTAGAAAATTAAGAAAAGAAAATCCACTATGTTGGATAAGACTTGGTTTGACACGCAAGAAACTGCAAAGAAAGGCTGAAATAATGTAGTTGTCAAGAGTTACTTCTCTTTCAGGAGAAAAATGTATGACTATATTAGATTGTACATTGTGATTAAAAACATAATTGGGTTCCGTCAGCAATTCGTTAGAGTATCATGATAATTACGGAGGGTTAGAAATAACTTGCTCTAAAACAATCTTTTACTTTCATAATTGTTATGGACAATGCTAGCTACCATAACAAAATATACAAAAAGGTTACTGGTCTGTTCTGTTATAAAAATCTATAGAATACATAATATTGTTATGGTATCACTGTGTACCTATAATATGTAAATAGAAGATCTTACTATAAAAATTATGAGATGACTAGTTTTTTTTAACTTTTTATATATAGGATGTTAATTTTTTATAGATATATAGACATTTATAAAATTATGGAATAAAGAGATTTGTATTAAAGTTAAAGTTAAAAACTAAAGAAAATTAATTAAAATTAAAAATTATTTATTGTTTAAAATTAAATAAAAAAAGAAACCCAAGAAACCAAAGTAATCAAACAACGATAGATGAACCAAAATAAGAATAAAATTGTAAGGTTGGGCTCCAGATTTATAAGACTAAAACGTCCTAAAGGGCGTTATTCCCTTAGCTAGCTCACTACGTACTGGGATACTTTTTAAAAGTATTAGTAGCTGGAACTTACCTAATATCTTTCATGTTGTAATAACTCGAGTGGACCTCTTTAAATAAATTTCAATGAACCACTAATGATAAAACGAATAATCAGAAATCGATTCCTAAGCGAATTTACAATCAAGCAGAATCAGTTTCCAACCAAATCGTATATTTTCATTCAATTGAGAGTAAATAAATTCTTAAGGCACGTGTAAAAACCGGCCCTGAATTTGATGATGATGTTTGGCTAAACTAAAATTACTTGATCATGGTTAGAATTAATACCACTCTTTTTTAGACAGTCACACTTAATAAAATAATTAAAAATAGCATAATTAAAATCGACTTACTTGTATGTCAAAGAGGACCAGATTATTTGACGTATTAACTTAAAATGAACTGAGAATTATCTACTAATCGCAACAAAGAAAAGTCAATAATTATACTGTAACACTGCTCACGGCAAAATTTTGAACTACAGCTATTAAACTAAGTAATTCTTACCAATATAGGCACGGAAACAATAGTTTCATTCATTCTTTATACAAAACTATCCGATAGATTGTTACAAATGAAACTGAGACTGTAATTAAACTTAAACCCAGTAAAAGCCGGAGCGATAAAAAAATCAGTTTAGGATATATTAAAGGTTTTAATTTATTATATATTTTTATCAGATTAATTATATAAGTGCTGTCTTATAAATATTTAGATGTTGCTATTATTTAATTATTGCTAGCATGGTTTTCAAATAAAACACAATACGGCATCGCTTATGTGCTTTAATCGATGGCGTACCGTACGAGATTAAGCACCTGTTGTTAACACACATCATACATGAACTTTCTCACTGATCCATCTATAGTAGTTCATAGGTTTTGAAGATATTGAGCGAAACGTCTACAGTGCTTATACACCCAGGATATTACAAGATAGTGTCGGATTACAAGCTTCCATGACAAGTACGTCAAAGAGAATAATCCTTAGTCAATTCTCCAGAAAGTCTTCTATACTGAGATCCGTTATACTCTTTTCACGGATACCCAGGAAGCCTGCTAAGTGTATAGTGTCTGTTAGAATAAAGCTAGAATGCCTACGGACACTTTTGACATCACCAATCCTAATCATCACCAGAACTACGGCTTGGAAGCTAATACCAGTTTGCCAGCGCACTCTACAAGACGTGGACCAGATTTGACTACACGTCGAAGATCCACGACGTGTCACTACTCACCGACAACATCTCCTTCATCGTAGATCGACTTAACTATCATTTAATTTGCATTTGAACCTAATTTTGTGTCAAAATAATGGATTTTTAGTGTGGTTACGACATTATTTTTATTAGACACGGGTAGGATTTCATCAACATATATATTTTTTTTTTGTAAAATTTAATTATTTATTTTTTTTATTTTTTTTTCTTCTATATACATATTTCGGTTCACTTGTGTTGTATAAACGTCGCAGTCGAGTTTTTCTACAAAATGCAATATTTTTTGTCCGTATATATAAACATTGTCAAAACTTCCTAAATATTAATAACGTGTGGGATTCAGCTGTTTTAAATGCTATTAAAACGTTTTTAATTGCTACAAAAATAACTACTACCTGGCCGAAAAACAATAAGTCAAAAGAAAAAACAAATTTGAACATAATGTATGTGTTCCAAAATTAAATTGTTTGTTTAAGTGAAATATGTTTCGTAGTTTTGTTTTGATGTTTAAAAATTTTAATAAAAAGGTTTGTGGAAATTAAGGTACATAGTAATAAAATGTATGGCGTGTGCGTGTTTATAATACAAAAAAAGGAAATATCGAGATAAAGGAACATACGAGAGAAAAGCATAGGCCAGCGAATAGAAGGTATATAGATGTGCAGGAGTAAGAAACAGAGAAAGGCATATACAGAAGTGTCTTTTTAGTTTTGCATACAGCTGCTTATAAGCCGCCAACAATAGAACCTTCAGGCACAATTCAAACCTCAATCTTTTGTTGACATAAATCCAGAGTTTCATTGTAATACAACATGTCGTGTAAGTACAGTGAATTTTTGAAACTTTAGATCTTAGCCAAGAACATTTTCGAGCAATACTTTTTTACAATTTTTGGAGAGGAAATGGTTTCTGTGTTTGGGAATGAAGCATTACACCAGTCAACTATTTCTCGCTGGTATTGCTAATTTGAATGTGGTCGCTTCAGCGACGAATCCAGTCTAGGACCACCCAAAACAGCAGTCACACAGCAAAACATTCATGCGTTTCGTCAGCTTATCTAGAATTACCACCGAGTAACATACCGAGAGATAGAGGCATCTTTGAACATTTCAAAGATGTCGATCCAAAAGATCCTACTTAAAAAACTGGGTGTAACGAAGTTGGTTTCCTGTTGGTTCCCTCATTTACTCACAGAAGAGCAAAAAGCGCTTTGCGTTAATTGTTGTCAAAAAAAGTTGGAACGTTTTAAGAAAGAAACCCCAAAAACATTTATAGTGTTGTTGGTAGCGATGAGAAAAAATTAACAAAAGTGATCCGTTCTCAAAGTGTATCAAAGAAAGTGGTCGGAACTTTTGTGTCAACCTTTCTTCATGCGGCAAGAATTGCCGTAGAAGATTGAAGAATGGTTACTTGCACTTGCGATTGGTATATAAACGTTTGTTTAAAAGAAGTTATCGAGAAACTCTGAGAAAGCAACACACAACGGCGAATCATTCTACATCAAGACAATGCAAGTGCTTAAAAGACAATCGAGTTTTTAAAACTTCAAAACATCGAACAATTAGACCATCCACCTATAGTCCGGACCTAAGTCCCAACGACTCCTACACGTTCCAAAGATCAAGAATTCAATGGGTGGGCAGCGATTTCAGTCTTCAGAAGGAGCCATTCATGGCTATTTTGTATTTCAGTCGCCAGAAGAAGTCATCGATGCCTTTAAAACAGCGATTTTGCAGGTGTCAACTAAAGACTGTATTAACTGTTTTACCAATTGGTTCGAACCTATGCAGAATTATATCGATCTTGATGGGACATACTTTTAAAACCAATTAAGTACTTTAAGTCCATATATTTATTGTCTTTATGGATAAATGCAAAACTACAAAGACAACCCCCGTATACAATACAAAAGTTACATCTGCTAGTAACAAATTGGTCACTTATTGAAGACACGATTTTATTAGATATTTTATCTTTGTTTCGAATATCTTCTTAATCTTTGAAATATTAGTTCCGATGTCTGAAAATACTAACTAATAAAAACAACATAAACTTAATCGCAGAACGCTTCTTGCATTTTTAAGCTTAATCCTACTTTCGTAGCACTTTCTCGAAACACAACAGTTTCCGGATCAAATGCTAATCAACTTATAGAAATTCCTGAGGACTTCCAATGTTTAATTCAACTAGGATGAAATTCTCGACAGAGATATATTTGTATCAAAGTTGGATGTCAGTAACGGTTCAAGGAGAATTTTAATATGAAACAAAATATGGATTTTAACTTGCACAAAACCTATAACTAGAGTAACAAACAAGGTATAATTTTTTTATTACGTTGGTATTTGAAATGATTTATTTCTAACTTGTGAAATAAAAGAAATTTCCTTCTAGGTTTTTTTGTGTTTTTAGTTCTTTTTATTATTTCGAAGTACGTAAAAATTTAAATGTTATTAAAACTTAAAAAAGCATAATTTTTGTGTTAACTAGACAAAGTCTAAAAATTATTTACAAATTTAGTAAATAACAAAAAACTTGCAATTCCTGTGACAAAAACGATTTTTTCTTAATTTTTACCATTTTTTAGAACTTTTTAATTTTTATACTTAAGTTTATAATTTAATTTTCGCAATTTTTATAGTTTCTACCTATATAATGAGCCAGCTATGTTATGAACCATTATAAACAAGTGTCTTTTTCTCTTACTGCAGGAGTGGGTATATACGCTTTTTTCTGACACTCTTTCTACGTTTACTCAAAGTAGTGATCGATGAAATCTATTTTCTACTTTTCACTTTATTTTCTTTCTCGTAATAACTTAAATTTATTACCCATAACATAGAAAAAAAAAATCCTATTTTTTTAATTCAGGGCATCCTCTTAAAAGTATTTCATTATGTATATAAATGATATTTTTTTTCTTCTTTTTTAATGTACTATTTTTATATTAACTGTGTTCTTTTAAATTGATTAAATACCACAAACAAGTATTTATAATACTTCTGTGGCTGAATTGTGTTTATTCATTATGTATTGTATTATGTATTGTAGATATTGTATTGTATTTGATATTATGGATGAATAAACATTACTTACTTACTTACTTACCTTGCATGTAAAAATAAGTTCGGAAAGATCTCTTTGTGATTTGCAATTTTGGTTTTTTATAACATTAAAACCAATTTTTTTAAGGTTTTTTACTAAACTTTTCAAATTTTTCTCGATTTTTCAATTTTTTTCCACTTATTTTTTAGTTATTCAACATTTATCTAGTTTTTTAGTTTTTTAAAGTCTTTTTTATTTTTTTTCTTCGATTTTTTTTGTATGACATTTTACACCACAGATATGACAGATATTTTTAAACTTATTGGCCCAAACGTCCTTAACAAAAAATTACTTTAAAAGTAATTAAAACACATTAACTATAATTCTATATATTCTCTTACTGCACAAGTAGAATATAGATTAAATCAGCGGTTCTCAAACTTCTATATTTAACGCCTCCCTATTTTATTTTAAACAATTTTGCGCCCCGGGTTGTATTGGAAAAATTAATTTGTAAACTCAAGGAATTAAAATTAGACTAGAGAATACTGTATATCCAGTTGGTATAGTCACATGTGCTCAACGATGATGTCTAACGTTATCGAATTGTCTCGACACGAAATGCGCGCCTAGAAATAGAGAAGCACGTTTACAGGTGTAGCCTTTTGTTTTAAGACAGCTGTTGTACTTAGAATTTCTACTAGAAGAGAATCATAAAATTGTAATGTTAAAAACTATGGAGGATCATGATTTTTTATGCAGAAGGAGATATTAATTTGTCCATTTGGAATTGGGTTTGCAATCCATTTGACAGTAAACTCAATTGCTTATCACTAAAAAAAAACACTTGAGAGATATTTCGTCCACCACTTCACTGAGAATGGATTTCAGTGCCAAATTTTTTACAAATTTCCGGATCCAAGCTCCTTCCGTTCTATCTTTGTGAAACAGGATTTTCTGCTGTTGCTTCGTTAAAATCTAAAATAAGCTTCAATAAGAACTCAGAGTCGCCATTTCCAAGGTAAAATTCAACTTACAGAGATTGTGTGCCACAAAGCAAGCGCATGTTTTTAATATTAAATTTGAAAAAAAAATGTATGGCATTTCTGTGGCAATCAGTTTAAATCTTCAGGTCGTACACATCTTCAAATCAGGTTTTTTTCCTGTTAGCTTTTTTGATTTTTGTACAATTTCATTTTGATTGACCTATTTGTAATTGAATGAAATATAAATATGTTAAATTATTTATGTTCTAAAACTTTAAACAAATTTAAATTTATAAAAATCAATTTTTAATTTTTGTAAAACATATTAAAAGTCTGAAAACAATACACGTATGGGTTTGATAAAAAAAAAATGAGTATGAGTTTTAAGTAGGTATGGAGAACCCCCAATATTTTTTTTGTATTTTTGTGTAAAAATTTTAAGGCGGTTTCCGAAATACATTTACATACCAAGTTTCAAGAGTATCGTACTTAAAGATTCGAAAAAAAATGCCAGTAGGTACCATACGGACGGACAGACAGAGAGACATGACGAAACTATAAGGGTTCCTGCGTTTTTTGCCATTTGGCTACGAAACACCAAAAAATATGACATTTTTCTAAATTAAGGCTTCTCTAAAATTTTAAAATTCAAAAAAATATTACTTTAGCATCACAATTGTTTTACTAACTTTTGCCAACTTTTCCAGTATGAATAACTGTTCAAACAATAACTCTTTAGGCTGAAACGTCAAATTGATTACTTGATTAAATATATGTTACCTCACTTCTCTATAAAGTTTATCAGATAATATTTTAGCTTAAAACCTAATATCAACTCTAGCATTTCAAAATATAGAAACAATACAGACTAAAAACACATTCATATAAATAACAATCTACGTTTGACACAACTCAAATATTTTTTGTGCCAACCCTGGTTGTAACGAAGTAGTAGCTTCCTGAGGATTCTTAGCACGTTTAAATCCCCTGGGAGGGAATTTGGGATAGCTAGTCAGGGAGTGGCTGACCGACGGTTGAAAAATTCTACAACAGATGCCATTGACGTTCCACAAGTCATGAATTATTTGCTAGAAACCAAGCAAGATTAGGAACTCAGGGATTTTCGCACTTTTGTTACTGTTATCAGATTTAAAAAATCGGGACCTTTTTTGATAGAAATTAATATGATTAACTACAATTCCCAAATAATAACAAAACTATCTATCGAATATATCAATAAAATATTTATATACGAGGGTTGTCTTTTTAGTTTTGCATACCATAAAGACAAAAAATGTATAGACTTAAAGTACTTTATTGCTTTTCAAAATATGTCCTACCAAGATCGATACAGTTTTTCATATATTCAAACCAATTGGTAAAACAGTTCTTTCTCTCTTCAGTTCACACTTGCAAAATCTCTGTTTTAAGGGCTTCGATGTTTCTTTTTCCGACTGGAATCGTAGCCGTGAATTGAATTCTTGATCATTGGGAACGTGAAGAAGTCGTTGGGACTTTGGTCGGAACTAATTCGATGTTTTGAAGCTCGATTGTCTTTTGGACAATGTGAGCACTTAAATTATCCTGATGTAGGATGATTCGTTGTTGTGTGTTGCTTTGTCAGAGTTTTACGGTAACTTCTGATCAACAAACGTTTACCGTAACTGTTCTTCGATCTTCTAAAGCAATTCTTTCCATATTCCCAGATTTTGACACAAAAGTTGCGAAAACGGATCACCTTTGTTGGTTTTTCTTTATCGTGAAACTCTCACACAGCGGATGGGCGTTTATTTTCCAGTTTAAAGAAGTAACTCGAAGATTCATCGCCACTAACAATGCTATAAACGTTTTTAAGCCATCTTTGTTAAATTTTTCCAATGTTTTTTGACACGAACTGACGTGAACCGCTTTTTGCTCTTCTGTGAGCAAATGAGGGATTTAACGGAAAAGCAACTTTGTAACACCCAGTTCTTCCTGTAGGATCTTTTGGATCTAGATCTTTGAAATGCCCGAAAATGCCTCTATCTCCCAGAATGTTACACGGCGGTCATTCTTAATAAGCTAAAGAAAGGCTTCAATGTATTGCTGTGTGACTGCTGTTTTGGGTGGACCTAGCCTGGATTCGTTGCAGAGATTAGAGTGACCACGTTAAAATTTGCAATAGTTTATTTTTAAATACAGAAACCATTTAAGTAAGACATTGTTGTTGGGATAATCCTCTTCGAATATTGTAAAAAAAAATATTGCGCAAAAATGCTCTTGGCTACGATCCATTTTGTCGTCCGACTTCCTAATTTTAAAAATTCACTGTATCTACATGAAACTCTGGATTTAAGTCAACAAAAAATTGAGGTTAGATTAGTGTCTAAATGTTTTGTTGGTTTCGCCTTCTAACGGCTATATGCAAAACTAAAAAGACAACCCTCGTATAATACGATAATTGAACTCTTTTAAAAACAATACAATTTAAAGATTTATTGGTAAATGTACCTGCAAATTGTCCTAATTTATTGACACCCCAGTGGTTGCTATTATAATTTTTCAGAAGGCTGTTTTCGACACCAATATATTACCGAGTCTTCTTATCTTCAAGATATACGAACTGAATACCCTCTAAGGTAAAAAAACTGACTGGAAAACCGTCTATAAATATTCTAATTTCCCTTTAGGAACAAATGTTAGGGTCGAGATTTGGACCCAAAATTCTTTTTTCCCGCTCAAGATGCAGAAATCATTATTTACAAGCTATTCTTTCGTGAAATCCGAAGGGCAAATCATTTTATTGTGGTTGACAACGGATAAGAAATTGCCGGAAGGTATTTGGGTTTTTGGAATAATAAATTTAAATTGACACTAATCTGATTTTTAACACTTAATTTATCTTTATGATAAATATAAAAGTCTCTTTTTACAAAATTTTTATAGATTACTTAACAATTTTTTTGTTACAGGAGATGAAGTGACAAGTAAACAGTACTAAAATGAACCAACAATTCCTATCGGTATTTTGCGATAAATACTACGAAGTTTTTAAATTCAAAGTGTTGCTAACATGAAAATTCTACGGGAAATGGAAATGGAGAAATGGCCTTTAATAGTTGTTGTTTTATCTGTTTGTGTTTTCGATACCTGCCGCTCTTCTCAAGGTGAGTTAGTTTATTTCTATACAGTATATTAAATAAAGGTTTAAATAAAGGTTTCTTCTGTTTATCACTAGAGGCAACGTTCAATGCTCTGAGTGTAAGGCAAATAGCTACAGATAAAGAAAATAAGACGAAATGCTTTCTGTTGCTTTCTTTTATTAGCTTTTGGGAATAGAAGCTTGTGCATACGCTACCTTTAAGCCAACTAAACCAAGAAAGGGTGCGGTAGCGATAATATGTAGTTTCATTTTATATCTTTCTCAGTACTCTTTTCGCACCCAGAGCATTAATTGCTGCCTCTAGTTAGCATGTAAATTTAACTCTACAATCATTGTTAATCTGTCATCTAACAATCCTTGTATTTTTCCGAAGTGCTTCTTTAGGTAAAAGCAATAGATATATTATATAAGTACCCAACACTCCAGCCAAATGGTAGGTAAAAAAGGTTGTATTATAGGCCATTTGCATAATTAAGATCTACGCCTACCTACATAAAAACATAGCATCGCAACTTATGGTGGGTTTTTGCTGCTTGCACAACTTTTCTCCCGTCACTGCGATTCTCCGCTGTTGTCTTTCATGTTGTAAGATCGAAGCTTAGGTGAAAGAGATCTTTGTAAATGTTATCCCTCCATCTTAATCTAGACCTCCCAAGTGGTCTCTTTTCATGTAGTGTTCCTTTCCATACTGCTATTATAATTCTGGTGTCTTGGCTCCTGTGTATGTGTCTGACCAAGCGTAATCTGTTTGCTTTTATTGTGTGTATGATGTCTGGAGTAATAGTTCGCTGTTATTTTTTATTGTCCTATTGCTGGGTCTCGGTGAGGTCCATATAGTTTCCTAAGAATTTTGCTTTCAAACCTTCTTAAGGTGTGTTTACAAAGTGTGCAGTCATGCTCCATGTGCCGCTGGCATAGATAACTATGGGTCTTACTATGGTCTTATATAAGCTATTTTTTATTGATTTTGTGAGGTGTTTGGACTTAAATAGCGACTGCAACATGTAGTAACATTTGTTCCCTAATGTTATACGATGCTTTATTTCTTCATGGATATTATTGTCTGTTATTACGATTGCTTCCAGATATTGAAAGGCTTTTACAAGTTCAAAGTTTTAGGTATTCATCGTAACGTTTTAATGTATGCGATCTCTATTTGCGATTTTATACATGACGCGAAGCCCATCTTTTCTTCTTCCTATTCAATCCTTACGAAATTTTCATTCACGTTGACTGTGCTATCACCTATTACATCCATATCATGAACATACACTTACAGCATGTTTAGCACTCTCAGTCCAAATATGTGAGTCTGTACTGGTGCTGTTTTAAGGAAATATTAAAGAGAATGCGTGCATGATGAGGCATCACCTTGCTTGAGCCCCGAATTAAGAGCAAACACCTCGCTGTATTATCCATCCACCCTTACGCAAGCCCGGGACTCCTCCACACATGCCCTTGTCACTGATAGTAGTTTGTTTGGTATTTAAAATTTCAACATCGTCTCCCATAGACGCACTCATAGTATGTTGTTCTATGCTTGCTCTAAATCAACAAACAGGTTATGTAGGGTCTTAATAAATTTCTAACATTTTTTGAAGATTTGGCGAATTGTAAATAATTGGTCTGTTGTCGACCTGCTGCCTCGACCACTAGTTCTTCAGTATATGGAGTAATGTGTGAAAGAATTATGTTTAATAATATGTTATATTCGCTATTGAGCAAAATGATAGGTACCTCTGTAGTTTTGGCATATTTTCTTGCCTTTTTTTGTGGACAGGGATAATTATTCATATTTTCCATTTGGCCAGGATGGTTTCTTCCCCTGTGTACGCATTATGAGTTGGTCGATGTGCTGTGTTACTTGTTCTCCCTTCTTTAAGCATTCGGCTGGGATATTGTTTAAACCCGGTGCTTTATTATTTTTATTTTCTGTATTGCCTTGAGAGTATCTTTTAGTGCTGGTGGTTGTTTTATGTCTTCAACTGTTTGTATAAGTTGCATTTCTTCTCATTTTTATGTAATTTTTCCATTTGTTAAGGATCTACGCTTAATGTGGCAAAATCTTGGAAACATTGTGTGAAAGTTTGTTTTTTGACTACTTTCAATGATCATTGCTGTAACAAATTATAAATAAACATTCAATATAGTGGTTAAAAACTTGACTTATTCGAAGTCCAAAGAAACTTATTGACTATTGACATTAATATCATTACAATTTCACACTTAGCACTAGGAAGCACTAATACCAATACATCGCTTATGAACAAACAAATCTTTTTTTTTTAACCAGTCTGAATTGTGCAAAATAGGTAAATCGTTGGGTAAAGCAAACAATTTTTTTATTCTCTTGTTAATACAGATATTAAATTTCCAACCAGTAGTATCAGCTATCTGGTTTGTTGGCAACGCGCCTTCCAATCTGCTTCAGAGAATCCCATATAATAAAACTGAAAAAGGTTATTTGTTTAGTATTAAACGTTTTATTATAAAGCACTGGTATATAAGTGGTCGTTTCACAAATTAATTATTTTGTTATTATTCTAAAAACAAAATGACTAACACACTCAAAAATTATATTTTGGTACAAAATTAAAACGTCAATTCAATTCTTTATAATCTGCTTCCAGTGTTTTTCCTGGATAATACAATAATAATTTAATTTTAGGGCGTTGTGTTTACCTTAGTTAATGGTTTCTCAAAGTCTATTTTTATAAGACCCTCTTAGGTATACACATATCAAAATTATAATAACAAAAGTTATTTACAAAAAGTATCCCTACAGTATTAGGAAAATGACCTTTTACTATAAGGATTAATGAAATTGGGTTTTTAACAGATGTTTTCATTTAACATTTTACGTGTACAGTTTAAAGTGTGCTCATTATTTTTAAATCTTACTGGAATCAATAGGAACGGGCTTTTAAAAAAACTGATTTTATCAGTACTGCACTAAAAGCTTAGGTACTGACTTAATCTGAGTTATTAAATTTATATTGCAATAAGTCTTTATTTGTACACTACACTACTACGCTGGGTACAAGAAACTCGAAATGCATTATAATTTCTGTTATTGTTAAATCTTTTATAATTTAAAATTAATAAAATAAATCTCAATACTGCAAAATCAGGTTATTAGTAAGGTTATAAATGTTAGATTTTATATGTAAAACAAGCTTTTGTCAACTTTTAATTTAAATTCATTTTTAGACACTCTTTGTTATTAAAATAGTTATTTATGAAACAGTTCGTGAAGTATGCTTTTTGCGCACGCACGCGATGTTTAGAGCACGAGCGAAGCGAGTGCTATATATCGCGTAAGTGCGCAAAAAGCACTTCACGCACAGTTTCATACAATATTTTATCTACAATAAACAAATAAAAAATAATTACAAATTCAAATTTAAAAATTTAAACTACAAAACTGTCAGAATAACTTTTGTTGAAATTTAATGCTCTCATAGCAACACCATAACAACGCAAATGCTAAGGATATTTGATTATTTGAAGGTGTGTCAAAAACAGTGCGAAAAAGTAAATCCCATTTAAAATACATACATACTTCACGCACACTTTTAATCCTTCACGCACTGCTGTCTATAATGACAGTTTTCACGAACTAAAAATTAATACATAATATGAGGTAGAGTAGATAAAACTGTTTTTATAAAGTGTGCATTAATATAGGATTAAATTTGTCAAGAATTCTCATTAAATTTGCTAAAATGTAAAACCTAACTGCAAAATTAAAGTGGGCACGTTCGATATTACAATATTAGACTACTTTACCTCACAAGCAGTGGCGGTGCACAGTATGTCTCGGAGGTGCACATTAAAAAAAAGGTGAAAGAATTGAGTCACAGGTAAAACGCCGGGACCACGATTTTTTGGGTGGCACCGCAACACGAGTTTTGTTGGGCTTATTAAATGGCATAAAAAAGCTTATTGAGCAAATAAAAATTTTAAATACAATCATCTTTTCTGTTTATTGTTTAAAGTATTATTCTTATAGTCTCTAAATTTCTAAAGCACGTTTTATATTGGAAATAAATTTTTTTTGATAAGTTCATTAACAGCCAATTCGTTAAAACTTCAAATTTCTTGAATTAGTTGTATTTCAATAGATAACAAATTGTACTTCTGGGGAAACTTTTGATCCGTCTTAATGTAGAGAAGCAACGTTTGGCTTCGGTGGTTCTCATGAGCATCGTAACAATTGCTTGTAACTCTAAGAAATCTGTCTGGAAATTATTTTGAATTAAAAATTTAAGCAAATGGACTGCTCCGGATACTTTTTTTAAATCTAATCGTTTGTATATTATTTTCAATTTGGCCTTTAATTTGTTATTATTTAAAAAGGACAAAGTGCGAATTGCTAAGTAAGTTATTTTATGAATGTTTTGGGCGACCCACTATTTTATTTTTTTGTTTTATTGTTAGGAAATGAAGTCTGTTTTTAAACATTAATCGTAACGTACTTGTAAAAAAATCGAAACGATGAACGACTGTATTTCTACTCCGACGAGAAATCACTGAGATCACAATGCCACTGTGCTCAAATAAATTTAACAACTTGGTCACTGTCACCGGACACAAAAGGAGAGGCGTTTAAACGAATCAGATATCGTATCGCATTGAGCACTGCACGCGGAATGCCTACAGTTTATTTATATCCAAAGAAGTAGCTCGATCATGCGACTTTGAATAAATGTAAATACATAAATAGAATAATATATGTTTTTTGTTTTTTATATTCGTATTTTTTACCTTGGATGTTAATACATAAATAGACTAATATATGTTTTTCCCTTTTTTGTAATGTGTATTTTTTACGTTAAAGGTTTACGTGCTCATGTACTTTTATGAACCAACCGCCTCTGCCCACAAGTACAAAATTTTAAAAATATTTGTCTTAGACACAACGAATGTTCAAAAAAGTACATTTGTTTTAAAACAATCAGCTTTCAGGTGTTATTTCGATTGCGCGTTAAACAATTTTTTGGTCCTCCGTCCAGAAACAATACTATTAATTACTTCAAAATCGTCCGGAAAATGGCATTTTCCGGCCTAGGCCGGCAAAGTAGCTTTTAGATTATCTAAAGAGATGGCGCTATGAGTTTAAATTTTAAGTCATCAAAAATACATAATGAATAATACAAATTTTAATTTAATTTATTTAAAAACAGCGTATAATTGACTGAACTTACCTATAACTTTTTCTAAAGATAAGCAGGATTCTAATTTACATTTAATTTCTCTCACAACTTGTATTATAAAATTTGACATTTATGTCAATTTATGAAAATAGTTCATTGTCTCATCTTTATATAAACATCTAATCTTGTATGTCACAAAGTAAAAAGTTTTTGAACTTGTTGTGTTTGTTAATTAAAACACTAATAACTACTAAACACGTATATTAAGTATCAAACAAGTAATTATACAACTATAAATACTATAATATTAACATCACGTCATACCAGCTGACAGTCTTCTAGTCATTGGTCTTAGTATAGGTAGCACAAACGGTCAACTGTTGAACATAACAGAACTTTTGAAAATATTAAAAATTAGTCGGACCAAAAAATAGTGTGTGTTACACGTCCGGAAAATATTTTGCAAGTGCTCGTATTGTTTCGCCTCGGTGCTACGCACCTCGGCTACACAACTTTACTCGCTCTTGCAAAATGTCATTTTCCGACGTGTCACAAATAACTATTTCGTGTTGATAGAGAGAAAAGTCTGGCAAACGGTACTTTAAGGCCATTTTTTGGTGCCGGGCATTTTGCTTTTTCGTTTAATTATTATCATACAGAGCTAAGGTTATCGGTAGATACAAGACTCTCTAAATAAATTATTTTTGATTAGAAGATTCTAAAAAAATGAGATGTTTGTGTTTAATTTTTTAAAGTAGAATACAGTTGAAAAGTTTTATATTTAACTTCATAAGTAACTTCATTAATTGAATTTTGTTCTTCACTACTACAACTACTGAGGTAACAACAAATAACAAAACATTTCTTTACTATGTTTCTAGTTTAATTTTAAATCAATCTACAATGTATTCTTTGGTATTTTTACACTACAATGCCATCACCGTAACTTTCTGATGTTTTTCACTACTTTAAAGTTTTTTACGAGGCATAAACTTTTCGTAAATTATTTCAGTAGTTGTTTAAATTTTAAGACCGGTTAACGTAATAGTATATTACTTTACGAGTGGAGTAAATTGCATATTACAGCGAGTGAAACAAGTTAAATATGCAATTTGGTACTCGAGTAAAGTACTATGCTTTACCCACAACTTGCCAAATGGTTTTGAATAAAACTAAAAATAACAAACATAAAATCTAAATTTTGGCATAAGTTGTCAAAAATATTCGATTTCAATGAGAAGTTCTGTCTGAGAAATGTCAATTGTTAGTTTATTTAATGTATACTGTAGGCGTGAATCAGTGCATAATACAGGTTTCTACTTACTTACTCCACTAGTGCAGTAAATGAAAATATAACACAACTGCTCAATAATTTGACACTTACTGACAAAGATATAGGTTAAAAAATACGCAATTTACTTATGAGTCGTGGGTAAACATATAAAAAAGGTTCAAGATATTACCTTAATTTAGTTATAAATTTTTTTTTTTTGAAAATAAAAAAAATAAGTATTTTTGTTATTTTTACAGTCAGTTTTAATAAGCTAAATATAGTATAAGCCTTTGTTCATAGATTTTTCATCTTTGGTTTGTAAGTTGATTAATCGGAATCTTTTATATCTACGGAGAGGGTTGAAACAATAAAATTACAAAACTATTTTCTTTTATTTCTTTTTTAATCTCACATTGTTAGTTTCTTTATATTTATATCTTATGAGCAATGCCTTTGAACCATAGGATACACCTGGGAATTATCCCCCATGGTCACCATGTGGATCATAAGAACTATACTAACACATGGTGCTGTCATCTGGTAGCCTAAAATGAAACTAACGACAGCTCTCAGAAAATTAAACCTGATCCAAAGTAGGACTTTTCGTAACAGGAGCCATGCGATGCACACCGACCAGGGCAATGGAAGTAATACTTGGTTTAACCCCCTTGATATATTTATTAAGGAAGTAGCATTGATGACTTTGGTATGCTTTCACACGATTAGTATAAAACTCACTGTGGGGACCGGCACCCACAGAAACATTCTGTGGAGGGAACCGCTAAAGGCAATACCTCTCTTACAAGCAGACATGGATGCTGTCGTACCAATCTTTGTCTTTGACAAACCCTACAAAATATTAACAGACCAGACAGCACAGGCAGGAATGTAAACACGAACTGCTGACAAGCACAACTGTCCTTGAATAGACCACGTATCCATTCAAGTTAAAAGCTAGAATCTCACCAAACTCTAATTTTAATTAAGGCCACCCAAAATAACAGGGTCACTCTGAGTGGGATCAAAGGCCATGGGAACTCGAAAGGCAACCACATTGCAGAAAATTTAGCAAGGAGTGCTGCGAGCTACAAATATGTTAGCCTTTTCCCATCTACCAAGCTAAGAATGTCCGTTGGAGTAGACCTTATCAAACAGCACTCTCACCAAAACTTTATACAGTGCTGGGATGAAACAACGAACTGTAGACTAGCCCGAGACTTATTACCTCATTTTGGCGAGGAAACGGCATTGGCCAGAGAAAATCTACAAACAGCTGTGGGAATCTTAACAGCTCACTGCCAAGTGCGAAAACTTCTCTTTAGGATAAAAAAAGCAGAATCGCCCTTATGCAGAAGTTGCGAATAAGAAGAGGAAACAATAGAGCATATAATGTATGACTGCTTTGCTTTTTTTGAAATCACAAGATCCATGTTGGGCGAGTACTGGCTTACACCAGCCGATGTCAGGGAGATCCCCTCAGGAGTCTCATCACCTAATTTAAATCTCTAGGCCTGATGACAGCCTAAAGTGTGGATACTTTTACACAAGGAAGGATGCACGATGTGGCCTCAGTGCTGGTAGAGCACTTGCTCGTCCCTCCTCAAATTTGCAGATCCAGAAATCCAGGACGCTAAGAAAATATTAAATAGATATTTTTAATAACACTTATAAATCACATATTTGGTCATTGAGATCACATTTTTTATTAATGGAAGTATTAATTTTTTTTTCAAAAGTAATTTTTTTTACGGTTTTGCCCAATAACTACTTGGTCCAAAATTAGGTATACCCTTAATCTATACCTATTATTGCCCCAATCATTACTTGATTAAGTATTTCTGTATATTTCCATGCAATAAATACACTGATCATTTGAAATACTACCTGGTTTTACTCCTTACACGCACAATAAGAAACAAAATAATCAAATAACCAAAAAAAGCTTTAACCAATATTCTTTTAAACTCTAATACATACTTAATCTTTTTAATAAATACAAAATTGACTTACTCTTACACGTGGAATTATAATATGATTCTGAAATCCGTTAAATATTACATTATACCTCCGTGAAAACTTGTTCCTTAAATATTTTCTAAGAGCACATACTCAAGCCTTCATTTATTTTTAAAAAACTATTGAAAATGGTGGAAAGCAGTGACCAAAGTGCGTGAAAATTTGAATCGCATTAGAAAGCGTTAGTTCTGTGTCCTGGTTTTACCCCAAACCCGTTTTTGGACTGATTCCCCTTTTATTTTACCATCTTTTTTTGTATAACTCAGTAATAGTCAATAAAATTTTTCCTTTTTTATTATTTTTTACTTAAGTTGATTTTTTTTATGCAAACATCTTTTTCAAAATAGATTTATAGAAAATAAGTATGTCACTAAAATTATCGAAAACAATTAGAAACAAAGAGATATCTTTTTCAAATTTCTTTAAACTCTTTTTTTCTTTATTTTCTTGCACCAATATTTAATAACGTTATTTAAAATTTGAATCTACGACTCGCTCTCCTCCTGCTCTTTAAGTACCCTACTACTGTTTTGTGTTTGCTAGGAACCAGGTTAGCTGAATCTATCCCGGAATTTCTCTTGTATTATTTATTTATTGGTTTGTTTGGTTCAAGTAGTAGGTACACAGAAAAATTTGTGTGTCGTTAGGAACAAAAATTTTTAGTTTGGTAAATACAAAACTACATAAAAAATCAATATTATCAGATTCTTGAAAATAAGTTTAAATCTTTAATACCTTAAACATTTTTTTTAGTAGATAAATCCAAAACAAATACCTTTTTTTATTATTTACCAAAAAGGAGAAAAAAAATGTTCATTTTCTCCGATCCTACAAAACACTTTTGTGAAGGTTTGCGACCAACAAAGGCAGAGTTAGAGCAGAGGCAGCAGGAAGAGCAAAAGAGCAAAAGCAAATAGAGAGTCGTTGCATTAAGAATTGAGACCAATAAAAAAGCTTCAATCGATTTTAGAAATAGGAATAATAGCCCGGTGAATAAGATTGAAAATTGAATCCCTTGGTTTTATAATTTTGATTTTTATATTTTTAATATTTAATGCTTTGTTTTTATAATATTATTTTTTTTCTTTTGTGCAACTGTACTCTATTTAAAAACTAGGAGGAGTGATTTGAAAAGCCAGACATACAGCCAAAAAAGTTACTAGAAAATTTACAAGGCGGCAAATTTAAATACATTTCTTTCATTTAAATAAAATTGAAAATAAATGTTTATGGACACTTTATATATGGTCTAAGATGGTCACAAAGTAAACTTACAATAATTATATTAAAAAAAGAAATCAATTAACAAAAGTCATCATTATAAATATTTCACACTTTTAAAACATAACCTATAAATGTCACAAATTACTTGATAAATGTAAGTGGCAAATTTTTATAGTGTAAAGTTGACTCCAAATTAACCAATAAACAAACGCGATTGTTGCCAACTTAAATTCAAATCGCTCCTCCTAGTTTTTAAATAGAGTATAGGTTAAATATTATCTTAATTAATTATGATAATTTTTTTATAACCACTAAATAAAATAGACTGTTTCGCTTGCAATTGACAACAAAAAGTGGATATTTAACAAGAAGTATACTTGGTTAATAAAACGCGTATCACAGTTATTATTTTTACCTTAAAATCTAAAGTTTCTAATTCTTAATTGGTCATCAAAAAGTCATTTCTTATCAACAACCGAATATTTAGCTAAAAAAAATTTTAACCAAAAACTATAATTTTTTTTATTTTTTAAAATAAAACATTATAAATAGTTATTTATGATATGAGTATTAAAAGTGAGGTTTTATTTTGTGAGTGAAAACGTTTCACGAACAAAATAAAATCACTTTTAACACAAATACCATACAATGTTTTTTGTACAACTTCCCTATTTTGATAATGAAACGAGCGAATTTTCAATGACCAATGAACCAATGAACCAACCGTGTTAAAAGTAAACTAAACCGTGTTAAAAGTAAACTTGTTTACATGGCAACGTGTTAAAAGTATTTTTAACACGCTGCTATGTAAACAATCGTTTTTAACATTGTTTGCTATCATTAAAAGTGTCACTTTTAATGACAGTTGTACAAAAACATATTTTTTTGTACAACTGTCATTAAAAGTGACACTTTTAATGATAGCAAACAATGTTAAAAACGATTGTTTACACAGCAGCGTGTTAAAAATACTTTTAACACGTTGCCATGTAAACAAGTTTACTTTTAACACGGTTTAGTTTACTTTTAACACGGTTTGGTTCATTGTCATTGAAAATTCGCTCGTTTCATTATCAAAATAGGGAAGTTGTACAAAAAACATTGTATGGTATTTGTGTTAAAAGTGATTTTATTTTGTTCGTGAAATTGTTCAATTCGCTCCGCTCATTTCACAAACGTTTTCACTCACAAAATAAAACCTCACTTTTAACACTCATATCATAAATAACTATTTTATCATAAATTATTATTTTTTCCAGAAACCATTTATTTTTTATCAAAAATGTCATTTTTCATTATATTTACGCGGAAACTGATTTTTACTAAAAAGGTTGGTTTCGGACTAATTATTTATATAAAAGTAAAGGAAAAAAAAATTTCGCACTAAAAGCAGTCTTTTTCTTAAAGAGAATTTTTACTTTCAAAGTAGCCATTTTGTACTAATACTGTATATTTTCAAATATAATCATTTTTTAAAAAAAGCTGTCATTGTTTTACAAAAACTATTATTTTTTTAGAATAAACGGTAAATGATGATTTTACTAAAGTCATCTTCTACCAGAAGCCGTGACTGTATTTATAAAAACAGTTGGTTTTTAGCAACATTTTGTATTAAAAAACGCATTTTCTAATAGAACATAATAATTTTTTTCACTAAAAACAGTAATTTCTTCATTGGTAGCTTTATTTTTTCTTACTTAACTGAGTTTTTACCAAAAACCATTACTTTACAGCAGAAGCCATGATTTTTTATAAAAGTCAGTTTTCAGCAAATACGTCATCTATATCTATCTATCTATCTATCTATCTATCTATCTATACTTATAATTTATAATAAATCTGTAGAGAGGTCAATTCTGTACATAAAATATATTTCCAAAATAACTATCAGGGGGTGATAAGGGATCGATACTGATGCCAAAAATGTAATCAGTAAAATTTTTGTCTGTTTGTCTGTATAACCGCTATACAAATAAAAACTACTCGACGGATTTTAACGAAACTTGGTACAATTATTTTTCCTACTCCTGTGCTGGTTATAGTATACTTTTCATCACGCTACAATCAATAGGAGCAGAGCAGTGGAGGGAAATGTTGGGAAAACGGGAGAAGTTACTCCATTTGTTAAGCTTCCGTCATGTGTGCAACCTTAATGGTTAAAAATATACAGAAATCATCTTATTTTTATAATTTGGAGGTCAACTGTGAACGGATTTTACAAAATTTTACCCACAAGGGGAGTTGCGGGGGTGTAAAAAATAAAAAAAATTAGAATTTAAAATCTTCAAGTCCTACAGGTTTAAAACTTTGCACAATAGTTATTTTTATAATTTTGAGGTCAATTATGAATGGATTTCACGACATTCCACCCACATGGGGGGTGCGGGGGCGTGAAAAAAAATTAAAATTTATAAGTCCTACAGGTTTAAACCTTTGCAAAATAGTTATTTTTATAAGTTTGAGGTCAATTGTGAACTGATTTTACGAAATTTCACCCACAGATGTTTGCGGCGGCGTGAAAAATAAAAATTTTAAATCTATAAGTCCTACAGGTTTGAAACTTTGCACAATAGTTATTTATATAATTTTGAGGTCAATTGTGAACGGATTTTAGAAAATCCCACCCACAGGGGGACATGCGGGGGTGTGAAAAATAATGTATACATATAATAAATCTGTAGAAATGAAAATTTTGTACATTAAAGATATTTAAAAAATAATAAATTTTTTTATCCGTAATGTCTGTATGTTTGTGCGCGCATTACATTAAAACTACTGATCCTATTCAAATGCGCTTTTCATAGATGTATTTGTCGACTTAATATCTGGTGTATAAAAATTTTGCCCCCCACCTCTTTAACGAGGTCGGAGGAGAAATTTTTATATAACAATCAACACGCCAAGCGAACGACGTCGCGGGTACAGCTAGTATTTTAATCAAAATTTATTTTTCTATAGAAGTTATTAATTTTTACCACTAAAAATGGTATTTTTTCACAAATAACCCAACAAAAAACTATTATTTTACACGAGAAACCATGATTTTTTTCCATAAAACAGTCAGTCTTACGAAAGAACATTGTCACCCAATAAAAAAACCTCATTTCTTTACCTGAATCTATCCGTTTTTATAAAACAAAATGTTTATTTACTTAACTTAATTTTTAATATTTAACTTAGTTTTTATTGTATCCTTTGATAAATAAATTATACGATTTTTGAAATTATAACATGACAATAAAAATATCTTTATTGACATTGACATATAACATAACACTAACATAAACATTCTAAAATACAGGAGGATATTACAGTCTCCCACGCTATTTTGAAAGTATAAAAATGAAAAGTAATAAAAAAATTTAAACAAGATAATCTTAAAGTTTTGAATTGAGATGTCGAATTCTTTCCGATCTTCTCAAATACGTTTGTTCAGCTGTATGCGCCTGTTGTGGTTTATTGCTCGATTCTTGTTCGATAGGATAATATTCTTTAGCAGGTTTATTGTTTGGTTGCTGTTGGACAGGTTCAGGCTCTAATACTGGATGACTATTTTCATTGATAGGATTTTGATATAAAAAATCAGGTGGAGGTTGAATGGGCGGTATAAGATGTAAAGGAAATTCCTCATATTGTGGCTGATGATGTATGATTGGTTGATGATGTATGATTTCCGGTGTATTTGCAAATGTTACATTCTTTTTAGGTACCATTGTCCTGCGAATTTGATCGATGTGACGTTTCAGAGAATAGCCGTCATCGAGTTGAACTTGATAATGTAATAGTCCGTATACTTTAGTAATTGTACCAAATTTCCAAAGTTCTTTATTTCCTTGATAGCACTTTACTTGAACTCTCTCCCCCACATTTAATTTTCTTGTTCCAGGTGTTTGATTTTCTAATCTAGTAAATTTTAGTTGTCGTAATGCATCGAGTTTAATTCGTAAACTTTTATTTAAATACATTTCCGCTGGTGATTTCCCACATGCAAGAGGTGTGGCTCTATATTTTAAAAGAATTTCTTGTATTTTTTTATTCATTGGTATTCGATCAGTAGACATAGCTTTTAATCTCATTTTAAGGGTTTGTACGTTTCGTTCAGCTAACCCGTTGGTAGCAGGGTGACCAGGAGCAATCAATTTTTGAAAAATTCCATATGTTTTGGAAAAGTTTTTAAATTGATCACTTACAAAAATTTTTGCATTGTCTGATACCATAACTTGAGGATATCCGTAAACAGAACATATTTCTAATAAAAGATCAATTGTTTTTTCTGAAGTTGGCGCATCTTTAAGAATTTTGATTTCAGCCCAACGGGATTTAGCATCAACTACTACCAAAAAATAAAACCCTTGAAATGGACCTGCGTAATCAATGTGAATACGGTCCCAATTTCCCGTTGGAATATCCCACTGATGTAAAGGTGATTTCCGAATTTCGGCACAAGGTTGACATGACTTGACCATAATTTCAATATCTTTGTCTATATTTTTCCAGTAGCAATACTTTCTTGCAAGTTGTTTCATTTTTGTAATACCTATATGAGTACTATGAAGTTCAGATAGGACCAATTGCTGAAGTTGAGTTGGAATGACAATTCTCTGACCTTTAAAAAAAATCTCATCTTCTAACGTAAAAACATGTTCATTTTGATTTTTTGATTTTAAATCAGATTTAAGTTTTGATAAAATAGGATCTTTGTCTGTGGCCTCTTTAATACTGTGATACGTTAAATTGTACGTTGAAATTTCTTTGATTGATTCATGACAGAGGCACTTAACTTCTTCGTTAAGCATTTTTTCGAAAGTAGATAAAAGGTTGATTGATAGCAGATCTAGAAAAACAATCGACGTTAACGTGATCAGAAGCTTTTCGGTATTCAACTTCGTAATCAAATCCTGATAAAAATGATGCATATCGAAGTAGTCTAGCAGAAGTCATTGCAGGTAATTTTGAATTTTGATGAAAAATCCTGGTAAGAGGACTGTTATCAGTAATAAGTTTAAATTTACGTCCAAATAAATACATAAAGAAGTGATTTACCGAAAACATAATTGCAAGAGCTTCTCTGTCCAACTGACTGTAATTTTGTTCACATTTGGTAAAAGATCTTGAAGCAAATGCGATAGGTCGTTCTATGCCATCGATTACATGGAAGAGTACCCCTGCAACACCTGTTGGACTTGCGTCACAGGCTAATATTACAGGCAAACTTGGATCGTATGGAATCAAAACTTGATTACTCGCAATTTCTTCTTTTAATTTGGTGAATGCTGTTTCACAGTAACTGTTCCAATTAAATTTTACTTTTTTCTGCAGAAGTTTTCGTAGAGGATACGTTTTAGTTGAAGCATTTGAAATGAATCGGGTGTAGTACATTACCATACCAAGAAATCTTCGAACACCATCCACATCTGTTGGTCGTGGCATGTCTAGAATAGCTTGAACTTTTTTTTTGTAGATTTTAAAATTTCATTGTGTTTGATAAGATGACCAAGATACTCTGTACTGGTTTCAAAGAAAGCACACTTTTTGCGATTTAAATGTAGATCGTTTATTTTTAAGCGATTAAGGCAAGCGTCAAGATTTTGTTTACACTCTTTTTTGCTTGATCCATGAACAATTATGTCATCAAAGTATGAGTGAGTTTTTGATAGGCCAAATAGAATTTGATCAATAATTCTATTAAATTCTGAAGGAGCCGTTTTGATACCAAAAGATAGTCGATGCATTCTATATGTTCGCCGATGCGTTGAGATGGTTTGGATTAAACTACTTTTATCATCTACGGGCAAATGTAGATATGCTTTATAAAGATCTAACCGACAAAAATATTTTTTCAAGCTGTTCAGAATATCTTCAATTTTTCTAATTGGGTAGTTTACAGCTACAAGTTTATCGTTCACGCCAATCTTGTAATCTACGCAAAGTCTTACACCACCATCAGCTTTTGGAATGACAACCAATGGTGAACCCCAGTCACTATGGTTGACTTTAGATATAATACCTTGCTCTTCTAAACTGTCAAGTTCTTTTTCAACTTTTTCTCTTAGTGCATAAGGTACATCTCGTTCTTTAAAATAGACCGGTTTGGCATTTTTGCGTAGTTGTAGATTTACTTTAAAATTTGAGACTAATCCAATTCTTTCTTCAAAAATGTCTGAATATTTTTGAACAAATTCTTCTTCTGTCGCTGGTAAACTGTTAATTTGCTTGACTTCTGTTGAAGTATCGATTTCTTGAAGATTAATGTTTAGGTGCCTTATTCATAAACGTTCTAACAAAGAATCAAATACATCAGGAACAACATAAAATTCTTCTGTTGAAATTATGTTTTGATATCGTATTGATGTTTTTGCTTTTCCCATAGGGTAAAATACGTTTTTAGTGTATGATCTAAATGCAATATCAGATTTTTGAAGTGGTATGTCCAGATTTAATGCTTTAAATTTTGATTCTGGTATCAATGTAAATCCTGCTCCGGAATCGACTTCAAATGTCATCGGCTTGTTCTCGATTAATACTGTTACATAAAACTTTTTTGCATCGCTGGAAGATTGATTTTCATAAATGTCAACAATTTTATTTATAATTCTTTGGGCTTAGATGATCTTCAAGTTTCTTCATAATGGTGTCGTAATCAAAATCGTTAATCTTACTAGGTGCAACTAAGGTAGAAAGCATTGAAAAAGTTGTAGAAGCAATAGAATTGAGTAGTAGATCTAACGCAAATTGTTTATCTTTAAAAACATGTTTGATTTTAAAATAATTTTCGAAACGCTCTTTGTAGATTTAGAATTTTTCTTTTTGATGATTAAAATTTTCGAACGGAGGTATAAATGTAGTAGAATTTGAAGTACTTGCCGGAAGTTTCTGTAGTTGTTCCAAAATTGCCTGGTTTACCATCATAAACTGCTTGAATTGATCTTGATCCATGTTGAATATTTCTTAAAGTTATTTTAATAATCTGGTTTTCAATAAATTCTTAAGGTGCCGTAAATTCAATAATCCCATCCTCGTCGCCAATTTATTGTATCCTTTGATAAATAAATTATACGATTTTTGAAATTATAACATGACAATAAAAATATCTTTATTGACATTGACATATCACATAACACTAACATAAACATTCTAAAATACAGGAGGATATTACAGTTTTTATGACAGACTATTATTTAACACTGGAAACCATGATTTTTCACATAAAAACAGTCAGTTTTTAGCAATAATAGTCTAGGCACTGAACCTACGAAATCTAAACGGATTTTACTTTGGATTGGTGGGGACACCAGGAAACTTTGTGACCTTATGTGATCATGTGATCAACGGAGTAAGTGATATACTCAGGATACATTTCGTTTACCTCGTCTTCTGGAGTTTAAGATAATATCGTTAAACAATAAGTCAAAACTTAATACCCGGAGCTTGTGGACTCACCAAAAACAAGTATCACACTGAATGTGATTTCCAGAAGTTTTTTATAAATTCATTAAACAATTAATTAAAACTCAATACGTATATAATATCGAAAGCTCAGCACAGCAACCTTTACGTCGTCTACTAGAGAATATTGACCCATTTTTTTAGTGCGAAAACCCTCGAATTCTAAGTTTTGACTAATTTTATAACGATATTACCAAAAACTATAGGAGACAAAGTAAACAGTAACGATCCTGGGCACCAGATACTCCGTTGATACTTTTAATGTCAATTTCGTTATTAGCAAGCCCAAAAAACTTCATTTATAAAATTTTGACTGATTGTATAATTGCCGAAAACTCCAGGAGACCTAGTAAACAGTATGTATCTCGGAAACCAGGTACTCCGGAGATCACTTGTATTGTTAATCCGTTTTTAGCGACCCCAAAAATCTCCGAATAACAAAATTGGGCTAATAAATAACGAGTGATGTTTGATATGCACTTTAAAAATGCGCAAATGCAATTTTTTTATATTACATGATCACATAGAGTCATAAAGTTTCCTGACGCTCTCATGAATCGAATAAAAAAGAATTATTAAAATTCGTCTTGCTGTTTAAATTTCGGATAAAAGGCTTGTTTTATTGGCTCGACTATAACGACTATATGTGTTTCAAAAATCCCTAATTTTTTATCTCTAATTTATTATTTGTTCCCAAAAATAGAATTTTTTAATAAAAAAATGTCATTATTACTAACAAATTTTATCATCCTTAAAAACTATTGTTTTCTTACAGAAAGCAACATTTATACCCCAAAAACAGTAATGGTTATCATATTCGTCATAACATTGTTTCAAAAAAAAACATTTTATATGTACTAGGAACTATTATTTTCCCCTAAATTGCGTACAAAAGTATACTAAAAAACTCTCTAAAAGTCTCTTAATTTTATATCCGGGTTTGCATGATAGCGTATAAAAAACTTACATTTTATAGGTCATTAAATTCATCGGATTATCCCGCCTCATACGCTATATCAAGTACTTGTTTCAAAAAAACATACATAAGAAACTTATTCCGTTTTTTTTTGTATTTCCTTCTTAAACTCCGACTATCGAGCTTATTTTCCAGATGGGTAAACCGATATCTAATTCTCTGAGATGTAAATCGCATACCCTTTAACCTCACAATAGTAAATATTATTAGAGCAGAATAAAGAACGATAAAAGCTTGAGCGCTCTTTTCAAAACGACAGTTGATTTCCTTCGACAGATGTTGACTTTTTGTAGTCATTTCTTGCGTTGTTCTTTTTACTAAATGATTAGTCGCATCGTTTTTGCATTCACTGGCAGAAGGTTTTATTATGAGTAAAAAAAGAATTACTGTCATAACCTGATTATTCTGATTATTTAAATTAAATTAACACGGAATAGACAAATTTCATGATATTTGGACATACTTACAAAATTATACAGGGTGCATCAAAAGAAACGGGAAGATTTCGTAAATATTTTTTTTGCCAAAAAAATATTTTAATTTTTTTTCTTTACATTGTAAAGTAAGAGAGTATCTGTTTGATTAACAATAAAAAAAATACTTTTTAAAAACTTTCTGCCAAATGTCCTCCGTTTTTGTTTGTGCATTGTTGGAGTCGATCCTAAAAGAAGTTTTACATAATTCTTCAAATATCGAGCGATTTTGCTACAATTATGTCACGAATTTGTTTGTTAAGGACTGGGATTGTCTTACGTGAATCAGTTGCAAACACATTTGTCTTCAAATATCCTTACAAAAAGATGTCACCATCAGTTAAGTCTGGGGACTGAGAGGGCCAACCGATATCTCCGTTTAGAGAAACGATACGTCTTGGGAACAAAGCTTTTAAAGTTGGATTAAAGGACATGGGAACTCTAAAGGCAACCGCATTGCGAACAATTTAGCAAGGAGGACTGCGGGCTACAAATATGTTAGCCCTTGCCCATCTACCAACATTGTCCGCAGTCGTGGACCTTATTAAACAGCACTCTCACCAAAAATTTATACAGTGCTGGGATAAAACTACGAACTCATCCTGGCGAGGAAACAGCAAAAAAATTTAAGGTTTTGACCAGATAAAATTTCCGAACAGCTGTGGGAATCTTGACAGTTCACTGCCAATTGCGACAACATCTCTTTAGGATGAAATTAACAGAATCGCCGCTATGCAGAGGCTGCGAACAAGAAGAGGAAACAGTAGAACACATTATGTATAACTGCTCTGTTTTTTCTGAAATCAGAAGATCCGTGTTTTGCTTTAGACTTGAAAAAACTTCTCCGAAACTATTCAAATGTTTTAAAAGGTCCTTGGAGATGATTGTGTGGGCAAAAAATTAAATATAATGTGATATAAATGGTTTAAAAATGGCCGCACATTTGTTGACATAGCTCCTTGCTACTTTAGACAGTTTCCTCGATTAAAAATACCGCTTAAAGGACACCTATTAGACGACAAGAAGACTGTTAAAACCAATGCTACAAATGCGCTAAAGGCGATTCCAAAAACTGACTTTCAAGACTGCTTTGGAAAGTGAAAGCATCAATATGAGGGTGTTGTTCAATTACATAGGGACTATTTCGAATGATGCCACCAACCAGATGACGAAGGATAAGCCAAGCGCCGAAAAATAGGGGCATGTTGGATACTTTTGGGACAGACCTCGTATGCCTTTTTAAGAAATTTTGGACGTATTTGTGATACAATTCCAACCTATTTTGTTTTTTTAAGTTTTGCTGCAGGATCTCCGAAAAAAAGTCAGTTGTCTAAAGTGACATTCCCATATATGCCATATATATTTTGGTATAGTAATAAAACTTATTGGATGGGCAAAGTCTCTTTTTTAATGTATATTATGGCAGAAAATATATCAACACCTATCGAGTTAACTTAACAATTATACTTATTCCATATTTATCGTGTTTGTTTAAAATAATTTTTTAAAAAAAGTATCTGCTTCAAAAACGCAGTAGCTGAACGTATGCACCAGGAGTGTAGTAGTTCTCACAAATATTCAATAAGATCATTCCAAAGAAATCTAATGAGTTAAAACTTATTATCTTGTTTTCCTCTTCTTTACTATTCTTGTCATTAAATCTAAGACAGTTAAAAATTAATTTTTTTTTTTCAAATTGATACTCTTAAATTATATATTTCAAATACTTTAACCATAAGTCTGGGGTACTAAAAAAGCTAGTTTTTATAATACTACTGTTATATAAAGGCCCAAATAATGACACAATCTCCTCTTTGTTTGTTTATTTAATAATTTGGGCAACTATAGATTGGATTTTGTTACATTGTAGTTATAAAACTACTTAAATTCGTTGTGAAATCTTGGTCTGTGTACCTAGATAGGAAGATCTATAACAAGTTTACCATAGAATTTGGCTTTTGGATATTACTTAATTCCATTGTGAATTGTTGGTCTGTGTACCTAGATAATAATAGTTATAACAATTTTTTTTTACCATAAAAGTTTGGCTTTTGAGCAAGACTCACCACCATAGTTATTCCTTTTATAACATATAAAGATACAATCTCAACAATCGGTAAACAATTAATTCATATTTTCTTTATAAGTTGTACTTAATTACATTTTTGTAGATCCCTGAAGATGGCTGCAATCGTGGCCGAAAGCTTGGCATGATAAAAGAGTTTCCTTAATTCTATCGTTTCATTGCTGCTAACCCACTTATTCCTATTCTAAATAGTGAACCAGCAAATACTACTGTCTATACTGTCTATATATATATATATATATATATATATATATATATATATATATATAATGTAAGAGATGATACAAAAGTATCTAGTGCCGTGCTGTCAATAATAAATCCAGTTTTCAACTGGATTGGTGTTTGGTTAGATTTCCTAACTCAAGACACCGGTAGACGCTGCGAAATAGGAGTATAAGGATTTTAATCAGCCCATACAGGGGCAAAACCAACTACAGACACGTGTTTCGCTCTTTTTATGAGCTCATCAGTGCAGTATAGGTTATATCTCTTCAGTCACTAATGAAGAGACATCCCCTGTATGAATCGACCAAATCCTTATAGAAGTACGCTTGCGAAAGTAGAAACCATTCGCATGTGGCCCCATCTTTACTCCAAAAATGGAACTAAGAAGTCGCTTTGCGTCTTAAAAGTACCTTCGGCAAGGTAATAACATAAAACGAACAGAGCGTTTGTGACAGTCTTATATAACAATATGTAAGAGATGATATAAAAGTATCTAGTGCCGTGCTGTCAATAATAAATCCAGTTTTCAACTGGATTGGTGTTTGGTTAGATTTCCTAACTCAAAACACCGGTAGACGCTGCGAAATAGGAGTATAAGGATTTTACTCAGCCCATACAGGGGCAAAACCAACTACAGACACGTGTTTCGCTCTTTTTATGAGCTCATCAGTGCAGTATAGGTTATATCACTTCAGTCACTAATGAAGAGACATCCCCTGTATGAATCGACCAAATCCTTATAGATGTACGCTTGCGAAAGTAGAAACCATTCGCAAGTGGCCCCATCTTTACTCCAAAAATGGAACTAAGAAGTCGCTTTGCGTCTTAAAAGTACCTTCGGCAAGGTAATAACATAAAACGAACAGAGCGTTTGTGACAGTCTTATATAAGAATATGTAAGAGATTATACAAAAGTATCTAGTGCCGTGCTGTCAATAATAAATCCAGTTTTCAACTGGATTGGTGTTTGGTTAGAGGATTTTAATCAGCCCATACAGGGGCAAAACCAACTACAGACACGTGTTTCGCTCTTATATATATATATATATATATATATATATATATATATATATATCATCCTTTCCGCGAATGCTCTTTTTTACCGAGTGTTTAATATCTAATTTTGCTATAATTATATGTTTTTATCTCTTTCACCAGCACGTATAAGTCAGCTTTAGACATTGGTTTGCAAGTAAAAGCCGTTTCCGTCTTTATCTGCAATTCTAAAAGAAATAGGATCATGGTGTCATATATGACACAAAAAAATTAAAACAACAACCAGTTAGTCTAAAATTTGATTAACCAATAAAAAGCGGAAAGATAAAGAGAAGATAAAAACACAACTTTCTTAATTGAATCTTTATAGAAAATTTCAATATTGAACTGTGAGGTAATTGATAATTTTTTGTAAACTTAAGTTACTTTTCCAATATATTCGTTTATTAAAAAAATATAAATTACAAAAGAAGAAAATCTATAAAATCTGTTACAAAATCGTAGATTGTCTAGACACTTTACCATAAAAAAATATATATAATTTTTTAAATTTGGTTGCCTTTAACTTGTATTCTATTGTATTTGTAAATTATTTTTTGCTTTTTATTCTGACACAAAAAACATTAGCTCATAAAAGATTTATTGGTATAATTGAATCATACGTTAATTCTTATAAACCCTCACTTTTGGCACTATAAAACCTAAATTTAATAAAAAATGTAAGTAATATTTACCGGCACGATTTTCCACAGCCCTCGACAATTTTCCTTTGGGGTTACTTAGTCTGTGAATCGCATTTTATCTGGAATGGGCCTGCGGTGAAAGGTCGCTACAAAAGTCTAATAAAAACTTAGTAGCTCGAAAGAGGTTATTCTCTTAAAGTTTCAGTAAACTTTCCACTCGGAAAACCCGAGATTACACAGTTGAAAACACCATCGGCCATTTCTAGCATCTCTCTTTTCGTTAATTTCCCTGGAAAGCGCATCCAAATAAGAATTTAAAATATTTATTTAACTTGGTGCAACAACCACGTGGATTTTACTGAAAGGTAACATTCTGGAATACTTTCAGTATATATAATTTGTTTTAAAGAATTTTGCCTATTTTTTTATTCAAAGATTTAACACCAATAAATTACACAAAATTAAAATCATTATTTATTTAACATATGTAACATATGTAGTAAGTAGTACAAAGTGTAGGCAAAGTGTAGGCAATTATGCACCAATAAATAAAAAAGCACATTTTTATGATATTTTTTATCTTCATAATTAGGAAAGATAAAAACTTTTCAAAAAAATTGAACCGCCTTTAAAAAAAATGAACTAAAAAGCCAGAAATAAAATCTTTATTTCTTAAAAAAATTGGAACCAACTAGGCATCTGATTTCATTTGCCTTAAAGTCTGCTTAATTCTTAAATTTATTCAACTAAGTAATTCTCACCGATATAGTATGGTGAAATTATAGGTAGCAACATTGTTCAGATATCTGGGGTCTATTATTTTGAAAATTCTTGGTAAAGACAAGAACAACAACAACAACAAGAAATAAAGAATCTCAACCTTCAACATATAAAAGAAGTCTTTTTTTATGTATTAACACGAAATTGGCATATATCGATAGTGTCATCGATGACCCGTTATAATCTAAAAATTAACGATACCATACTAGGGTTAATATTGAAACACTTATGGGGACTTTAACAAAATTTATTCACCAAAATTGTTACAAATTCACAAGAACTCTGCTGGATAAGTTCTAAACAGTTTTACAATCAATAAACTATTTAAACTCCCCTTAACTGCTCATACATCCCCTTTTATAGAAAAAACGAGTATTCTAGTCTTTGCGAGAATAATATAATAATATAAGTATAGTTTATTTCAAAATACCTATAAATAACTTAGAAAATAATTTTACTTTTGATTTCACCTTACTTATTGACTCTTTCATCAATTGAATTTCTCTTACTCAATAAATCCAATACTTAATCCTTACTTGTAAATGGTTCTTGTTTACACAGAGAGAAATTCTGATATCTAAAACCAATATTCTTGCCTAGTTTCAGATCAGTGACGTTTATGGGTTGCGACATTATTTAGTTTCACGCTTTCATGAACTGAAAAATAACTTTTTAAATTAGATAGGTTGCTTGTTAAAAAGATCGTACTTGAAAATTGTATTTGAGTATGGATATTCTATTTGTGATTTCATTGTTTATACATGTAAATTTATAGTTCATCTAGAAAGTATCCATAAAAAACAAAACTCAATTGGAATTATGGAGTAGATATATATTTTTAATATATGAATTGGAAAATTATAACAAATAATTCATCTTATTTACTTATAAAACCTCCATTTAACTGCAAACACGTTACTAAACGTTGGCTCCGTGGGACTTGCGAACGTGGGATTTGCGAACTGAACCTTTTTCGTGGGATTTGCGAACACGCATACCTGGCCTTAAAAGCGCTGAACATCGGTGGGACTTGCGAACATCCTAAAGATTAGGAACCAATGAACAACGTCACAGACCAAATAATATTGTTGATCGGCGTTTAAATCACTTTATCGGAAGAAATACTTCAAATATTTATTTTTAATAGGGAAATTAAGGAAAGAAACAATCCATTCATCGTTTATTCTTAAAAAAATTGAATGTGGAGTTCCTCAAAACAAGAGGAAAAAAATTTACAAAAACTTTGTCAAGAAAATTAATTTAGCTCTAAATAATCTAAAACAAGATGAAAATATTTTGAATTGTCTTCGATTCTTAAGTTACGGTCAAAAATTCTAGTTATTTTTTTTGTTTTGTTTTTTCTTTTTAAATCAATAAATTACATGTTATCTTTCAAGACGTTTATTTTATTTTATTATCGGTATTTTAAAAATTCACAAATAATCAGACTGACCTTTCCAGATTATTGGTATTAAAAGTGTTTTTTGTTACAATAAGGAATAAAATATTTAATATAAAAAAAAACATTCATTAATAATATCCAAAATAAATACAGTTGTTACTGAATCCCAAACATACCTGCAAAGGGTTGTTCGCAAATCCCACGTAGCCATAAAGTGACCGCCGTAGGTTGGGTAATTTTTCGCAAATACCACGGTTCGCAAATCCCACGTTCGCAAAACTCACGCCACACCACTAAACGTTAAGGTTCACTGGAGACAAAGTCACCGCCATAATTTTCTGTGATGGTAGCCCAGGACTGTAAAACTGACTAAATCAATTCAGGTTTATTTCATGGTGCTACTCGTTTTACTTTAATCTTCATAAGTCACTTGGTGTTCTTCCATCCAAGCTTTAGTATAGCCAAAGTATAGCATCTTGCATTATACTGCTGAAAACGCCACCCTTCTGAATGGAAAGCATGCGCCCTTTTAAAAAGAAAATTATTTAGAATGTCACCATACTTTTTACTATTACCATTAACTTTACAAAGAGCACCACGTTGAGATTTTGCTCGATCAACCGTTATTTTGGTGGGAAATTCGGAAATTTGAACACAAACACCTTGTTTTGATAGTTTTTAACTTCCCGCTAAAAAAAATTAAATTTTTTTTTAAAATCGGGAAGTTATTGGTTTCACCCCGTTTTTCGAAAATCGAGTTTTCATCGAATCTCAACGTTTTGAGGTCTTAGGAACCTCCCCTGACTATTTTTACGAGGGTGTCTGTATGTCTGTATGTACGTGTGGATGTGTGTGTGTGTGTGTGGATGTATGTAAACATCTTATAACTTTTAAACGGCTTGACCATTCGGAATGAAATAAAAAGCATTCCAAGGAGTTCCATCTAACTTAGAGTCCCTGTTAGTTTGAACCGATTCGAGCTAGTAGATTTCGAGAAATTTCAAAATAACCGAAAAAAACAATTGGTAAAAATGATGTTTTTTGGGCATATCTTTTTGGCTATTGAATTGATTAATTTCATAACCTAATCAGCTCTCAAGCTTAAAAAGCCACGTCGAATGCCGTTTTGCAAATTAAAATCGGTTGGTTCGTTCGTGAGATATCGTTGTCGAAAAATTTCAAAAAAAGTGTTTTTTTTTCAATAACTTAGAGATTTTTTGACTAACCGATTTTGCATTCTGGGTAACGTTTTAAGGTTTTAAAAAACTGCGTCGAATGCCATCTTGAACGTCAAAATCGAATAAGGCGATAAAAAGTTATGGCTTTTTAAACATTTCAAAAAAAGTCAAAAACGTCAAAATACGTCACGTTACGTCACGTTACTATAGCTTTGCTGTTAAAACTAGCGGGAAGTTGCAAGGATGGCCTTTAAGGTCAACCTCTTTTCGAATTTTTTTTATTGATTTGCACCCAATTGGGACAAGTTCCATTCTAAAAAATATATAACTTCTACATGGCCCTCTTCACAGATTTGGGTTCACCCTAATGATGAAATGAATAATCAGAAATCTTTTCCTTAACGAAATTACAATCAAGTAGAATGAGTTTCCAGCCAAATCGAATTATTCCAATTTATTGAGGGTAAATTAATTCTTAAAAAACGTGTATAAACCGGTCTAAAATTTATTTAAGATCACAAAAGCTGATGTTTTATGAAAGTAAAACTACTTGAAAATTACTTGTTAGTAATAATACAATACCACCTCAATTTAAGACTCTTCTACTAAATGAAATAATTAAATAAAACATTAAAATCGACTTGCTTGTATTTAAAGAGAAGGTACCTACTACCGAGAATTCCTAAAGTAAAATAAACTCAAAATTCTAATCGCAACGGGAAAGAAAAGACAATAATACAGTAACACCACTAACGGTACCTTTTAGAATTAAGGCGATTTAATTAAACAAATATCACCGAATATAGACCGAAAACAATAGTCTGATGAATTTTTTAACTAAAACCATCCGATAGATCGTTACACACTCTCAAGTACATCAGGTCCCAGAGGAAGACATACAATCTCAACAATATATTGCTTTTGCTTACCTAAATGCCTGCGTCTAAAAACACTTTGGGTAAGAATAGACCCAACAATACTAGTTGAAGAGTAAAATTGTTCTTTAAAACTTTGACAAAATTCTATTCTTCGTTTCATTTGAAAAAGTGTTTTGAGTTTCTTGTCTTTTAAGTGACATAGGTACAGACGGTTTTTGGGCATACTTTTACATCTCGTTATTTTCCAAATGTGTTAGCCAATTTGGGAAACCCTAGATAAAGATTGTATCATCATAAAGCCAATAAAACGTTTGTTTCCTTCAATCTTGCGCAGTCTTCCTGAAACTGGTCTATGTCTCATATTTGCGCCATTTTTTATTGTCCCATATACCTACTGCACTTTTTGCAAGTCCAGTAATTGCACAAATTTTTTAACATTTCGAAAACCATTTCTATACAGATTTGATATTCTACATGTTTTTTTTCTAGTTGCGACATTATTTCAAATGTTGTAAACCTCTTGACAAGCAAAAATATTTGACAAATAGTGTTGGTTTGGAATTTCGGCCATTGCCATCTTTCAGTAAAAGATGCATTACTTTGGCCTTAGAATGATTCAGAAAAGTAATTTATTAAAAGTATAAAAAATAATGAATTTCGGTTACATTCTAGACGGACAATATATAAGAAGATACTACAAAGTTAATACTTAATTTAAAATGTTACAATCTCTACCATAACAGAATTTTAATCAATTTAAAAAGTTTTGGAAACTTGTGAGTAGTAACACTTATTATATTACTGTATTATCGTTTAAAGAATCGCTACAACAAGTTCAAGGTTGTTATTGACAGCAATAAATTTCAAAGGACATTTCACTTCAAACTGTTATTTGTGCCTGCAATAAACAACTCGTGCTTATCCAACGATTCTTAACGATGCCATTCGAACTCCTGTTTCATTCGGAAACTTTTTCTATAAAAGTTACATTAAATAAATCAAAACGAAATGAAGGCTTTTAAATGTACCAATTAAAAAAATTTACCTATAAAAACTCAACGAAAACACTAAACTCTTATTATCACCGATAACGAATTACCTTCCAGTTTATGACACAATTATCCTTTGAGCATTAAATACATCCTAAAACTTTTAATGGCCAAAAGGTATTATAACTCTCTCACAGTAAAACAACCATTAGTATTCACGATTTCGTAAGAATATTATACCTTTAGCCACGGGCCCAGGATAAAATGGGACGTTTGTGACCAAATTGTAACCTGTACTTATTCACAGAGGATATTTTTTAAATAACTGCCTTTTGTATGTAGTTATTTACGAATTGTCGAAATTGTGAGTAGTAAACATTAAAAAATATGAAAGACGAATTAAATCATAGGCTAGCTATTTTGATTTTGCTAATATTGTGTTGGCATATTTATTTTACGCGAGTTATTCTACATGTAAAAAACTACAAATATTATCTATTTTTACTGATAAATAATAATTATTGACGTGACAACGTCTTATAATTCGATGGAGCCGGCTGCACGCACCAAAAAACTCTACTCATGCGGCGTTACCTCGCTCTGAGGCGTTCCATTTAAGGCTTCAAGTGCAAGCGAGAGCTCTCTCTCTCCTACTTGAGTGAACGATGCGTCCGCGTGGACAGCTGCTATACAATAATACATTTACATGTTTTCGTCAAGTATGAAGTGCAGTGAAAAGTGAATGTGGTCTCAATTGTTTATAGCAACGATAATTGCGGCGATAAAGGTAATGATTCTTTCTATATTAAATATATTTTCAGTGATATATTATTATTATTTCATCATTAAAATAAATAGCATCGGTCCGCTAGTGCAGCGACTGTAGGTTATGCTATAATCGACAAAACTATAACAATAAGTTAAAAGAACTATTTCACGATAAGTAAAAAATCAATTTCTTCACCATTCGATCGAAATAATTATCGAGCGTAGCTATGATTTCAAAAAATTAAAATATAAATGTTAAATCTTCCATATACCATAACAACGTGTCTGAAATGACAGGTTGGACCAGCCAGCCGTCAAAGGGAACAATTTTCTCTCATATGAAACACATTAAGGCGGGCTTTTTAAAAGCTAGAGTTACATAAATTTTAACGTTTCCAAATTTTAAATTTAGAAATAATAAACAAATAAAATTAAAATTTTTATTTGAAAAATGCAACCATTCCATCACTGTTTTCTTATGAAGTTGTCACGTTCAACTATCGTCAGTAAACCGACTTTACAGACAACCGATTTTTTCTTTTGTTATTCCTGACTGTAAATCCACAGTTGGACCAAGAAAAGCATTATTACGAGTAATTTAAAATACAGTATCATTTGTTAATTTTGTACCAGTCTTGTTATGGTAGATTTACACGTCACTGGCCAGGATCGGCAACAAACTCTTTCCAACTCACGCAAGCCAGCCAATCACCGCCTTTACAAGCTTGTGTTTGTGGAAGCTTGCCAAGACTTGCCAAATATGTAAACAAATTTTGTGACACTGGATTAAAAATCGAGGATGATACCATTGTCCAACAAAATGTGTATATAGAAATAAGACTTTATTATATTTTCAAGGTTTTCAACCCAAATAGCACATTTTCGTACAATTGACATGCATTGTATATATCAAAAAGTACATACACATACTATATACACACTAATATACATCATTTTTCATACGATTTACGGGGCAAGTGTCACGACTTTTACAGTAAAAATTCATTCTTTTTTCATACTGAAGTATGTGCATAGTACATACCTTTGTCACTACAAAATATGTGAATAATACATACAGAAATATTAGATTTTATGTAAAATGAATGTATTGTGGTCATAAATAGTATGACCTTTTTTGTATTAAAAATATACGTTTTGTATGAAATGAGATATGAAGATTCACGACACAAAATACGTAAGAAAACTCTGGTTATCAATCAATAAAAAAAAACGCTTTCGTTTAAGCAAACTTTTTATTTAATTCAAAGAACTAGTATAGTCTATCCAATCTAAATGTGAAAATTTGTGCTCTTTGGCGGTTTTTAAGTGCCTTTGATGACATTTCCGACCATTGGCGTGGAATTAAATAAAAAGGGTTCATAAATTTTTATTAATTTTTGTTTTAAATTTCAAAAGAAAAACGGTTTTTGTATATTTGTAAATTTTGTATCAATTTGAAAATTGTCAAATAAATTAATTGTTTCAAATTAAAACTTGTTAATTTTAGTTATTAATAAGAATATTTGGCTCATTATTCAAATAGTACATAACTCATAATATTTTTATAACAATTGTCTACAAATAATATAGGTCTCCCAACGAAAGTTTGGGACAGCCACGTGTTAGTCGGCGCAGGTAGGCGGAGTCTTTTTATCAGTGGCGGACGGAAATAAAAATATATTATACATCTTAAATTAATTTTTAATGTATGATGCTAACATAATTAAGAAGAATTTATTTTATATAAATTTGTTACTGCCCACTTTAAAATAAAAAAATACATACATTTAAAAAACAACTCAGAAACTCTCTCAGCATATTCGTAGCTAAATACAGTTTACAAAACCATTCCAGCTCCACACTGACAAGCTTTCAGAACGGTCGTTGTTATCGTAACGCTCGTAATTAAACCACTGCGCATTGAACGAGAGGCTACGTGGCTGTCACAAACTTTCGTTGGGCGATCTATACTCATTTTATCAAACAATCTTAAAAGATTGTCTGTCCAGCAAGGACCATGAGGAGGTATGAGCCTTCCTTGCCTGGAAAGGAAAGGGTTGGTTATGTTAGTAAGAATATAAAATTAGTTTGTTTTTAAAAACAAGTTTTCAAGATACATCACGATAGTTGTAAAGGAAATTGGTTGGAATTAATAACAAGAATTGACAGAGTCTTCTGAAGTAGAATCGTTTCCAGGTTGAATAACTAATGGTGCTATTGGCGGTAAAACAGGATATTCCTTTTCTATTTTTATAACATATGCTTCGCAATTTTTTCTTTCATACATCGCTATTAATGCCACTAATTACATCTTGAATATTATCAAGAAACAACTGCGCTTAAAGTTGGTGACTGATATTATTTTCGTAAACGTTTCTTTACAGTACTCCAAATCATTTCGATTGAATTAAAAATACACTAGTATGGAGGTAAACGCAAAGGGTATGACCATATCTGCTGCAAATGGTGTCAATGACGTATTTATTTTTAAAATTCTGACTTTTGATTATTCTTATTAATTCCTTTTTTACTGGAACCTTTTTAGGAACATTGATATTTTTGATTGCCATAAATCTTAAATTTTTATTCTTTTTTGTGTTATTATTAGGTATTTTGTTTAATATGCGGTAATGATACGACGCATTGTCCATAACAATTACTGAATTGTAAGAAAACCCAATAGATAGTGTTGAATTTGGATTCATAAATAAATAAATAAACGATAAACTAAAAGAAAGTAGAAAATTAAAAACAGAAAAAATGCGAAAAAAATAAAGTCTAAAAAAAACCTTTCTAAATCAAATAATATAACGCCACCGTAAGGTATTAAACGAGAAATTCTTACTATATTAAGTACTATCAACCCAACCGTAATATATTTCTAATATAAAAAATCAATAAAAATTACTAACGCTACTGTGTACTGTAATGGGGAACAATACTATGCGCGGTATTTAACGCACGCATTTTCCTCTTTGATGTTTCGTTAGATCTAGCACCGCGCTTAGTAAGAGCCGTCGGCATTACTTTGCATTAATATCAAAGGGCTACGAACCGACTTTGAATTTGCAAACTATATACACAATGTTGCCTTTTCTTAAAAAAATCTTAAAGTATAAGTAATATATACAAAATTGATATCATTAGAAGTGAAAACTGTTTAAATATGAAGAACCTAGTTAATTAATTTAAGTATATATTGTGTAAGAATATTTTTATATTATCTTTCTAAGAGTCATTGACGAACAATTGAATAGTAAAGTAGAGAGAAAATTTTCAAAATGTATAAACTTAGGAATATTCGCAAATATATCTGACAACCTAGATTCGAAAGTCGGTTCCTTTGTTGGGGTTAAAGGGCGTGGTTATGTTTTCACATTAATATAGTTAAACTATAACTTGTTTTATTAGATACTAGCGGACCCGGCGAACTTCGCATCGCCTAACATCAATTTTTTTATATTTTTACGATTAATTTTTTGTATTTTTTATCATATTTTTTCTTTAGTTACCAGTTTTTACTATTATTTATAGTACTTTGTAATTTATCGGTTATATATTAACTGCGCCACCTAACGGTGGCGTCATAGTTCTTAGGTAAGTAAGTTTTGCTCTTTTAAATATATGAGATATCAACTGCGCCACCTTACGGTGGCGTCATAGTACTTAATTATGTAGGAATTACAGCTGTAAATTTATAACATCTCAACTGCGCCACCTTAGGGTAGCGTCATAATGATTAATTTCGCTGCAAAATTCAAAGTGCTATAAGGAAAATTGCGGCCTCCGTTGCCGCCGCCCCTGCTGGCCAGTACCACCGCAAGCGCTTACGTCCCGCAATTTTAAATCTGCAATATCTTCGAAAATATTCATTTAAATCTTGTGTTGTATATAGATCTTTATTAAATCAACAATGTATTTAAGCTATTTAATTGGATAAGGATTAATGCTGTATTGGTTAAAATCGCTTCGAAAATTAGCCATTATTTGTCGTAAAAAGTAAATGACAAAAAAATGTTATTGTGGGATATCCATGTACCCTCGCGGAGTTTTCTGTAGACCTTTTCAATGTGTACAAATAATTAGTACATTATTTTGATAAATCTTGTAGGGTTCAGCCTGCGTTTGCAATGTAAGCGGAAAAAAATTGATAATTAACGACATCACATTAGAAACCTCAAAAATAACAGTATTTTTCCACTACTTAATGGATGTTATTATACATATAAACCTTCCTCTTGAATCAATCTATCTATTAAAAAAAACCGCATCAAAATCCGTTGGGTAGTTTTAAAGATTTAAGCATACAAAGGGAAATAGGGACAGAAAAAGCGACTTTATTTTAAAATATGTATTGATATTGATGCACTGAAGAATATATGAATTATAAAGCGAAATTAATTAAATCAGAAGAGTGCTTTTTATTATATTAAAAGTTTTTGTATTCATTCAAACGCTTAAAATTTCTGTAGTTTAAAAATTAGTTTATTTAAATATTTGATAACCAATTGGATTAATTAATTAATTAAAAATTAAAATAGGGTAGGTAACTGAAAAGCAAAATTTTATGTATTATTTATTTTTACACCAGTACAGTTTGCGTATTTTTTTATCTTTCAGGGGCCTTAACGAGCCAATGCGTTAAAGCTGCCTCCAATTCTTTATTTGTACAAATGTACTATAGAAGCTTTTTCCATGTACAAAAATAAATTGTTATAAAATTTAAAAGAAAAAATAAGAAAATGTTACATTCTACCAAATAAATTGTAAAAACACAATGTAAAAAGGCATAATACGCATCAATTTGTGAATTATTGTTATTAGAACAAGTGCTTTGTTGAGATACGTTCGAAGGAAAATCAGCCACGTTTACTTCTACACTCTGTCATAAAAGATTAACATTGAATTTATTAAATTATCAAATTTTTGATTTTCTGAACATAAGTCAAATTCTGTTTAACCGTTCTTTTAGACGCATTCATTTTTTTAAGTTTACCTATAAGGCGTACATAAGCATTAAAACTAAGTAAGACTTAAAGTTTGGTACTTACCCTTTTTAAGAAAACACGCTTCAAAATTTTAATACACACCAAATCAAATCACAAGAAAAACTTTTTTAAAACGTTGGTCCAATTCTGGTACCTATACACTCAAGCGGCTATATAAATATAAAATGATAAAATCTTTGGTTATTTAGTGGTTGGCAGGCGGTTGTGCGCATTTAACCACATAGGCACAATACAATTTGTTAGTATATATTTAGTATATAAAATCATATGCACACTAAGTAGAATCTTAGAATATTAGAATATTAGAATCTTATTTTTAATACAAAGTATTAAAAATAAAGAACATACTTTTACACAATGTACTATGTGTAGGTATTCAATTAAGTATACGTTAAATAAGTACAGATAAATATGTTCTAAGTATATATATTCAAACTTAATATTTATATTCATGTATTTTTATATAACTTTTACGTACTAAAATGGCATGATACTAAAAGAGAATGTCAATCGTATAAACTTAGAATACTACTACTTGAGAAAGTGTTAAATCCAAATCTGGTCGCAGAATTGCTCTATAACTTGAAGTGCAAAACGTGTACCTAAGGTTATGTAACTCTTTTAAAAAACGTTAAGTTGTAGTTTTTTTTGTTAAGATATTGGAATTTGAATTATTCAAACTTTTTCCATTACGAGGATAAGTAGTTTGACACAGTAGACAGATTAAAAAAACATCAAAAATGTAGAAAAATCTTTCAATTAAATTTTTTAAGTGGTAAGCATGGTGAACGCGAGCACACTTTTTAAATTTAAGTTTAGATTCCGAAGAACTTTAAAGCTTTAATTTTGGTTGTATTTCAGTTGATCACAAAATTTAGCTTGTTACATTTGATTTTATACCTTTAGCTGACAGTAAGTAGCCATGTTTATTTGAAACTTCTTTTAAGATGTCTTAGACCAGGCTTCCATAACCTTATTATGGGGAAATATCAAGCAGAGCTATATAATAGGGTTAAAGTGGCTCAAATAATAAGTATGCTTAAGGACAAGATAGTCTCTAGGTAGAACTTTGCAAGAAAGTTTCGAGTAGAATTACTGAAAAGGGATTCATGGAATAATGGTCCCTTAATTCAAGAAGAGTCAGTCTGGTATACCGATTGCTTAAAGGCTGAAAAAAAGCACAGCGTCGGGTAAATCTACTGGAAAACAAAGAATACTAGTAATATTAAGTCTTGATGCGTAGGCAACAGTGTTTCACGCAGATGCAACACTGGGCAACGATGATCACAAGTCAGGGTATAACGGGTAAAATCTTAGTCACATACTTTGGCAGCCAAGCAGCTGTAAAGGCCATAGTCCTGGTATAAATAAGCTTACAGCTGGTGTAGAACTGCGTTAGGGCCCTGACACATTTCGTACTCTTTTGACACTAGGACACTCAGGGTTTCGGAGCAATAACAAGGCTGATGATTGGCTCGAGCGGAAACTAATATCCCAATGATTGGCTCAGAAACGTTCGGCGGAGTTGCTGAGACGTTCGGAAAACCGTCCATTGAGAAATGAAGAAGACCGAGGAGTCTTCATAAAATGACATTTGGTAAAATTTACTGCAGATATATTATCATAAAGGCGAGACGATGTCAGAATAATTGACAATCTTTTAACAGGTCATTGTCAACTCAGAATATACCTGAGTTAGATGTACTTGGCAGATGAAGAAATTTATCGATATTGCCAAGAGGAGGAGGAAACCGCATTTCATATCCTATGCTATTCTAAAGGCCTTTCAAGAAGATGAAATCTAGTATTCAGAGAGAAGAAATCGGTTGCTTATGAATTATTCAACGTTTACAATTTCATTATACTTCTGCTGTAAACTGTTTTTCGGTTTTCTGGTATTAAATTATTATTTTATTGGCATTTTTTATTACCAGTCAAATATATAATTTATATAATTTTAACTAGATTTATTTTTGTCATTTGATAATAATATTTTAATTAATCAATAATTATTTTAATTCATATTTTTTTGAACTGTTTATAAAATAATAATAATAATAATATACTAATAATGTTTATTAATCTGTGAAGACATTTACAAATGTATAGGACCGGTCAAAGAAACATTACGAACATTACATAAATATATAACAACAGTTATTTTTAAAAATTACAATTAATAAAATACGACAAGGTAAACTATGTATTCTAATTTCTGAACCAACACATCTCATAGAAATTTATTGATACTGTAGTATTCTTTGGTAATAAGAAGATTTTTGATAGATCTTTTGAATGAATTATTAAATTAAATTATTATTTTGTAACATGGAGGAAGATGATTGTATAATTTAATCCCCATGTATGTAGGAGACATTTCAAATTTGGTAGATATATATATATATATATATATATATGCATAGCTGTTATGAATCGTTCAGATTTACGAGTTGGATAATTGTGATACGCCGAGTTTCTTATAAATAAGCGCTTTTTGTTTATTTCTAATGAACAGTATAAATACGCAAGCAAAGTTAGAATTTGCTTTGTAATAAATGTTGGTTTACATGTATTTTTTTAAGGTATAACAAAAATTTTCCTAATGATCTTTTTCTGAGAGATAAATGCCCTTTCCCTGTCTACGGAATTTTCAGAAAGAAGCATTATAGCTTAAGTGGCTGTAGGCCAATCTGTAGTAGATGTTTAACAGCTCACTTTGTGGCGTAGATAGAGTTTAACTGCAGGTAAATATGTATGTGTCAACCTAAATTACACAGATCGAACCAACTCTTAATCCAATAAATTAACATAGAATTAAATAATGACTATAAAAAATCTATCTAATGGGCCAAATGATTTCAAAAGCTTGGGCAACCGATACGTAAAGGTAAATATTTTCAATTTTAACATATCTACCTCTGCTGTATCTATAGATAAAATTTTGATTGCCTTTTTTATAACCGACACTGCCTCAGACACGATTTAAATGCGAATCCCCATTTTCGGAACATCTTTACTTCTAAACTGGAAAACTCACCCTCATTCCAAGGGTAAAGTTGAAAAAGTTTGGAATAAAGGTAATTTAATACCATTTAGAAAATTGAATATGTTTATTTTGCTACGGGTGTTATTTTAAATGGGATAATATAGTCCCTTTTAAAGTCAAACATGTATGTGTATGCTGGCAGTTGCAGAGATAGTGCTACGTTGAATATATTGTAATTTAGTTTCTTATTTCTTTTTTACAAAGAATTTCAATATAAAATCAAAATTTTCTTAGAATATGTATGAAGAAAGAATTTCATATACATAGTAATATTGCAATATATAAGAATATCTAATATTGGAAAATTGCAAATGTTATATAGAGACGAACCAAATTTGGAAATAACTATTTGTATAAAAACATAATGCAATTTGACATAAAATATATTTCTCTTTCTAGTTAAAAAGTATTAAACATAATTAAATAGAGCATCTATAGGCATCGGCTGTAGCGTAAAAAACGGATAGTTTTAAACAAAACAATACCAAATTTTGATTTTTAAACAACATACTTTTATTTGCAATATATAAAACATATTTAAACACTTTTTATATATTCAAGCCATATTTTCCTTTATACAATGTGAAACACTAATCGGAAAAAATACAAATACGTTGAGTTTCATCATATTATAAAAAACAAAAGTCAGTCATCTTTCCCAGTGGATAATTTGCACTCTGAGGTAAAACTGATTTCAAAAATTCCTAACCATAGTAAATACGCCTCCCATAGTTGATCGTCTCATTATATGCTTTTATTGCTGTATACCTTTGTGGCTAAAACATTGACATTGGAAGAAAGCAATTTTGGATCAATGTTGAAAGAAAAAGCAATATTCTAAATAACTAATATAGGCAATCTAGTCAAACTGTTTTAATAGGATCCTCTGATAAAGGAAGATAGAAACTTTTAAATGTAGGTAAATCGTGGATATACATACTTATTTATCTCGAAAAACCAGAAAACCACAAAAATAGTGACCTACCTGAACAGAAATAACAGTTTTGTTTTTACTGCCCAAGTAGATGTTGTAAATAACTATCAGCATATTTATTTTGTATCAACAATCGTACTTGATCTTTTTCTTTTAAAAGGGCAACAAAAGTCAGGGCAAAAACTACAAAGATCTGTATAATATTTATGGTAGCAAAAATCTGCGGTAAAGTAGTAAAAAATATAAAATCTTTTCTTTACTTTAAAATTTTTAAACAAAAAAATGATTAAAAGAAGTAATTGACTAAATTCGCTAATAAAAACAACCCTTTACAAGATATTAACTCAAAGCTAGATATTTATGGTTTGATATCTAATAAAAAACATGGAAGTTTGTAGTCATATATTAATAATTTTCATTTTAATAGTGTAAGGCTTCTAGCTAGTAAGATCTACTTACACGTTTCTTTTATATATATATATATATATATATATATATATATATATATATATATATATATATATATATATATATATTTAACTTCCCGCTAAAAAAACTTAATTTTTTTTTTTAAATCGGGAAGTTATTGGTTTCACCCCGTTTTTCGAAAATCGAGTTTTCATCGGATCTCAACGTTTTGAGGTCTTAGGAACCTCCTCTGACTATTTTTACGAGGGTGTCTGTATGTCTGTATGTACGTGTGGATGTGTGTGTGTGTGTGTGTGGATGTATGTAAACCTCTTATAACTTTTGAACGGCTTGACCGATCGGAATGAAATAAAAAGCATTCAAAAGAGTTCCACCTAACTTAGATTCCCTGTAAGTTTGAACCGATTGAATAAGGTAGATTTCGAGAAATTTCAAAATAACCGAAAAAAACAATTGGTAAAAATGATGTTTTTTGGGCATATCTTTTTGGCTATTGCATCGATCAATTTCATAACCTAATCAGCTCTCAAGCTTAAAAAGCCACGTCGAATGCCGTTTTGCAAATTAAAATCGGTGGATTCGTTCGTGAGATATCGTTGTCGAAAAATTTCAAAAAAAGTGTTTTTTTTTCAATAACTTAGAGATTTTTTGACTAACTGATTTTGCACTCCCAGTAACGTTTTTAGGTCTCAAAAACTGCGTTGAATGCCATCTTGAACATCAAAATCGAATAATGCGTTAAAAAGTTATGGCTTTTTAAACATTTCAAAAAAAGTCAAAAACGTCAAAATACGTCACGTTACTATAGCTTTGCGGTTAAAACTAGCGGGAAGTTGAAAGGATGGCCTTTAAGGTCAACCTCTTTTCAATTTTTTTTTGTTTAAAAATAATTACTTTTTTAAAATAGTTTGTCATGTTCTTTTATAAAATGTGAAAAATTTATTCCATTAGACCCTTATAACTCGGCTCTCAAAAACACTGACGTGAATTACTTTATGCAAAAAAGTTATTAGGCTGACACCACGTCCGGACCGGGTTGTTGTCTTTAATCAAATACTGTATGAAAAGCAAAATGGATACCTCAAAACGGATAGTACCTTTTTAATGAAAGGTGTTTGACCACATTACACTTCTATTTTTCCTTTTAGTATTTTATCTAATTACATTTACCACATCTATTCAGCTCGTTATATTTTATTTCACTTTTCTTCATTACCTACCTTTTCTGCGAAGCCATATTCGAAATAAGCCAATTATTCACACTTTGTTAAATCTCGAGAGGGTTGAATAATTGAGAAGGAATTATAATTTATAGTCTTTAGTTAAAAAACATTATTTTCATTTTTGAGAACAATGAAATTTCAACCCCAACCACATGAAATAAAGTTGATTTTTTTATAAATGACAGGTCTGAAAGGCATTATTATTCATGAACAATTTCTTTCAACAGAGAAATATATTAACACTGTTAGGAGAATTTATGCCGCAATCAGATCGTAAAATATCGGTTTCTTAAAAAACAAAACATCCAAGTCGAGAAATATTTTTTTTTTATATTTAGTTAATTTGTTGAATGGATTTATAATCTTGTTTTTTTAATAATGTACTAAAATTAAATAATTATTTAGAAACTATGAAAATGTACAAAAATAATAACGTTCGTCAATTTGCAGTAAAGGCGATGCTCTTGGTGAACGGTGAAACGTCGTGTAATTTCGGAGTGTGATCAATCAAGTCCACGTATTTTTAAAGTTTGCTGGTTATTACTGGTATAAGGTCACAGGGCGTAACTCTAATAATGGTCAGGACAGATGATGTCAAAAGTCCGGCTTTATTCTAACCATACACTATACACTTAGCAGACTTCCTGGGTGGGAGGTTGTTCACGAAAGGGACTTTTTGAGATTATTAGGGTTATGCAGATGATCCTAATGTTGTAAAAGAGAATCTCTATAAAAACAAACTTTCCTAGATAGCTCACTAAGTCGTGGGTTACCTGTGAAAAGTATTAGCAGTCTCCTCCAAACATGTAATTAACGGCGCCAAAGTACAAAATCCACTAATGACACTCAAACACCGGTTTTAAATGATTTATTACAAATAAATGATTTAAAAAGACAATAAAATTAATAAAACTAATAAAAATATTAAAAACTAAATATTAATATATATATATATATATATATATATATATATATATATATATATATAAACAAAAGGGGAAAATTATTGGGCATGTACGCAAAAAGGATCAATAAGGCCACGAGTAGGAATGGTAACCGCAGACATGCATGTTTCTGGCTCATTAGCCGTCATCAGTGCGGCATAACCAAGTAGGGTATTGCACTTGGCTAGCAAAAGTGTTGGGTACTTGGGAGCAAAGGATGTTGGGGAAACATGTGTTAGAAACATTAAAACACAAAAACAACGAAAGCTCACACAGGAGTCCTATCGCCATTTTGTGCTTTCGGCCAGCTGTGCCAATGGGTTTTCGGCTAGCAACCAGCGTCGCAACGTTGGCGAAACGGACTCATTGTGTTTGAGTCGTTCTAAGCCCAGGATATGAAATAAACAAAGTGCCAAGAAAATGCGTATGAATATAAACAAAAGGGGAAAATTATTGGGCATGTACGCAAAAAGGATCAATAAGGCCACGAGTAGGAATGGTAACCGCAGACATGCATGTTTCTGGCTCATTAGCCGTCATCAGTGCGGCATAACCAAGTAGGGTATTGCACTTGGCTAGCAAAAGTGTTGGGTACTTGGGAGCAAAGGATGTTGGGGAAACATGTGTTAGAAACATTAAAACACAAAAACAACGAAAGCTCACACAGGAGTCCTATCGCCATTTTGTGCTTTCGGCCAGCTGTTTTAATGTTTCTAACACATGTTTCCCCAACATCCTTTGCTCCCAAGTACCCAACACTTTTGCTAGCCAAGTGCAATACCCTACTTGGTTATGCCGCACTGATGACGGCTAATGAGCCAGAAACATGCATGTCTGCGGTTACCATTCCTACTCGTGGCCTTATTGATCCTTTTTGCGTACATGCCCAATAATTTTCCCCTTTTGTTTATATTCATACGCATTTTCTTGGCACTTTGTTTATTTCATATCCTGGGCTTAGAACGACTCAAACACAATGAGTCCGTTTCGCCAACGTTGCGACGCTGGTTGCTAGCCGAAAACCCATTGGCACAGCTGGCCGAAAGCACAAAATGGCGATAGGACTCCTGTGTGAGCTTTCGTTGTTTTTGTGTTTTAATGTTTCTAACACATGTTTCCCCAACATCCTTTGCTCCCAAGTACCCAACACTTTTGCTAGCCAAGTGCAATACCCTACTTGGTTATGCCGCACTGATGACGGCTAATGAGCCAGAAACATGCATGTCTGCGGTTACCATTCCTACTCGTGGCCTTATTGATCCTTTTTGCGTACATGCCCAATAATTTTCCCCTTTTGTTTATATTCATACGCATTTTCTTGGCACTTTGTTTATATATATATATATATATATAATGTCAAAGATGATACATAACGTATCTAGTGCCATACTGTCAAAAATAATAATTCCAGTTTTGAACTGGAATGGTGTCGGTTAGAATTTCTAACACTTTAAAAGACACCTGGATACTGCGATATAAATAGCTATAAATATCATTCAACTCATATCAGGGCAAAACCAAACTACAGACACGTGTTTCGCTCTCATTTGAGTACAAAATGCACTAATGACACTCAAACACCGGTTTTAAATGATTTATTACAAATAAATGATTTAAAAAGATAATAAAATTAATTAAACTAATAAAAATATTAAAAACTTAAAAACTAAATATTTATATAGAATTAACTACGGAAACTTCGTATACGTATTCCTTGATGACAAATAAGTAGGGTCTTTCCTATAAAAAAATTTTTTTAGAGACTCCTTTCCGAGTTATAACCCTTTAAAGAAGGGTGGTAAAATACGGTTTTAATTTAATATCTTCTGATTGGTCCAAAATAAAAAATTAAAAATTTGGGTGAACATCATTTTTATAAAGACGCATTTCTCCTGCCACGTTTCACCTGCCCTACCCCATTCTAAGGGTGCAAATCAAGGAACCCCTCTTAATTTTTTTTTTGTAACTTTCTTAGCAATTAATATTTGCAATAACAAAAAATTATTTTAGGAAGTTTTGATTATTTAGAAACTTTTTTGTTCCTTGTCGTTTTTTGCGAAATCGTTTCGGTTTGGAGTAAAAAAATAAAAAGTAGGACCATGTCAATTGAGTATCGTGTATTGCGATCAAATAGCGCACATTTTACCACCCCTCTTTAAAGGGTTATAACTCTGACAGGAGTCTCTAAAAAAATTTTTTTTATAGGAAAGACCCTACTTATTTGTCATCAAGGAATACGTATACGAAGTTTGCGTAGTTAATTCTGGGACACCCTGTATATATATATATATATATATATATATATATATATATATATATATATATATCTATACATATAAAAATGAAACCCGTTTTTTCTGGTCATGGCATCACGCGTGAATGGCTGGACCGATTTTACTAATTCTTTTTGTGTTGTATTTGTTATTATTGGGAGTAGGTTATTACGGAAGAAAATATTAAGAAAATCTCTCAGAAATATTGAAAAATAGACATTTAATTTTGCAAATTTTTAAAAACGCGCGTAACGAATGTCAATGTCATTCACAGCCATAGACTATATTAAAAGAGAATTGTTTGTTCGGAAACGTGGTTACTTAATTAAATAAACCTTAAATGTGACATCAACCCCTAACCGTGTGATGTCACAGGTTAATTTAATTAAGTAACCACGTTTCCAAACAAACGATGCTCTTTCAATATAATCTATGGCTGTGAATGACATTGACATTCGTTACGCGAGTTTAGTTTTGGATTACTTCTACCCTCCATATTTTGGATAAAGTTTGTTTTAAAGACTAAGAAGATTTTTGTTTGCTAATAAGTGTTTGTTAATCACGGTAAGTTCACAGCTTCAAATTGATTTTTAGTAACTTTTGGTGACTACACAATACTACAATTTGGTATACATGGTTATACAGAAAATGTATGAGAGCTTTTTATTTTCAGTTGGATTTTCGTTTTTAACAATGCCACCAACCAGACGTACAAGCTTAGGCCGCAGAACTCGAAATACGGCAAGTCAAAGAAATATAAGAGCAAATCAAACTGATGAGCAACGCGAAGCGCGAAATGAACTTGAACGGAATCTATATCAAGATAGAAATGTTGTGTTTAATCCCTACAGAGCTGCATTTAGTTATAATGTGGCAATTGATTAAAGGTCAGAGCAAATTGTTGCTATTGGACTAATGATTATTGTGTGTCCACATTGCAAGGCATTGAAATTTAAAAATAAAGCCCCTGGATTGTGTTGCGCCAGCGGCCAAGTAAAATTGACGCCATTGGTACCGCCACCAGAGCCACTACATTCATTGGTTTCTGGAATTGGCCCAGATTCTTATCATTTTTTGACTCATATCCAGCAGTACAATAATTGCTTTCAAATGACATCATTTGGGGCAACAAAAGTTATTCGAGACAATTTTATGCCTACTTTTAAAGTAAGTACTTAAGTATAATGACAAACAATTTTTTTAGTTTTACAACCATGTAGCTGGTGCAAAATATGTTGAGCCAGTGATGTGTTTATTTTGTAAACAATAAGTCAAATGCATAATAATCTATATATATATATATAAAAAAGGATGTGTTTTTATGTACGAAATCAATGAACTCAATAACTACTGGACCGATTATTATGAAAATTGGTATATATATGTATTTTTCCACGGAGAAGGTTTATATGATATGCTCATTGACGCCACTCGCCACCAGGTGGCGCTGCAAAGTAGCAACTTCTGTCCCGTTCAACCGATTGTCATGAAAATTGGTATGTATATGTATTTTTTCACGTAGAAAACGAATATGCTATGCTCATTGATGCCACTCGCCACCAGGTGGCGCTGCACAGTAGCAACTTCTGCCCCGTTCAACCGATTGTCATGAAAATTGGTATTTATATGTATTTTGCACGGAGAAGGTTTATATTTTATGCTCATTGATGCCACTCGCCACCAGGTGGCGCTGCAGAGTAGCAACTTCTGCCCTGTTCAACCGATTGTCGTAAAAATCATTAGGATGCTGTATTTTTAATGGTTATTATGAATATGATATTCGTATTAATGCAAGTTGCCACCAGATGGCGCTTCCATTAAACGAGCAACCACTACTTATTTGATTACTTTAATCACGCCACCGTAAGGTGGCGCAGTTAATATCACATATATTTCAACGAGGAATCCTTATCTATCTTCTATCTATATATACAGGGTGTTTCAGGATTATATGGTCAAATTAAAAATTTGAGTTCAGCACCCAAAAATAAGAAAAAAGTTTCCTATGGAATAATATCCGGAAACGCTTCGTTAAATAGTTATGTACTGGATGTTTGTATTTATTAAATTGATAGACTCAGAAACAATTTCACCAATCATTATAAAAATTGGTATGTTCATGTATTTTTCTACGGAGAAGCTTTATATGCTATGCCCATTGATGTAACTCGCTACCAGGGGGCGCTGTAAAGTATCGACTTCCGCCCCGTTCAACCGATTGTCATGAAAATCAGTATGATGATGTATTTTTAATGGGTAAGATGAATATGATATTCGTATTAATGGAAGTTACAACCAGGTGGCGCTTCCATTAAACGAGCAACCACTACTTATTTCATTACTTTATATAACGCCACCGTAAGGTGGCGCAGTTAATATCACATATATTTAAACGAGAAATCCTTACTTAAGTATTGTGACGCCACCGAAAGGTGGCGCAGGTAATATCAACTTATATTTAAACGAGAAATTCTTACTAAATTAAGTATTGTTATGCATCTAATATTTTATCGATAAACTACAAAATATAACGAAAAAAAATAGTATAAACCGAGAAAATATGATGAAAACGATAAAATCAAAATAAATTGAAAAAACGAAAAATGGAACAATGACATAAATGATTTGCGGTACGAAGTCCGCCGGGTCAGCTAGTATATATATATATATATATATATATATATATATATATATATATATATATATATATATATATATATATATATATAATGTCAAAGATGATACATAACGTATCTAGTGCCATACTGTCAAAAACAATAATTCCAGTTTTGAACTGGAATGGTGTCGGTTAGAATTTCTAATACTTTAAAAGACACCTGGATGCTGCGATATAAATAGCTATAAATGATAGGTCAGACATCTCTACGCTAAACAAGGTTTACTACAATATAATAAAGTAATAGAATAAAGAAAAAAAGAAAAAAAAAACGAAATGCGTTCTTTAAAATGGTCCACTCTGTATGAACATTTAATTCAATAGAATCAGATAATAAAATTAAATACCATCGTAGTGTATCGTCTTAGTATGTTTTAAATTCTTTTATTGTAATGTGTTGTACAGTTTTTGTCTTTGGTAAGTTTTTAAACAATTTTTTATATATATACCTGTATATACACTTGATGTCTCTGTATGTTCTTTTAGTATAACCAATTGATAAAGGTCACGATGTTGACTGAAACGTTTTGGACTAAGAAATAAAATAAAATATTTTTTATTATTTATTTGTAACAACAATAATTAAGAACCTCATACCCAAGAAACTTAAATAAATTATATATATATACATATATGTATATATATATATATATATATATATATTATAACATATATAACTTGCTAAGAATTATAATATATAAGTTATTATGCTATAAATAAAATTTGCCTTGTAGTTTATAAATTTTGAACGTTGAATTTTATTTAAAATTTTTATATAGGCAAATTAGTTTTTATGATTTCAATTTTATAAATTTAGATTATATTAAATTATTTATTTATTTATTTACCCGACACCGACTCTTTTCTTATGGGCAGAATTCAATGCAAGTTTAAATAAATTATATACTATTGGATAAATATACAAATTTACTACTCTTATATACCAAATGACATGGTTTATAACCTAACTTTTTTTTTAACAAGCGATTGAAAATTAAACGAATGTTTAAAAACTTGGCTTATTAAACAAAATGAAAAATCTGATAATTATTACAACTTGAAACAACAGAAATAAACTTATATACTAAGGAAATAGTGATTAGTGAAATAGTGAAAATGTTCGTACAATATTTATAATAAAACACAACAGTTTTTTTATTGTTAATAAAGAAAGAACTTATACCAGTTTCTCGTAGAACTTCTTAAACATTTAGATGACTTCAAACCTGGATTTAAATATGATTATCTCCATAACCATTAAAAATTTCATCAAAAATCTCTGGATAATCAGCTAACTCTATATACTGCTCTAAAGGTAAGTGAATTCTATTACTTTAACGTATTATCTGCTACAATTCTCTTCTAAATTTACTTCTAAAGTGTCTCATACAATCTACAGCTCCACTCTGATATTTCTGGACTTTATTTTCTATCTAAATCAGATTTTCTGCTTACCATATATGCTCAATTACTTCTTCTTTATATTCGCTATACTTTTATATCAATTATACTCGATTATTTCTATCTTTTTTAATAAAAACTCAATTTTTAAAACAGAACAAAATTTAATACGTCTTTTCTCTTCAATCTCCAAGAAACAAGAGAGCGATTACAAAATCAACAACCGAACAACTGAAAAATTCAACAAACTTCGACTACCTATCTATCTAGTGTCTTTTACCTACTTGATAATTTTTTTACATAAATTACAAATCAGAATACTCGATTTCTAATACAGATTTAAACAATTATTTATATTCAAAATCCTGTTACCTTTACCTTTATTTATTAAACTATAATCTAAAATACTTTTCTATTTTAGGATTTTTCATTTTCATCAAAATCAATTCTATAAAAATAAATGTGATGCTTTAAAATTCCAATATTGATTATTGTAAACGTAAGTAAGTTCTAATTTAATACATGATTTAAATTATTCTTAATTTAAAATTTACATGTCTTTAGCATTGATATTTTCACACACAACTTTCTTATTCTATTTAAATATGATTCCTAAATTTAAATCATTATAAAATAACAATATGTATCATTATAAATTTATATAAAATCCTTTTTTTTGTTTTCAAATATTTAATTTTCTTATTTTGTTTCAAAAAAAATCATTTAAATTTAAACTATAACAAACAACTATATGCTATTTTTTTTACAAATAGATATGTTTTAAAACTCACATTTGATATTCTATTTACTTATATTTATTTTCTCTTTTTTAGGAAAGAAGAAAGAAAACCAAAAACTTAAATATTAACAAAATTTGAACAAACTTATACTAAATGTATGGCTTTGTATTCTACCCAGAGATCAAAATTGTCCTCGTTTAATTACTTCATAATAACTTTATTTAATTTTTTTTTTATTCATTGTAGCATACTACCTTATATCATCTCAATATATATATATATATATATATATGTATATATATATATATATATATATATATATATATATATATATATATATATATATAGGTAGAATAATTCACGACGTAGTATTAATAGGAAAGGAATAACACTCGGGAAACGTCAAGTGGGCAAAAGATATTAAACTGCCATTTAGAGTGAAACTTTTATTCTTAACTGCGAAATTTTCGGTAACTGTTTGTTACCTTCATCAGCGCCTACAATAGGATTTATTTATATTGTCATATTGTATTAGTATATTTGGTACTTACATAAGAATGTGTTTAAATTAAACCACAAACCATGTGAAACATTGTTCCCAATAAAGGGAGAGCATATAACTAGTGTTTTATTGTTATAACACCCAACAAGAGATCAACAAAAAATAAATAAATCCAACCAATACCCAAAGAAATTGATAGACAAACTTCTATTTGGCAATTCTTCTGGATTAAAACCAAACAACAACCAAGATAAAGTGAAATCAGACAAAATTTATATAAAATTGCCATATAGAAATCCTTACTCCACAAATTGCTGGGGTTTTCAAAAAACATAATATCATAGTAGCTAATTCAGCATCAAGAAAAATTGGACAGTGTATGGTGTTCCGTGTAGTGAGTGTCCTAAAATATACTATGGCCCTGACTTTGATGATAATAAAAAAAAAACTGATAATTAGCTAAAGTAAAACTACTTAATTTTGGTTATTATTAATAATTTCTTTTTTAGACACTAAAAATAACTAAACTAATCAAAGGAAACGTTAATAAAATCGACTTACTTTTATATCGAATTGATTTAACATAAAAGAAACCAAATTGTTTGACGTACTAACTTGTACTAGACCTAGAATTACTAATAGGTAACAACCAGAAAGTGAGGGTTGTTTGTTTTACGCTTTTTAATAGGAGGGGCCAATTAACAAGTAGCTTTTGAATGTGTTTCTACTTGTACAAAAAATTTACAAGAGTTCATCTTTTTAGCTCCTTTCGGTTTTGAAAAAAAAATATTTTCAACCCCAAGGGGCACAAATATTTAACGAACATTTTTCGGAGATTACTTTTACAAGAAAGTTTTTTTAATTTAGGATCTGAAACTTAAATTTTTAAGTCTTAGACTACCTTTATACAACCGCAATTTTATTTTTAACTCAAATATACACTTCTTATTATAATGAATTACCTTCTTGTAATATGTGTTATTTACTCTAGTTTAATCGACCTTACATCTAAGACATTTGGATAATGTTTTTGATGTAGCTCCCAAGTTACACAGATAATAATATTTAAATCAATAACCATCAATTTTTCTTTGTTTTCTTAATTATTAACTTTTATTTAATGTTTTATTATACTTTGATAATTGCATTAATGAGCTTGGAATATATGTACATACATATCTAACGTCAGCAGCTCGTGGAATAGTATAGGTACTTAGTTAAAGTAAACATTGTTCTTCATGAATGCATGCTCGGATATTTTGGTAGATTCTCTCTAGATGAACAGGAACAGAACTTGACAAACATTACACTGTCAAAACAAAGAACAGCTGTTATAATGAGGAACAAATTAGAGCAACTAGCGGGGAAAAGAATTATTTTACAAACATTTCACTTAATTTTGTTGGCAACCAATATGTTCTTTTTCAACACAACTATGCGTGTTTTATTTTATGTGTTTTTGTTTTTGCATTGGTAAGGTGAAAATTATAAAAAGTAGGTAAAGACAAACTAAAAACTTTATATTTTTGGTAGGCGATAAACGCAATTGAATTTTTACAGCTACCAACAGCAGCAACTTGCCGTAATTGACATATGACAGATGTCATTTGACACAAATGACAATTATTCGATGTCATTTTGATGCAATTTATATTTTACAAAAGTCGCTAGACGCAACTGTCATTTAACACAATGGACAAAATTTGTGATGCATTATGTAACAATAATGACATTTGACAGATGCTATTAATATTTGTCACATACTAAAACTGACATTTATTATACTAATTCTACCTAAGACTATTGACAAATATCAGTTGACAGCAGCCACTTGCCGTATTTGACAAACTACAGATGTCATTTGACACAATTGAAAATTAGCAGATTTTATTTTGATGCAATTGTAATTTTACAAAAGTCGCTAGACGCAACTGGCATTTAACACTTTGGACAAAATTTGTGAGACTTTATGTAACAAAAATGACATATGACAGATATGTCATTGATATGTGTCATATACTAATACTGACATTTAGTACAGAAAATGTACTTAACACTATTGACAAATAACAGTTGACAGCAGACACTTGCAGTATTTGACACACGACAGATGTCATAGACAATGGAAAAAAATTGTGAGGCCTTCTGTTCTGTAACAAAAATGAGATGTAACAGATGCCATTAATATTTGTCATATACTAATACTGACATTTATTACAGGAAATATACCTAAGACTATTGACAAATATCAGTTGACAGCAGCCACTTGTCGTAACTGACTTACAGCAGATGTCATTCGACAAATTTAAAAATAATTAACATTTTGACAAAATTAATGTTTTGCAAAAGTCACTGGACTGCTGTTTAACACAATTGACATTTACGAAAATTTGAGAAACGTTATGTACTAAAAATAAGATTTGACAAATGCTTTTTTTCTGAAATCGCTTGGAAATGTCTAGTTTCTCGGATCAAATTCGAGCCGCAAAATACACTATTCTTCTATTTTAGTCCGTTGCTGGGCAACGAACTTTTCCGTACTGTACGAGAATATTTTTTCCGTACCTGTGTACGGGAATGATCCATAAAACGTATATAAGCAAATTCATATTTTGCGCCTTGATTTTATTTGGAAATAAATTTAAAACCACATTAGTAGCAGTGTTTAGTAACTCTGGAGGCATTTTGCACCTCTGGACATCATCATCACTGTCCATTTTAAATATAATTTAAAATATTTTAAGCAATATGTAACTAACCGAACTGACACTTTTGTGACACTAATAAACAATGATTAACAAACAATGTCAACGAAACGGTTTCATATAAAATACGATGATAATCAAAATCAAAAACATAAATAAAACTTTCTTAATTTACGATTATATTTAACACTTTCGATGCGGAAAGCGCACATATGCGGCTTTGCTATGTCAAGCTATATGCGGAGAGCGCGCTTGAGCGTCCTGGGTCTTATAAGTTTAACACTCCGTCGGGCGCAACTGATCTATTAGGCACACCTTGAATTCTTTAGTTTGCCACGTCCCCTCAATACGTCATATCCTCTTCTCCAGCCTGGTAGCTTTCTCATTTTGAGTGTTACTTATAATGGCAAGGTCAGTTAGTGATTTTCTTTCTTCGTTTACGGCAGACAAGTGAAAAGATCTAATAGGCTCATTGCGCCTGATTACGTTGCAGTTTGACAAGTAAGTTTTCTCATTCATTTTGAATACTGTATTACATATTTACATCAGTAATTTCATTTTATGAAATATCTCATGATTATCATGCTAAATATTGCTTCAATCAATGCCCAGATCATATATGTCGGCAATGGTTTTGCAGATCTGAGAAGGAGACTGTTCATAAAACAACTCTCTAACGAACTTGTGCTTGGTCAACTTGCTCGACGAAGTCTCAAGTCAATTGGGATGCCGTCAAACCTTCAACAAAAATTGAAGAGATTCGCTCCGACTCAAGAACAACTGAATGAAACAGAACAATTACCTCCGAAAAGACGCAGATGTGAAACTTGCACCTCAGAAACTCATCACAGGAGATTAAGTCAATATGAATGCAAAAAGTGCCATACTGCTACCTGCCTCTCACATGCTGTTTTCATGTGTCCTCAATGCTATAAGAGAGAGGTAGAAGGACATATCGATGATGAATCAGATTAATGACCAGTTTTCCAGTTCCTTATATTCTTGTTCTAATTCAATGCAATTTTCATTATTATAGCCATGGAAAAATGTATATTCATTTTCTCAAATAAACTTATGTTATTTTCGAAAATCATGACTAACTGTTTTATTTCTCCTCTTTGGTGTTTGTAGTTGACAATTTTTTCGTAAGAAATGTGAACATGCGTAGAAAAGATCAGTAGATCAAAGTGTGCTTCCCAGGCTCAATGCGCCCGATCGTGTACTACAGCATATTGCGCCCGGCGGAGTGTTAAATGAATTAATACAATATCTCGCACTTATCACTAGGTTTTAAAATTTTGGCCGCATATTTCTAAGTATGTAATAAAGATTTCTACATTGTTCGTTTCTTAAATAAGTACACCGCTCCTAGATGGCGTCGGTGTGCATGTAGTTTACAGGTAGTTTACAAAATACTAAAGTTTCAAACCTAATTTGACGTTTATTTCTACTCTTTGCTAATTACTGCTAATTAGTTGTGTTTTATTTGTGCTTTGTGCTATTTTTTTGTGTTTTTTCGTTAAAATGGATGATATAAATTTACCAGGACCCTCAGGGTATACAAAGAAACGTAAAATTATTGTTAAAAATCCTAAAAATCTTACTGTTGACAAAATGATGGAATTTTTATATAATTCAGATGTAGATCTTTCCGAAAGTGAAGAATTAGTGGAACAGCATGAAACGGATGAATGTAAGTCTAAAATTCAAATGTTTCTTTATTTGTTCATGATTATTATTTTTGTTATATTAGCCGATGTTGAAGAGATTACTGAGAGATCTCCAACCAGGACTTCTCAGTTTGATGAACTTCCATTATTAGCTGATGTAGTTGACGTACTAGGTAATGATGACAATGAGTGGCATGACCTAATTGGAGAAATGAAAGATTTTGAATTTAGTGGTGTAAACAAATTATTGATAAATCCGCCGGAAAGTGGACATCCATATGACTGGTTTAAAATGTTAATTACGGATGAGTTCCTTGAAAATATAATTTCACAATCAAATTTGTATGCTATTGATGTTCTGGCAACGGATAGGGGAAAGAAGCGTGCTAGAATCGCAGAGTGGAAAGACTTAACTCTTCCTGAATTTCTTGTATTTTTGGGGTTAACTTTGCATATGGGAACGATACACATGAGTAGGATACAAGATTATTGGAAACGACACAGGCTTTTCTCTAGCTGTTTTTCAAATTACATGAGTCGTGACCGGTACTTAGTTATTCTTCGCTGTTTACATTTTTGTCAAAACCCAGAGGCTGACGATCCACCACCCGAAGATAGACTGTATAAGATCAGACCCGTATTAGAGTATTTTAAAAATAGGATGAACCAGATATATTATCCAGGCAAACACCTATCGTTAGATGAATCGATGGTCCTATGGAAAGGTCGGTTAATTTTTAGACAATATATTAAAAATAAGCGACATAAATATGGTCTGAAATTATATGTAATAGCAAAACCAAACGGGATTGTATTAGATTTCGCTGTATACGCTGGCCAACTTGATGTACTAAGTGGCAAAGGCCACGTACAAAAAGTGGTCATGTACCTCATGCGTGACATGCTGAATCGCGGTCATTCCTTGTACATGGACAATTTCTATAACAGTTATAGTTTAGCTGTTGCGTTACTAAAACAAAAGACATTTTGTACAGGTACTATTCGTGCTGATAGAGCAGGGTCTCCAAAAGAAGTTATAGTGGCCAAATTAAGAAAAGGTGAAAACAAAGTACAATTTTTGAATGGTGTAGTGATTGGGAAATGGCGAGATAAATGAGATGTTATATATATTTCCAGCGAATACAAAGGTGAGATGGTTGGGGTTGAAAATAGGCGAAAACAGATGATACAGAAACCTTTGCCGATAGTCCAGTACAATAAGTATATGATGGGAGTGGATCGTCAAGATCAATTTACGCAATATTATCCAGTGTTGCGAAAAACTTTACGGTGGTATAAGAAACTGGCTATTCACGTCATTCATCTTTTATTAGTGAATGCTTACTTACTGTGTAGAAAATATGGTACTAGACCCAATTTAACTTTCTATGACTTTCGACTGGCAGTTATTGAAAAATTATTGCCGGAAAAAGTGGTTGAACCTACCCGAAAAGTTTCTCAACATTTACCATCCAAAATAGACATCACAAATGAAAAAGGAAAAACTCTTAGAAAAAAGTGTCGTGTCTGTTGTAAAAAAAAAATTAGAAAGGACACACTTTATCATTGTTCCACATGTCCACAGAAACCAGGGTTATGCCTTGAGCCATGTTTTCAAGAATACCATAAGAATACGGCAAATTAAGTTTTTGTATGTTTTTTTTCTTGTTTTTTGTACGGTTGGTGATTTTATTGTCAATTTTTTAATTTTTGGTCACAGATACATCTAAATAAACAATTGTTGTTGATAATTGCTATTGTTTTACTTGTTGACTTCCTAATGAAAAATAAAAAATAATCAAACCGCAATTGAAAACTCTAGACGCACAAGTGCGCTTTCCGCATATAAACAATAAAATTTCGAAATGTGCGGAGAGCGCTCATGTGCGTCTTACAAAAAATACATGAAAAACTCACCAATCATTGTCTGATTATGATCAAGGCACCGTTTTGTAAGAAATAAGGAAGCTTTTGTTACGATTAAGATTAAATAAAAATTCCGCATTGTGCGAATCCAATTATATTTCTAACGCAGTGAAAGTGTTTGCGTTTTCAAAAAAAAAAAAATGTATATCTTGTAGTAAAAGCACATTTCCGGACTCCTATGTTTATTGGCCTCGGCTATACGCCTCGGCCAACAATTTACATTGTCGTCCGGGAATGTATTGCTTTTTCTACTAGATACACAATATACTATTAACGAAATTGTCATTTGACATACGGTAATATTATATTTAAAATAATTTAATGGAAATCAAATAAAATTTGGTTCAATAAAATGCCAGTAGATTTTTGTTTGCTAAAAGCTAATAATAAAATGCACTAAAATTCATCACATACTATTCAAGATCAAAATTATCATTTCAATTCCTACATACAACTTCTTGAGTTTTGTGAGCGAGTAATACTTGAAGCGGGGAAAGCGGCAAAAGGCTCTTTATAAATGCCATCCACTAACTTTGAAATGTATTCACAGCGCCTCCGAAAGTGGTCGAATTTGTCTTTGGTGTCCTCCGCAGCAGCCCCAAAGAAAAAGGTTTATAAAATATTGTTTGATTTAATGAAAACGAAATGTCATCGGGATGTTTTTTTTCTAAAAGAATAAGTACTGGCTCGTTTTTCTGTGCAGAGGCGGAGAGATTACATTACGTCTTGTTTAAATGAGATATATCAATGTCAAAAGTTTTTTATGAAATATTTTATCTTTTATAAAACGCAGTAGGCGTGTTTTATACCTTTAAAGTTTTTTAGGTTTTACTTACTTTGAACATTATTAAATAAAATTATTGCAGTAATTGACAGTTCTAAAACTTTAAGATAATACGAATTACAAATCCACGTAATTTTACACCATGGGAAATTTAAATTCTAAATTCTTCCAGAAGTAAAAATTGAATTTATCTGTACTAAGATATTGAAAATAAGGCTAATAAAGACATCTAATACTTATACCCATGGAGACTAGACAAGGAGTACGAACTCCATGTATGCAAATAGAACTATCAAAATAAAAGGGCGCTGGTGTTCCATTTGTACCAAAATGGCGACCAATGAGGGCGTAGTTTAAAATAAAATAAATAAATTTTAATTATTTCATTATTAATTTATTTACACAATGAAAAAAATTGTTCGATCTATCAGATATAAATAATAAAAACCAATATAATAATTTACGATTATTTAATTGTCTATATTCATACCGGTACAAAAGGAAAACTAGCGACGCTAGTGGTGAAAAAAGTAAACCTAATATGTACGATACCGTGGACAGATTTTGGCAATTCCCTTGGTCGAGTGCGTACTCTTTGTCTAGTCTCCATGCTTATACCAACCATTCTCAGCCCGATCGGTTTAAAATTGACAAACTTTCATACAAATTTTCATCGCCTAGTTTATCCCCTTAGGGATGGAATTTATCAAAATCCTTTTTTTAGGGATGCCTACGTCATAGTAGCTACATGCATGCAAAATCTCAGCCTGAGCGGTTTAAAATTGACAAAGTTTCGTACAAACTTTTATCCCCTTAGGGGCGGAATTTATTAAAATTCTTTCTTAAAGAAAGGCCTACGCCATATTAGCTATATGCCTGCAAAATCTCAGCCCGATCGGTTTTAAACTGACAAAGTTTCATACAAAATTTTATCCCCTATTTTACCCCCTTAGGGGTGGAATTAATCAAAAATTTTTTTTAGGAGGTGCTACGTCATAGTGGCTTTATGCATGGAAAATCTCAGCCTGATCGGTTTAAAATTGACAAAGTTTTATACAAAATTTCATCCCCTATTTTATCCCCTTAGGGGTGGAATTTATTAAAATACTTTCTTAAGGGATGCCTACGTCATAGTAGCTACATGCATGCAAAAACTTAGCCCGATCGGTTTAAAATTCACAAAGTTTTATAAAAACTTTCATCATCTATTTTATTCCCTTAGGGGTGGAATTAATCAAAATTCTTTCTTAGGGGATGCCTTCGTCATAGTAACTATATGCATGCAAAGTTTCAGCCCGAACAATTTAAAATTTACAAAGTTTCATACAAATTTTCATCCCCTATTTTATCCCTTTAGGGATGGAATTAATCAAAATCCTTTCTTAGGGGATGCCTTCGTCATAGTAATTATATGCATGCAAAGTTTCAGCCCGAACGGTTTAAAATTGACAAAGTTTCATACAAACGTTCATCCCCTATTTTAAGCCCTTGAGGGTGGAATTAAATAAAATCCTTTCTTAGCGGATGCCTACTTCATACCATCTACCTGCATGCCAAATTTCAGCCCCATCCGTCCAGCGGTTTGGGCTCTGCGTTGATAGATCACTATATCAGTCAGTCAGTCTGTCAGTCAGTCAGTCACCTTTGAGTTTTATATATATATAGATGTATGGGCAGTTAACGGGAGTTCAAGTTCAAATATTCACAAGAGTTCATTGTATTGTCAAGTAGTTTAGACGTTATCCAGCAGAGTTCAGTGTATCTTAACAATTTTGTAAATAAATTGTGTTAAAGTCCCCATAAGTGTTTCAATATGTTATTACAAAACACATGTGAAAACCAAAGTTTTTAACTGATAGTAGCACTTGTCACCTTTAATGGGAAAACATTGGCACTTATCGGTAGTGTTATTATTAACTTATAAAAAGTTTAATATGAGACATGGCCGTTCACACCGTTGACAGGACAAAGCACGTAGTTTAACACGACTCAAACTTAATTTCGCAAATTTTGGCACTCATCTCCTTTGTTAGTTGGACTTTGTTATCAACGTGGGACTACAAGAAACTTCGAAATGCAATCAATATAAGAAGATCAACAATATTTGTCATTTCTATTACAGCTTTCGCATTCTGTTATACAGCAAGATAGTTTGGTAAATCCAAAAAATCGGAATTGTATTGGAACTAATGATAAATAGAAATGATGAATAATTTACTTTTACATTTATTTTGTTAAGTTCCGATCGTTTGAAAAAAATAAGTCCTTCGCAGTTTCTCTGACAGATTGACCTGTGAAAATGAAAAATCCCAAATAAATATTTTATAAAACCCTTCGTTAAGATTTTGATCGTTATAATGGATTTTTAAATATTCATTTTGATAAATCGATTTTTAAACATAAAGTGTCTGTGAGTTTGCTTTTGTAATTGTTTTTTACATTTCAAATCGGAATTGGAATCCCACTAATATTCCAGTCAGGATCTGAATCATCAATAATGGATGTTAGTCCATGTGACGCTTAGGAATTGACACTGCTGCAGGAAAACGTATAACAATGCTACACAAATAAAAATTAATGTATCGTTGATATGTAACATGTGTCAGCACCCAATGAAAAGTTGGATGTGATTTCAGATTCACCTTGTTATTGGGGCAATAGTGGCGTGAAAAATGGTAAAGTTTGGATGTTTCAGCAATACATGCAATTATTATTAGTTCAGTTTTCAAACAAAGTTTAGATATACAAGATGAATTCACCGAGAGCTTTTTTATTCTGTTTAATTTAGTTTTTATTTTGCTTTGCATTTCATATATCACGTAATTCATTTTAGTTTACTTTAAATTTAAAATAAACAACTAGAATATGTTGCAAGGTTGTATGTTTGTATGTATGTATGTTTGTATGAGCCAGGTAGGAGTAACAGATACACCTGCGACCTATAAGATCTATTGTGTCTCCCTTTTCTTGCCATATTTCTAATGATTTCTCAGACTTATAGCAGCTCTTCTAGTCCTATCTTCCTTAGAAAGTTTAGGATATCATTGGATTTCAAGTAAGGTAGTTCTTCCGTTTCTATTTCGTATGACCCTAGGAAGTTGACCCTAGAATTACTTAATGCGATGCATTCTGAGAGTATGTGTATTGAGGTTCCATCCACTACCTCACAGAATCTGCAGTTTGCTTTATCTAACAATCCTAGTATCTTAATGTGTCACCTTAATCGGCAGTGCCCGGTTGGTATTCCTGTTATAATTCGGAGGTTCTTCTTACTAAGGTTAAGACAGCTTTAAGGTTTCTTTTGGTTATAGTTTGCCAGGAGCGTCTTTGATTGTCTTAGTCCTTCTAGATCATTCGAGTACTTGGATTTTTTGCTATAAATTTTTTTCCTTAGGTTTTCTAAAATTGTACTACTGCTGATTCCACAGGATGGTTCTGGTCACAGGTATGGGGTTTTAGCTTCTTTTTTGCCAGCTTGTCTGCTGTTTCCTTCTATTACTATGTGTCCTGGAACCCATAAAAGTTTTATTCTGTCCTAGTTTCTTTAATTTGCCTAGGTATTCCCACAACATCTTAAAACTGATTGTATTTGAGTTCAGAGCTTTGATGGCTGCTTGACTATCTGACATGATCACAGTCTTCTGTCTACGAGAGTTTTTTTCAATGTTAAATTTTATACATCTTTCGATGGCACGAATTTCCGCTTAAAAGATGATTGGGTAACCACATGTTGCAAGGTTAAAAGCACCATATGATAAGAAGAGATAAAAAAAACTAATTATAAATAGAGCACGAATAGAATGCCTCAATTTTAAAAAGTTGTTTAAAAACAAAACCACGACAAGAAGCAGTATTTAAGAAAAAACTCACTGTTACTTTTTTACACGATATTCCCCTTATGACTGTATGTTATTTACAGGAAAAAATCTTCGATATATCCGCAAATATTTCAAGCGACCATTATAATGTCCTGTTTCGATGAATTATGTTTGGAATAAGTTTTCATCTGCCGACATTGTTTTGCTAACATTAAACAAATGAAAAATGAGGCCAATAAGCTAGCGTAACATGCTGTTATTTTTGTGGCTATGACAGCGCCGTTGACAGGCGGCTCAGTGGTAAATTATTTATTAGTGAGGTTCGCTTTCATTGGTCAGGTAAAAGAAGTTTCGTAAAAGATAATTAATTTTTTTTCGGGTAAGTTTGCAAATAAAAGAGCTTAATTTGTAAGTGATTTATGCAACATTAAAAAATATATTTTAAATACGTATTACAATAAATCGATTTACCTGCTATTAGTTTTGGGTAGTGGTGGGATCGCCACCTACCTACTGGATTCTATACGAAGTCAAAGTACATTTCATTAAAATAATAGTTCAATTTCTTGTGTTTAAATGAAGTGATTCACAAGGCAGTCCTCATAAAATAAATATGAATATTTTTATGATAAAAAGTAAAAAAAAGATTGTTTAATAATTATTACTTTCTCTTGTGATGGACTTGTTTGTATAATTCGTTCCAAGTTCTTGTGAACTTACCAATCTTAATAGCTACCTAAGCCGACACCTTAACGCTCCAGCTACTGCATCATTTATCGACTGTTCTTTTCAATTATCTTATTAAAGCGCGGCATGAAAGCAAAGATGTTTATTGGGTCGTAAACCCAATAAAAGACTACTATTTTTTTAAAAATTTAATTGAATGGTTTTATTTTACTTATTCACGGTCGACGACAATACTCTGTTAGGTAATACTAGAATTTGTTACTGTATGACAAAATAACGTATTTAAAATATATTTGTAAGAAAATCAATTTCAAGAAAAAAAAAGTAGAATTATGTGGATACATACATTAACAGGGATGAGCAACCGGCGGCCCGCGGGCCGCATGCGGCCCTTTAAATATTTTTATGCGGCCCGCCAAGCATTTTTAAAATAGAATTTTATTTATTTTATCAACTTTCTCCCATCAATAAATTAGTTATAATGTAATGTTAATATAGTATCCGTTTTGTTTTTGTTTCGTTTTGTATTTTTGTTCTTTTCTTGTTGCATTAAAATTTATGTATGAAATATTTACTTTTTTTAATTTTGTATTTTTATATTATAACGTTTTTTAGTATATATAAACTTTGTAAATTGTTAATTAGTGCGGCCCGCCACAAAATTAAATTGGCCCGTGGGTTAAAAAGGTTGCTCACCCCTGCATTAATATATCAAAACCTGGAGCGTCCGAAATCGTGTTTGGTGATGGCAACACTGCTGTTACTAACAGTCGCGTGACTAACATCTGGCGTAATCTTTCATTCCAACAGAAGCATTTAGCGACCATTTAAAACGAGTGTTTAAGATGCATAATTTAACACAAAAATATATAAAACTTAACAACGACGATTTTTCCTTCATTTCCACGACATTGGTCTCAATGAGATTAAAATGCCGAGGATTGTAAACTGACATTGAAAGGACTATATCTCCTAAAGTATGTGTTTAAAACAAAAAGGGAGCTGCATGATCGACCATCGGATATATAATAATCAAGTTTTACTGGTTTAAAATACAAAGCTTAACTGAATTCAATCCTGTATAAAAAAAAACAGCTCAATTGTATTTTTATTGGAATAATCAGAATTTTCAAGAAAAAAAAACCTTGCTAAAGTTCTGAGATGCAATAAGTTACGAAACAGTTTTATCTTATGAGAATTGAAAAATATATTTCTGAAAAAGGAAAAAAATTTCCACTTTTAAGGTAAGATTTTCTGAGGGATCTCAAATTCTTTTCAACGAATAGACCTATAAAAGATGAAATAATAGCAGGTCTAGATTTTCTTTGCCAAAGTCAAAGCAAAAACCATTTTTTACAAATATTGTAGCAAAATTCTTATTTTTTTTAATTTACGAGTTATGGGTAAAATTTTTATTTCAAATATAATATTTTTGATTTCTTTAAATATTTACGAAAAGATAACAAAACCAACGTAGCTTACAACTATTTTTAAAGCGTTTTTATTTCGAACTTGTTTAATTGACAAATATTCGGGAGAAAAACATACTAGCTTGGACTCAAGAACACAAATTATAGTCTTCGATTGATGAAGCCAATTTCAATTATGCGTTGGTAATCGTAGGTAACTAAAGAAGTGTTTCAGAATGAGAGTTAAATTTCCGGCTTATGCTATGATTTGGGGTTCCATGTCAGCTAGTGGGGAGGAAAGTTATTAAAATGCTAAAAAGAACATTAATGTGGTTTAGAATAACTTAATATCCCAAATTAAATAAATGCGTTTAAACCATATCGAATGCATCTTCAAACAAGATGGTGCCGCTTGCCATACAGCTAAAACAACATAGTATTGGATATTAGAAAACAATATTCCACCTTTAAAATGAACGTTGAATAGTCCGGTTTTATCTATCCCTGATTGAAACATTGTGACATATTATGAAGAAAAAGGTCAGATCGAATCCTTCAAGAACCGTTAGAGAACAGTTTTAAGTATACCAGATGACTGCCAAACATTACTTGACATTATGTCAAGACGTAGGCTAATATTAAATAAAAATATTGTATATTATCAGAAATACATTTTGGTTTTTAGTACGTTTTCGCTAATATGACCAATTTGATAGTTAGGATAACTTTACTTAGACATGGCACCTAGATAAATGCATATCTAAAATGCAGTATAATAGCAACTTACATTTTTTCTAAATCAAAGCAAAAGCAAATTGTAAAACTCCTTGTTCAAGTCTTTGTGAAAGAAATGTTTATCAATAAATTGGTCTATAAAATTTGGTACAATTTGAAGTACGACGTTCTGGTAAACATCAAATTTTTTTGCATTTGTAAAAGCAAAATTAACTGTAAGATACATTAAAGGGTAAATTATTTTATTTTTTAAAGCGCAAACTCTTGGTATAAATTAAAGTAGGTACGTGTGAAAGAACAATAGCTATATTAGTCGAAGATTAAGATTTGTTTTGCCAAAGTAAAAAAAAAACACACTGTAAGACATATTTTAATAAAGAATGACCTCCTGGTCGGCTAAAAATTATAGTTAAAAGAACTTTGCTGTTTGAATAGATCTACAGAAGGTAGTATAAAATTGTCGCAGAATTACATAACGCAAAAACAAACTGCACAATATATTATTTGCAAAAAAAACTAACGTTATGAATAAACTTTCTATAATTTGGGGTTTTTAAGCTAGCTGAAAATGAATATGGATAGCTGCTGTTAACCTCGTGTCCTGAAGTTTTCGCTAAATTCATTACACAAATAGTCAAAACTCAATACTCGGGGTTTTGGGTCTCGATAAGAGTCGATGTAAACAGTAGGTACGTATCGTAGGCACCAGATACTACAGAAAATTCCTGTAATAACTTACTACGTAGATCACTTTCGATGTCATATTCGTACTCATTGAGCACAAAAACCCCTGATTATTGAGTTTTCACTAATTTTAAAATGAATGTATCGAAAACTTCAGAAGACGACGTAAACAGTAGGTATTCTATGCAACAGGTACTCTGGAGATCACTTTCGATGTCATATTCAGGGACCTCAAAATCCTCCGATTATTGAGTTTTGAATTATTGTGTAATGAATGTACAGAAAACTACAGGAAACGATGTAAACAGTACGTATCCTGGGTACCATGTAATCCGAAGATCACTTGTAATGTCATATTCGTTTTTAGCGAGCCCATAAACCCCAAGTATTGAGTTTTAATTCCTGGACGTATTCTCGGCACTGCGTACTCCGTATATTACTTTTGATATCATATTTGTTTTCAGCAAAAATCAAAAATGAACTCATTTTCGCGATTAATTTACGAATTCTAAATTTTTTGACTATTTTCTGTTTGAGATGCACTTTACGAATGCATTTTTTTGTATGCAGAAATGCAGTTTTCCAAAATTGCATGATCGTATAGAGCCACAAAATTTTCTGAATTTATCACGAATTCTGAGTACCAAACCGCATGAAAATTACGGAGGTTTAATGCTTTATTTTCTCGACTAATTTTTGAGCTTAAAATTTTTAGTATAACTGTCCAAAAATATGTTCTCAGTAAAATGAAAAAATATAATTTTATCTACCTTTGTTTATAACCGATCTGTGAGATAACTATACACACAAACGTTTGCGTTTCAGATGAAATTTTAGTAATTTAAGAGAATATGGTCACTGAAACAGAATAGTACATGAAATTTACCCGAGTATTATATAACATCGATCTGCTTTATTGCTTTCCACTGCTTCCAATTTCTGAAAGCAATGTAAAATTTTATTTATTGCATGTATACTACTCCTAAATTATATTTTAATGGATTCTGTTTGTATTTATATCAGGGACTTTTTTGGTTGGTTATTAATTAAGTAAAAAAAAAGTTTTTAAAGGAGTTAAAAAAAGCTAAATTTAAGACACGAATTATTTATTTTCTAGTCATATAAATATTTTAACCTATTTACTATTCATCTCACGGAAAAAATATTTCGTTTTTCATCTCTAGAATAATATTCTCAACAAAATGGAAATGTTGCTCTCTGTGTTTCTGCTATACGATTTTTTTTTATATATCTGCTCTCAAAAGTAATAAATTACGTGTAGATTTATATATTAAATTAATTTGCGTACGTTCAGGTTTGGTTGCTACATAATTTAAGTAAAATACTTTATAATGTATTCGGACGTAGGGCAACTGGGCAAACGGTTGTTAAAATTTTTGGGATTACAATTTTACCTGTTAATCCTATACATCAACTGGGCCAATGGCACCCAATGTCATTAAGGTAATAATAATCTCTGACAACAGTTCTAAGTAGGAAGGTACTAATAATTATTTTATTGACAATTATTAATTGTTAGTAGTTCCGAAAAATTTCGGAAAAACCACAGAAGATGATAATACGGGAGATCGAAAATACTCCAATATTTGGTAATACTGTACATTACTTGTAACTTACAAGCAAATGGGAAATATTCGACAAAATATTTATAGATCTCGTCGACGAGTTTTACCTCCTTTGCCAAAAGACATAAATGATGTGCATTATGTGATGGATGCTGTTGAAGTAAAAACTGTTCGCGATGAAATATTCTTAATAATTAACTGTAGAGATAATGATATCATCAGCTTTTTATGCGACAGTAATTTAAAATTATTGTGCCAGTGCGATATGGTTTTTGTTGACGGAACATTTTCATGTTGTACAAAATTTTTCTGTCTGCTATTTACAGTTTATATTGTTCGTAATGGATTTTATGTGCCTCTTGTTAACAGTCTTTTACCAAATAAGACAAAAGAGTCATATTCAAAGGCATTAAGTTTAGTGAAGCAAAAGTGTGGTGAACGTAATTTAAATCTTGCGCCAAAAAACTGTGAAATAGCTATCCACAATACCGCAAAATATGTTTGGCCTTCTATTCGAATTCAAAGTTGTCGGTTTCATTTGGGCCAAGCGTACATATACAGACACTAAAGTACCGAATATAAATCAGATCCCGAAGTTGAAAAATGGTTACATCTATGTTACTATTAACACCTGAAGAAGCTGTACAGTGTGTTGTAGAAGATTTCATGTCCATACAACCACAATTCGAACAAAATTTTGTGACTACCTTCTTAAAGCATACATTTCCTAAGAGGGTACGTTTCCTCCGGATATTTGGGCTTCGAGCTCAAATGAATTTAGTACAAACGAAAGCATGCGAAAGTTTTCATGCTAAATTTAATTCAAACTTGGTTGTAATAAAAAATAGACACTTACGCTAAATTAAACAGTATTCGCAAAAATAAAAATAACTGTAGAACACTTAAAAGTGATAAAATTGTTACGTTTCTTACAGCAAACTATAAAAATAATTTAATTTCGCCCTATGACTTTGTTAAGCGCGTATCCCACTTGTATAAAAAATATTAAATTATTTAAGTTAAAATTATGTAGCATGTATTTATGTGCATTTGTATATAATTAATAAATATTTAATATTATTAGATTTATTATTTTAATTTCTAGGAATATAATTTGCCCAGTTAAAACATTATATTTAAGCAACCTTTTTGCCATTTGCCCAGTTGACTAGTAAGATTAACGGAAGGCTGACCATTTTGCCCAGTTGATTACTTTTGATGTAAGTATTCTAGTACGGTTTCTAAAATAACTAACAGATCTAATGTCTTAGAGGTACTCCAATTAAGTTTCTTTTAAGCTGATTACGACAAATGTGAAAATTTATTATCTTTATAAATTGATAAAATTGTGGAAAATCTTAAAAATAATAACAAATTTATTTTTGAGCTTTCTTTGTTAAAACGTTCTAGTGTTTTTCAAAACCAATTTACGTAAACCACTTTTTATTGTTCTATAAAAAAAATAAGGGTTTCAACGGGAAACCAGCTTCGTAACTCCCATTTCTTCATGTGGATCGAGGTCTTTAAAATACCCAAAGATGCCTCTATCTTCTGATACGTAACATGGCGGTCAGCCTTAATTTGCTGTGTGACTGCTATTTTGGGTGAACCTAGCCTGGATTCGTAGCGGAGACTGAAGCGACCACGTTGAAAATCGCAATACTAGTGGGAAATAGTTTACTGTTGTGGTGCCTTATTCCAAAACACAGAAACCATTTTAGCGAGTGATTGCTATTGGTAGAATCCTCTCTGAAAATTGTAAAAAATTGTTCATCGAAAATGTTCTCGGTTTATATCCATTTTTTTGACAGAATTGCTAATTTTAAAAATTTTCGGTACCTACATGACTTATTGTATTGCAAAGAAACTCTGGATTAATGTTAACAAACTATTAAAGTTAGATTTGTGTATGAAGGTTCCATTGGTGGCACTTTCTAAACGGCTATATGCAATACTAAAAAGACAACCCCGTATAAGGACTAAACGCTTATTATGATATCTAGTATTATTTAGTTCTTAAATAAATTATCCCAAAAGCTATTTAACGCATAAACAGTTTTAAAACTTTGTTACTAATCATTCTTAATTTTCCAAACAATATTATATTGTTATGGTGTGATGGTATTCTTTTATAAAAAATTTATTAGACATAATAGAATTTAGTTAAGCCTCAGTAGCAGTGTATACTCATAAAATGAGAACTTAACTTAATTAAATATTTTGCCTACAGCCGAAAGTTTTGCAGGGTACTAGCTCTAATACTCGTAATTATAATTTATGTCGCGGAACGTTGATTGCTTAGACACATTAAACATCCAGGGTAAAAAGCGAAATTTTTTTAATTATCAACTTTGATAAATGATTTGGTAGTTCATAAAAGGGGAATTTTGCTCACAACGCAACTTTTTATTTGGATTTTGATGTGTTCGCACCATTTATTTTCTCGTTACGATCAGCTCTTGAGAAACTTTACCGGAAGCTCCTTAATAAATTAAATTAAACGCCGCATCGTATTTCTATTAAAAATACATCTTTTGTTTGTAAATAACTTACACAAAATGCTAAATTTTAATTTTCCAATATATTTTATGTATATTTATTACATTACTGTATGTAGGTAACTGCTTGTAACTTTATTCTAACAGAATTTTGGCAGTTCTCACAAAACTTCACAAAAAAGTCGGTAAACCGGAGCGAAATGTGGTACAAAGAACTTAAAGGCAGCAAGCAGAGTGATCCTGCTATTCTTTTCAAATACTTTGTGTGGTTATATGCTGTGCAGAGCTGTTTGCGCCTATTTGTCAGCATTGACTTAGCGGAATTCTCCGCGTTAAACAGTCTAACGTTAGTAAGTAAAACAATAGATTTTTTAAAAGATATGATTGACATAGTTTTTTATATTCTTAAATAAATTTTTTATTCACTGTTAATTTAATCTACCTTCTCAGTACAAATTTGCTTTTGTGTTCAAAAGCTATAATGTCCGTTGTGTATTTAAATATACGTTTCCATTAATTTGCACTTGGAACTGATACGGATCATTGCGGAGGTAATTTATATTTATTTGCTATTGGTTCAGGCTCAAAACGCGATAAATTAGGATCGCTATGAAGTTAAATCAATATTTGGTTTAAGCTTTCATATTTGATCGACAGACCCCATTAAATAAAATCAAAAGGATATCGATTATGTAAACCTCCATCTTTATGGTCTAAACAGCTTAAACTAATATACTATTATTATAACTTATTAGTAACTGTGAAATGATAATACTGTTAACTAAACTAATTTTTTTGAAGTAAAACTTCTTTAGCGACACTAGGAGTAAAAAAGTTATTCTAACGGACGTGACGTCATTCTAATAACAGAAACCGGAAACAAAACCTAATACTGACACGATTTTGCATGGGCGCCGGCAGCAGGGTGCAAGAGGGTGCGCTTGCACCCCCCTGCTATGAAAGAAAATACCTGAATTTACCAGAAAATTATATATTTTTTTAATTTTTTTATTAAATTATTGTTTGAATAAAAACTAAAGGTGTCGCGGTTGCTGTCCAAATCATTCTACATTCTATATATATATATTAGATCATTATAGTGTGTAGATGCAGATGCACCCCCTGAAAATAATCCTAGCGGCGCTCATGCGATTTTGCCTCCTATATGAAATAAAATTAAATCTGTAATTGTATGAATTGACAGCTGATCATCTTGTCAATCGAAATACATTGTATTAATAGTTTTTTGTGTATAAAGTGTTTGTATTAAATATGAATAAACAATGTGGATTTATTAATGAAGAAAGTGATGAAAAAATATTGATTGAAAATGAGTGAATAGGTAGGTACTCTATATGCATAAATTTTATTTTTGGTGTGTAATTACACTATTTATACCTAATTATTTATACCTATTATTTATACCTAGCTATTTTCGTTTTATAGACTTAAAGAGCTAAAAAGAAAAATAAATTGTGAACGTCAAAGGGGATATCATAAGCGCCAGAAAGATTTGAAGAAAAATGACAAAAATGAAAAAATGACGAGACAGCCACATTCATTATGATTTGATTAAGTAAGTTTATATACATACATACATATTATGATAGTAAATAATTGTTTATACGGAATCTTTACGTTGAGTAAAGAAGCATGTTGCACGTTTTTGTTCATAAAATAATAATATTCAAAATATTTTAACACTTTCTTATACTTATTTTAGGTTTGGTTAGGTAGCCATAAAGGCCATAAAACCACTAGTCAAGATGGCTGACCTTTGACCACCAATAACAGATCCTTCGTAGACGTAAAGGAAACAAACTTAACTCAGGATTTTAAATTTTATGGAATATGCTATAAAATGCTACAAAATGAAATGGTTATCTAACTATCGAAGGCTCTTGTGTTGTGATGTATTACAATAAGGTAGATACAGCTACAAAATCACACATTCTAAACGTAATGTGTGTATATTTTTAATATTGTTTACCTATTATTGAAGCAAAACTTCTTTAGGCACGACTAGGGGTAGATTCTAACGGAAGATTCTGATGGAAGTAACTGTATAATTTCAGCTATGGGAGGAGTTTAAATTTCCGAAATTTATTTATGAAATTTTTAAACGGTTTTAAATACATTAATGGTATTTATAGACTAAACTCTATGTTTCACATTTTAGTTATCATAAACCTATTATTTCATATATAAAAAAAATAATGATAACTTTCAAATTCCTATTTCTAATGAATAATCTAAATATAACATCTCAGTTTTTTTGTAAAGTATATAGGCAATAAATATGATTGAATTGTAATTAAATATTTATTTTCCGATACGTACGTCAACAAGTTTTACTTCAATCGCGCGTAAAGGTTACACGCACACTCTTTTTTTATTTTCAGTATCATTTTGAAAATTATTGTGTCCTAAAACCATTTGCGTGAACATGGCTTTAAGCTTTGTTACTTTTTTTACAGATGTTAATTGCTCGCAAAATCCAGAAAAAAATATAAAAAAGAAGAAATATATAGTTTAGCTAAAGTAACGCTGTAGTGACCTCGACTTCATTGCTCTAGCTTCTCCTCGGTCTCCTCTCTTTCTTCTTTACGGTGAAACCCAATCTAATATTTTTTTCAAACAGCGATCTTGGTTTACTGTTTTGACGTGACGAAACGATGTCACTTGTCTTTTTTGAATATTGTCTTTTATAATTTTTTCCATTTTCAAGGATACTTGACAAATTCTTTTTAATAAATTAATTTCCATATTAATTAATTTCCTTTATTTTTTGTGTTTAAGTTCCAGAGTTCTGCACCATTGATCGTAGCGCTGTTTACTATACTTGTGTATATTCTTTTTTGGTTCTCTTCTATTGTCTTTGTCCTATAAAATTAGATTAAGATATCTTGTAATGGATCTACCCGTATTTATGCTATGTTGTATTTCGCTATTTCCTCGTTTATTAAATATAACTTGCAGATATTTACAGTGTTTCACATCAAAAATATGTCATTGTTCCAAATATAAGTTATCTTGATCTTGGACGTTGGCAAAGTATAAAATGAACAGAGAGTCTCCCAATTTCGGTACCATTGGATTTACTGTATTTCTTCACCACTTCAAGGCTTTATAAAAAAAGGTGAAAGAATGACAACATCTCTGTCGGAGGCATTCTGTGGTATTAAATGAATTTGTAAGGTTTTGCAATTTTTAAACTGGTGTAAAAGGTCCCGTATAACTTTTTAGTTGCCAGTACGAGTTTTCTATTAATGCCTTTATTTTTCTCTGTTTTTTATTGCTTTTCTATAGGTATATTATCCTAGGCTTTCTCTTAGTCGATAGCGCTATATGGGTTTTTTGGTTCTTTGCGTTTTTTAGTCTAGTGTAGTGTCAGTACTTTTTGTTGTCCCGTTCTAAGACCAGCTTGTTTCGTTCTCATTTCTTGTGTTATTTTATATCTTAGTATCCTAGAATGTAATTTGTCAATTGCGCTAATGATTGCAATTTCTTTATAATTTTTGTGTTTTTTTTCCTTTTTTAATATATGCGTGTAATATGTGATGCTAGCCATTCATCTAGCAGTATTTTCCATTCATACATCTTTCAAAAAGTTTTTTTATGTTCTTCAAAATGTGGATGGTTAAAATTTTATTAATTACGTTAAAATTATTCAAACTTTGTGTAACTTTTGTGTTTTCATAGTTTTAATATCCTATTTCCGTTTTAATACGGAGGTTATTTTTACTGAGGTTTAGACAGCTAAGAGGTCTGTTCTGGTTATAGTTTTCGAAGGGAATCGTTGGTTGTCTTAGTCCTTCTAGATCGTTCCAGTACGTGGATTTTTCTTTATTGACTTCTTTTCTTAGTTTTTCTAACTACAAGTTGGTTTTGGTCCCAAATATGGGGTTTTCACTTCGTTTCTTGTCAGTTTATCTGCTGTTTCGTATCCTTCTATTTTACGTGTCCTGGAATCCATAAAAAGGTAACATTATTATTTTGTCATAGTTTATTTAGTTTTCCAATGTGTAAGTTCAGAGGTTTGATGGCTGCTTGACAATGTGACACGATCACATTTTTTTGTTTACGATTGTTGTTTCGATATTAAATTGTGTTTCTTCATTTGTCTTGGAGCCGTCCGAATACCATTTTATGGCATTTTGGTTTACGTCCAATATGGTGTCTTTGTCCCATTCAGATTTACTACTCAGTTTTGTAGTGAATTTTCTCACAAAGGTAAATTTCTTTAGCATTTCATTTTTGGGGCACTTCCCAAGTTTGATCAAATTGAAATAATCGAGTTTTTTCCTTAATCCTTTTGTGACTATTGCTTCTATATTGTTCTCAACAATTAAATCATCTAGTTAAATGGTAAAAAAATAGATTAAATTATGAAACGAATAAATTATTATGTAAGGTAGAACTACGCTCATCGTATCTGACAATACCTTTTAATATTCTGCACTTCTCTTAAACTGACGATAGCTTTTTTGATACGACACATCAAAAAATAAAGCAGGTACAATAAAATTGCATCCCACATTTCTCAATAAACTGATTGCTCTGAACATACATCATACTTTTCTTTTCGAAATTCGATAATTCAATAGAACCGGATGCGGAGCCAACAGAAAGTTTGATTAGAAAGTTGTAAAAACACTGTATTGTTCCAAACAAATAGATATTTCTAGCAGTTGAATTTCCCGAGAATGGACTCGGACTAAATTAAATTGTACGAGTAAGCAAGAATCGATGACAACAAAATCAACCGCAAATTTTATCTCGTGGGTTTATAATAACAGAGACGGTCTAGCACTAGTGAAATTTATTTAACACAAAATTGTACAGATTTTCATAGTAAATTAAAATAATAGTGTGACGGCGAATATCAAATATTAGAATATCGTCTTATATTCTTTTACCTTCCTCTTGTAGGATCTAGCAACAAAGTTAAAGTGGGACAACTGTCTTTACCTCTGTCGTGGTTTACCTACTCTGGTTTGAGACAAGGGGACGCTTTATCACCGGTACTATTTAATATTGCATTGGAAAAGGCCATAAGGGCAGCAAAAATAAAAAGCAAACTGTTTAGCATCCTCCGACTTTTCCTAGCGTACGCAGACGACATAGACCTAAAGGGAAAAACTACAATAAATTTGAATTAAGATTTCTTACATTTAGACAGGGGATGTGGAAAAATAGGTTTAAAAATTAATAAAACAAAAAATATGTACAATACAACAACAGAAGCAAGAGATAGAATAGGGCAGAACGTATCGATAAATAAATATTACTTTAAGAGAGTAAAAAAATGTATTTCTCGGAAGTAAATTGACAATGGACAATGATACTGCAGAAGAAATAAAAGCAGAAATATAGAAAGCTCATAAGTGCTGGTACGCAAGACAACAACTTATGAAATCAAGCAAAACGAAAATAAGAATCTACAGACTTTAAATAAACAAAATGAAATTCGATTAGGGGTGTATGAAAGAGGTCTTCTAGAAAGAATATATGGTCCAGTAAAAGATGTGATAATGCTAAAAAACAGAACAAGAACGAATGTCGAATGGGCAAGACATGTTCGAAGATAGGAAAACCATAGACTTACCAAATTAGTGTGAGAAGAAATACCAACAGGTATGAGAGATATGGAAGGACCACGAGTTAGATTGAAAGATAACAAAAACGAAGATTTAAGAGTTTGATCTAATGCAAAATCGAAAGGAGTGTAGGCAGTGTTAGAGCTGGTTCGAGCGATATCCTAGTGCAAATAGGAGTTTGGATTTTTTTTAGTATCTTAACTTCGAATATCTATCGTGAATGTTTAAGAGAAATGTTTAAAAAATTCTAATTAATATATTGTTCTGCATGTGATAACATATTGGTAAAAAAACGTGTTTCAGCAGTTTATCACATCGAACCAGAATCGACTTATAATTGTGGACTAATAGATGTGGAGTAGCAACAAGGTATCTAGGCAAAATGCATCTAAACGCATCGTTTTACAAAAAAGAATATTAGGCTAATTACCTGCGGTAATTTTAACGTTTTATGCATAAATTTAATCGTATTATTTATCGTTAACTAAAAACCAACCCTGTAGTTCTGTACTCATCTTTCTGTAAACTATTCCATGATATTTCTGATTTCTGTTAGATTTTTTATTTTGGCTGTTTTTTCCCTTTTTTATTTTATTGTCTTATTTAATAGCTTGTGCCAATAAATGATAACGATACTTTCGACATTTTAGCTTTAAAATATTTAAGTGCAGTTTAACAATTCTGATGAATCCAGATGATGAGCTTTACCTTAGTCCAACATAAAATACCCATTTAAATATTTTGTTTTTGTCTTATTAAGCTGTTGTTGAATCTAGTATATAATCTAGTTATAAGTACCTGGATGACCAAGCTGAAACATTAAAGATATAAAAGCTTTCTGATCGTATAATGATACTCAAGTTTTGCATAAATCTTATCTTAGCAGCACAAGTGAAAACCTATTTTTTTAAGTTAAACTTCTTTTGGCGTGTTAGATAAAAATGATAAAGCTAAATTTATACAATGCGTCATGAAAAACGGACACCATTAAATTAGTTAGTCAATATTTTAGTTTTTTTTAAAGTGGTCATGAAAAACTAATAGCGCGATGGACGGTTAACAGTAAATAGGTTACTGCCATCTAGCAGCTAACGATTAATAGTTACTAGATTACCATCTTGTAGCAGTTTTGGTAATTTTCATTTTTATATTTTATTGCTACCGTTGTGCTACAGTAATAACTGCTTATCGGCTTGTATAAAATCGTTTTGCGAAAAAATACCAATAAATTATATTTAAAAATGATTAGCCACAAAAAAAAACTATATATAGATGGAAATCGAACCTAAATCGCCAACATGATAGACAAACACGCTGAACCAATAGTTCCGCGCTTCTGGTGCCTAAATTATCGTACCCTAACAACCAGATTATATGGGAAAACGATTTTGGCTGAAAAAATGAAAAAAAAAAAACGAATGCTCCCAGACCTGGTACTCAGCCAGATCGATTTTTTGCCCCCGTGTGCACCTATATTTTAAATTTGAACGAAATCGTTAGAGCCGTTTTTGAAAATGCGAAAAAATATACAGATAGAAATACTACTTATTTAATAGGATTCAAAGAGCTTTTATACATTTTTGTTCTTTTTCACCTGCCTTAGTAACCAGAGAAAACAAGAATTCCGTAAAAAAACTAACTAAAACGTTATACCGCCTTTAGATTCTAATCGATAATTCTTAACAGCGCACTCATTCTCGTGTTAGATTTCAACTAACATTTTTACTCCGGCTAGTGTAAAGAGACTCGACTTTTAAGATAATAATCAGGTGATAAACCGTGATTGAGAATGTTGGAGTATTTATTTAAGAAAGATACAGCTGAAGGGAGATAAATGTGATCCTAACTGATTTTATAAACTGTGTGTAATTTTGTTAGATTTTATCTAACGTTCATGATTTTCTGTTTGTTGTTCTATTTATTCTATTTATTGATTCTATATTCTTTACACCACAAAGTATGATTCTGAGTCCAGGCCTGTAATATAAGCTAAGAGCTATATTACGATGCCAGACCGTTGCTGAAATAAATTCTGCTTTTGCTCTTTTTCTTTAAGATCCGAGATTATTTCTCACGGTTTCGACTTACATCTTAGGTCAGAATATTTTAATATTGTTGTCTTATGTTTCGCTGGTTCGACTGATTTATAGTTTGCAGTTCACCTAAGTTGGCAAATTGAATTCGTGCCGATATCTCACTTAGATCCAGTATTTTTAGAATTGAGTTGAACCCCATATGTTGTATTCATATTAACCACCAAAGCGAATAATAGCACGCATTTCTGTAAAAACGGATCAAAAATTATATTAGAGATACAATCTTATTAGTGCTAAATATTTAATTCCAAACCACTGACGTTAAGATGATATAGCTGTGCATTTTATTAAGCATTTTGGTGTGAGGAAAATATAAACCTTACATAAGATATACCCGACCTCAGATGTAAGAGCGCGCACGCATACGACAGGTAATTGCACTGCTGTGGCTGGCTTAAAAACCGGAAGTCGTTAGCACGAGGGGGTAACAAAAAAAATGGAAATCCTGCTATAGTTTTTTTATTTATCAATATTTTACATCAAATGTTGATCTACTTTAAAGTATTCATTTTGTATAATCACTTCTCCAAACGATGTTTTCATTGTTCAAAACATCGTAGATTTAATTTTTCGCCTTTCAGTGACTTTTGTTTTCCCTTCTTCATGGTCGCGAGAGGTTTTCTTTTATATCCTATTTGAGTCTGGAGAACAAAAAGAAGTTTACACGTGGTAGGTGTAAGCCGGCGGGTTGTCGTGATGATAGAACCACTTTTGTGCCAAAGATGCTAAATCATTTTCTCCGGATATTCTTTCTCAATCTTCTTAAAACCTACAGATAGCACTTCTAATTGACAGTTTGACCTAGTTGAACGAACTCCGAGTGCACAATACCTTTGCAAACAAAAAAATAAATGAGCGTAGTCTTGATTTTTGATTTAATTTGACAAACTTTGTTGTGACAAAGAGACTGAGCTGTTTTCTCCTGCCTTAATTAATGCTTTGTTTTAGTATCGTATCCATAGCACCATTCATCACCAGGAATCCCTTTAAAAAAAATTCCGGGTCGTCTTTGAGCTGATTTTGAAGCTCTAAACATGCCTGAAATCGATGCTTATTTTGCTTATTTTTTGTGAGATCGTTCAGGACGAATTTGGCTGAAACTTAATGACTCTTTAGATATCTCATAAAGTTAATTAATGGTTCTTTAATGGTATTCACGAACAAGGGCATTGATTTTGTTCAGTCGTAAATGGTCTTCTATGGAGACTTCTCCATTTTTAAAATAAGTAAACGACTCGGACACTCGGGTTTTACTTAAGGCAGCTACTCCCTAAGCAGTCTTTAGCATTACAATAGTCTCCGCAGCTGATTTTGCTAGCAGGAAACAAAATTTCACAGCAGCGCGTAACGAAACAATGTACTTATAGCCACATAGCCGATCATAGTGACTCAGGTAGTGTGACCCTGACCAGTCATACAATTATTCCTGTTATTGAAGCTCCCCACCACAGCGTTATTCCCGTTTTTTTTTATGAATATTTGGTTAAGCGTTGATTATAGGTCCGTTAACAACGCGTATAACCAAATAAGCATTTAAAATCATCTGATTGGGAGAGGTTTAAATACTTTTTAATAAAATTATATCATAATAAAATTAAAAATTTTTACCTGAGTTGCGTAAAATCCAAATAACGTTTATTTAAATATTTATCTCAAATGAATATTTAATTTTTAAACGGTGGCATATTTGTTTTTATTTTTGTCGGCGCGTTTTCATTATTCATGATTAAAACTGATTTTAAAAGTGTTCAAGGTGTTTTTTTAAATAGGTAGAATAATAAAAAATAAATTCCTCATTATGTAAACAATTTTTAACGCTTAAAAAAAGTTGAAAAGGAAAAATCATTAAAAATTAATAAAGTGATAAAGTGGGAAATTATTAAAAGAAACACTTTTAAAAATGTTACTTACATAAATTTATATAAAACAGAAGAATGTATATAATCAAAGACAGCTCTAATAACTTATTTTGTAATACAAACTATGAACCCGAGTACTTGTTTTTTTATATATAGACAGAAAATCTTTCTAAAGTAATATTTTATCAATTTCCAATTTTATACACATTAAAGGGCAATTACACGCATTCTTCAGTAAGGTTCTAGTCATCCTCCAAACGGGGAAAAGTTGGAAAGTGATTTTACATAGCCTAGCCCAAAATCTGACACTTTCAAAAGCTTATATCTGAAAAATGCGAATTCCGGGTGTGAAATAAATTTACAGGATTATATCTGGAAGTAAAGAAAGTTTTTTTGAGAGGTTGTAAAAAGTAGGTATAACGGTTTGATTTTTTTTGTACAACTTAATAAGTCTGAATAATTATGCCTATGTTAATCAGTTGATAAGCTAAAATTAATATAGAAATAACGACACTTGTACTCGAAGTAGTAAAAGCGTACTGTAAATATTGTTAGTGCTAATTTAGAATTTTTAAAAAAGTATGTTTTAAATTTATGTTGTTTCAAATATGTAACCTATTTTTAATTTTCATGGCCAATTCTGGAACCTTTAACTGCTAATCAGATGTTTTTTTTTGAAATCTTTTTAAGATCACATTTTTTTTTAATTAAAAAAAATATTACCTCGGTATACGACATTTGTACTAACAGCAGACATTAAGAGATTGTATTTGAAAACCAGTAACACTTGATTTTAAGTGTTGGATAAACCAGCAGTTCTTAAACTCTCATACTTAACGCCTCCCCATTTTATTTTAAACAATATTGCACTCTCCGTTGTATTGCGAGAATTAGATAGTAAATCCCGAAAATTAAAATTAGACTAGGCAACACTGTATATCCAGCAAGTATAGTCAGATGTGCTTGGCGCGGTGGACGATAAAGTTTCGCTAAGGATGTCGAACGTAATCGAATTGTCTCGACTTATGATGCGCAGCTATAAAAAAATAGAAGCGCGTTTACAGGTGTAGCCTTTTATTTGTATTGCAATTAGTCAAAGTTAAACAGGAAATTTCCAAGATAAGTGCTTTAACGCTGAATATTTTCTACGCTGTAAATAAGGATAAATTTCTAACTGGATCCAAACGAAAACTTAACCAGAAAGAAGCTTGTACTTCGACTGGTTTACGAGGATATAAGTCTTAAACCCGAAAATATTATCAAGGTTACCTAAATTTGGGCTTAACAAGCATTAAAATTAGTGAAGAAGAAAAACCCCAATACGTTACTTGTTTAACAGTATCAACAGCTGATAGCTTGAAACCGAATAAATTGAAGAGGCGCCCAGAATAGTTATTTGTGACACAAGGACGGAAAATGACACTTCGTCCATTGAAATGTTACAATTTAAGGACCAAATTATGCATTTATTAGAGGACGCAATTTTATTTTTGGGATATGTTTGGGGGGTCAATGGAAGCTTAACTTCAAGTTTGTGGAGTCGCCACCCTTGTCCCCCGGCCGCCATCTTGGAAAAAGGTGGGGAACGCTTTTTTCGCGATATCTCCGAAACTACGCATCTTACAAAAAATTTGTGAAGACATAATTTATAGCAAATTGTTTTGCCTACCAATTTTGGCCCTAAATTAACAATTAAAGAAGTTATAAGCAAAAAAAGAGAAAATTTTTACAAAAATTTTCTTTTTTGCTCTATAATTTTTTTTATACATTTTACAAAAAAATTACCTTAGACCAATCTTGTAGATGATCTTTGGAGGAAATTTTTTCCCTATAATTGTTTTTAATTTCATTCATTTAAACCGCTGTTACAGCGCTCCAAAGTTGACCGAGTTCGTCAATGCTGATGAGAATCCGGTCAAAACGAAATGTCTAACATATTTTTTTTAATATAAATATATTCTTACAAAATTTTTGTTAAATTCGTACATTCCCAACTCTTTTCCATACCATAGAACATACCAAATTTAACTTACCGAAGGTTAAGCAGGTAGAAAAGGTCTAAGTTACCCTTTAGAGACAAAGGAACATCTACCTGCTACGACATCTACAACATCAGCAGCATATAACATGGAGAAGTTAAAATTTATAAAAATTATGGAGAAACATCCTGAATTAGCTAGTGGTACCGCGCTATTCCTAAGTGAAAAAGTCGATCCATCTTTGCTCACTCTTGTTGGGGAACGTTTTTTCGTAGCTTTATACGGCGGTAATAAAGACGACTTACTAGACGGCTTGCGATACGATTTGCCAAAACAGTGACTTAAAATTTATTTAATTTATCATCGCTGCCTCCAACACAAGATGCTGCTCGTTTTCACAGTCTCCGAGTATATCACCAGGTCCAGTCGTGGTTCGGAAGATATCAAAATCCTAAAGATTGGGGCTGGAAAAAGCATGCAAACCTTTGGAGGCCAATACAATCTTCCAAGCCTCCCGCACCCCCCGATCTCATGAAATTAAGTTTCTGCAGATGCAAAGGAAACTGTGGAAGCATGTGTGGCTGCAGAAAAGCAGGCCTGAAATGCTCTACAGTATGCCTTCATTGTTCTGGCGAAACATGCAGCAACATCATGGAAGTGTCAAAGTTAATGGAAGAAAATGAATTTGTAGATGAACTTCCAACTATGACTCCAATTTAAACTCCTGTCATTCCTCAAACTTTTACATTTGACGTTGATTTAGATTCTGAGCCACAGCCTGGACCTTCGAAGAGAAGTCGATTAGAAATAAGTGATTAAATAAGATGTCCGTGGAGTAGGCCTACTGGGGATACCACGTAAAAAAACGCGCCTCAGTCTCTACCTCATAGGTGGCGGGGAAAAGAGTTAGGAATGAATAAGTAAAGTTGTACGAATTTAACAAAAATTTTGTAAGAACATGTTTATAATAAAAAAAAACAAAAACAAAAATAAGTTAAACATTTCGTTTTGACTGGATTCCATAGAGATATAAGATATAGAGCACGGGAGCCAGCCGATACGACCAAGACGAAATAGAAAGAGAGAGGACAACTAGTGCGTCGGTGCCGATACGACCAGCACGAAATAGAAAGATAGAGGACAACTAGTGCGTCGGTTTATCTTTGTCTAATCACATGCGCAACAGGCGAGTCTCTCTCTTTCTATTCCGTGCTGGCTTTCACTTGTGTGCGTTCCTATGGCTCACGTGCTCTATATCTTATATCTCTATGCTGGATTCTCATGAGCATTGACGAACCCGGTCAACTTTGGAGCGCTGTAACAGCGGTTTAAATGAATGAAATTAAAATAAATTATAGGGAAAAAATTTCCTCAAAAGATCATCTACATGATTGGTCTGAGGTAATTTTTTTGTAAAATGTATAAAAAAAAGTTATAGAGCATAAAATAAAATTTTTGTAAAAAATTTCTCTTTTTTTGCGTTTACCCCCTTTTTCCAAGATGGCAGCCGGGGGACAAGGCTGGCAACCCCACAAACTTGAAGTTAAGCTTCTATTGACCCCCCAAACATGTTCCAGAAATAAAATTGAGTCTTTTAATAAATGCAAAGCTCATGTAACATTTTAATGGACTAACTGCAAGAACGAGTAAAGTTGTGTAGCCGAGGTGCGTAGCACCGAGGCGAAAAAATACGAGCACTTGCAAAACATTTTCCGGACGTGTAACACACACTATTTTTTGGTCCGACCAATTTTTAATATTTTCAAAAGTTCAAAAACTTTGTGACATACAAGTTTAGGTGTTTATTTACATCTATTGCACGATTAAAAGAATTAGTAATAAGAAATGATTTTCTGATAATCGATTTCAAGATCCTTAATTTTTATACATACGAATAATAAGCAGCACAGTAAAAATTGTTATATTGAAAATATTAACATTAATATCTAATAATTTTATATAAATATAGTAGAAACAATAAACTATTATGGTTCAATGAGCAAAAATAAAATCGAGATATGTATTTTCATAATCGAATGATAAGTAGTTGTAAATGACATAAATGTCAAATTTAAAATAAAAGTTGTGAAAGAACTTAAATGTAAATTAGAATCCTGCTTACATTTAGAAAAAGTTATTAGTTTAGTATTTATTATACGCTGTTTTTAAATAAATTTAATTAAAATTTGTATTATTCATTATATATTTGTGATGACTCATAGCACCATCTCTCTAGATAATCTAAAAGGTACTTTGCCGGCCTAGGCCGGAAAATGTCATTTTCCGGACGATTTTGAAGTAATTAATAGTATTGTTTCTGGACGGAGGACCAAAAACATTGCACAAGGAATATATCAATAAACCGCGTAAACTTTTTGAGTCATTCCAAAGTTCTCGTATTTTTCTGACCATACCTCGTATTTTTCAATAAAAATAGAAATGAAGGCCACTTTTGCCTGCCTATTTTTATCAATCGATAATAACATGAATTCTTATGATAATTAGACTGAAATGAATATATTTATGTGAACGCCTCTATTACAAAGTTCTCCTCGATTTGGATATATTTTTTTACTAGTAATACAGTGTCTTCTAATTAGAATATAAACTGAGTAAGAAATACTGACCTTTACAATGTATTCAAATATAAATTCTTTGTGAGCGGTTAATAATTAAAAATTTGAATTGTGAATTACGTTTAATATCCGTATTTGACCTATTTTACGTAAGTTTGTAGATCAAACCTAATATTTATAGCGTATTGTACATACTCGACGCGGCGCCGACGTCGAAGCTATAATTTTTGTGCATTTAGACGTATTTACCGAAGCAGTTGCGCTTAATCATTTTCTGGTGCTTTTAATTTAATTATAAGCCACTCGTGTCGACAGACGTGATGTTGGCGTTTACAAGATCAACTTTCAGTATAAAATTTAAATTAAAACGTGCGTGTCGATTATTAAGGGTAGTTTTCCACTATCTGCGTCCCTTACGTATAGTTTAATATCTAGTTAAATAGTTAGTAACGCACGTTTCATTAAATGCCTAGGTTTTTTTGGGAAATTTCGGCTATTTAATTACGAACAAGTGACAGGTTGTTGAGCTTATCTAAATTAAATTCCTTTGCACAGACACAATCTATTACTGTATTTGAAAGTAATTTTGGAAAGAGTCTTTCGCGTCACCCCTTACCTGAGCCCAGTGGGATGCTAATAAAAGAGCAATAAAAGTAACCTTTTCGCCTACCCTTACCGCATGTGGTTGTATGCATTCACGATTTTACAATCTACTGTTTATATTTAACAAATATATGTTTAATTTTTTATAAATAAATATCAGAAACGTAAAAATATTTTTTTTCTGATCTTAACCATATATAATACTTACGCAAAATTTTGTGGTTTACAGATATGGCAATATTCTAAATTACACTGAGAAACAAACAACACCCAATATAACATAAAATACTTTTAGCCCCTGTAGCTAACAGAATAACAGAATATTTGTTATTATTTTGTATTTTGAGTAACAAGAGTTCTCAGCGACATCTATGGGGTGTAATGTTGTGTTTTAATTCTATCTCTCTCTTTTTGTTCTGTGTTCTATGTTCTATGGGTAGTACTAAATATACGTTAATGAAAGCAAGTCGTGTTTTTACTTTTATCGAACAATTACTATAATTCACTAATTCACTTCCACTAATTGTAACAATATTAATACTATTATTAGTCATAAATATACCCATCACCAACATGCAAAAAGAAATCGAAATAGAAAAAAACCTTAAATTTCCCAAAAATGCATAAAAATACCTGTAGCACCTATATCTAAGACTTGTCTCTACTATTAATATACGAATTAATACGTAATTTTTATTGAAGTAGTTCTTTTATCAGGATAGGCAGCTATGATAACACATCGTTGTAGTAATAATAGATTTTTTCTACAAACGTGTTAAAAATGCCATTTTTAGCACTCCATAGAAGCCTTAAAAATGTCACTTTAAGACACTGAGTGCCTTAAAATCACTTTATAGCACTGAGTGCCTTAAAATGTTTATGGCACTGCTGGTAAAAGTGAATTATTGTCAAATTTTGAAAGCAAACGTCAAAATATTTAGATTTTATTTATTAACATTAATATTAATAGTACAATTTGTGCAATTTGACAAATTAATTTCCTGCACTGCTGTTTTACCATTTTCCGTGGATAAGGAGGAATGATGCGCAGAAAAAATGGAATTTCCAGTCGAGGTTGACGCCACAATATCTTCGGATGTTTGTTGTTGGATTGATCTTGTTGGTAATGTTCGCTGCACTGTCAACAGTTTTTGGGCAATCAAATTCTTATTTTTCAAAGAATCCTCAATGTACCCCTCAGCAACGGTAGAAGATCTCCACCCCCCATGACGCTTAATTGTCGTCAAATTTGCGCCAGCATCGGCAAGTAAGGTCGCTGAAAAACGGCGAAAACAGTGTCCCGTATAAAGGTTCGGATTTGGAAGTTGGAAAAGTTGGAAAAATCTTGCTATAGCAGCAGGAATTTTTCCAAACGAATTAATTCCAACCGGATTTCTGGTACATTTACCTTTCACGTAATTCAAGAAAAATCGCCGGTGTCCAACATTTGCTGGTCGAAGAGCCACATATTTTCGATAAAGATCCAAATAAATTTTTTCAATAATAGTAAAACTTCGTGAAACATTGGTTTTAGTATCTGGTATTTTAATAATTAATAAAGTACCCATATTTTCCATATCGTCAACAGTCAATTGACAAAGCTCCTACCTGCGGCAGGCACCAAATATTCCCACAATCACAACTACTTTCATTAGAAGATACTCATCATCTAATGCAGACTTCAAAAACTGGTCAATTTGGACTCCAGTCAAGATTTTTGATTTCTTTGGCCGGTAACCTTCTGCTTGACGCTTTAAATACGCGATAAGCTTAATATATTTGCTGATATCTACGTCGCTATTTATACGTAGCATAGATTTGATCATCGAATAATTTGACGACAGAGATGATGCCTTCCATACCTCTGCTTTCTCTTTAAAATAGGCCAGAAATACATTTTCAGTATATTTTCCAGAAACGCATTTTGCTTCACACCATTTCTGAAACTTATTAGGTATAGGCTATATCGTATTGAACCCTGGATTTTCTCGGCAACAAATCGAGGATTGCTCTATTGGCCGCCGCCTCTATGTTTTCAAATGGATCATTTTCATTACTTTCTTCCATTTTAAGAAAAATCTACAACCCTAACTACGTTTTAAATAAAACTAACAAACGTCTGACAGATGCATCAAAACATTCGTAAACAATTAAATCAACAATGGTTGCTAAGGTACGTAATATACGATGCAATTTAAAATTATCTCCTTTGGATGTATTAATAAAGGTTTTTAAAGTTTAATTCAAACTGTATTATTGCATTTTTTGAACGTTTGTAGATAAAATATTGTATAATATACGTGTTAAAAGTACCTTTTAAGGCACTCATGTAAATTGAAGAATTCGCTTCGCTCATTCTGCAAACCTTCGCATGCGTGCCTTAAAAATGTACTTTTAACACTTATATCATAAATACCTATTTTGATTAAGATAATGTATAAATTAATTTATAAATTATACATAATTATACATACATAATACGTTTCTGTTAAGTTACAAAACATTTTCTTACTTTATGCATTTAGTCTTTCCGTAGAATAAATTAGTCGAAGTATCGTACAAACTTAATTCAGCACCTTTTCATTTGTAAATTGTTTTTTCTTTTAAAACGCAAAAAGTAGCTAGATAACAAGCTGAGGGAAAAGAAAAAGGCCTTGTTCTGTTCCCAATTTAGATTTCATCTCCAATTTGTGTGTCAGTTAACTTTTCCAGGTTCGCCGCATTGCAGTATTGGCCAAACAATGTTTACCAAATAGCACTGCTGACAAGTAATATCCTTTTTTCTTTTCAAACTTCAAACTAAAATAAACTATAGGAAAACGACAGTTGAAGAGAAATATTGGGCAGAAAATAGTGCTTTGGCTCGGCGATAGATATATTTACGACTGAAGGATATATCGATATTTTGCATTAATAAAGATTGTCTGATTAAAATAAAGATTTACTTTTTTATGTATATATCAAGAAATATCTATAAAATAGAAAAAAAAAAGTTTATTAATGTTGCTTAGTGTAGGTAATCTTTGGGCTGTTCTCTAATTTTGTTTATATTGTGTTTTACTGGATTAACCTATTCTGTTTACTTTGAAATAACCACTAATTAGATCCTGGTCAGGAAGGGTGCTTTTATTAGGGGTTCTCCAATTTCTCAACCTCTATTGATTGTAATGCTTTTCTAGATGTATTTGCCAATATTTATACAGAAAATTATTAGCTGATAGTCTATCTTTATCCTCAAAAGCATATCGAATATCTTATATATTATAGCAAAGTTATGTGCCGCAAGAGGAATGGTTCGATAAATTGTTTCCCACTACAATTAATAAGCTGAACATTTATTAAATTGCATAATTTAATTGGAATCTGATTTTGGAATATTGTTCTAAATATAATACATTTTTAATTATATACACACGTCACACAGGCTTAAAATCTAAGGATGTTAAATATTTTATACATTTATTTATTTATTTTACACATTAAGCTATGTTGTAAGAGTGTCACACAATTCTAGCAATATGTACCAATGTAAATATACCGAAAAAATTGATCCGCAAAGAATGTTCCTAAAAAAAATGTGTTTCCAATGAAATATAGAATAAAAGAAATTATGATAAGAAATAATTCTAAGAATTTACAATTTTAGTAGAGATTTCAGTAGGTAGTTGTTTATCAACTGCTTTCTTGCAAAGGTATTTTAAAAAATTGTTTTTACATGATTCGATGTTATTTGGCTGAAAATGAAATGAAATGAAATGAAATAAAATTTCCTTATTGAAATAGGAACACCTAATATACAAACATTTTTTTTTAAATATGTAAAAAACAACACTTAAAAAGTAGTATGTCAAAATATACAAAAAAAAAACATTCTTATAATTTAAACCTATTAAAAAAAAAATACAATTTACAATTTAAACATTTGCATTAGAAACGACAACAAAAAATATACACAAGTAGAAAAAAATGGGTACTGTTCATTATACATTGTCATTAATATGTTCAATTATTTTCTTTTTAAAAACCCTTACTGTCGAACTAGATTTAACACAAATTGGTAATTTATTATAATGAAAACGAAATGTTAAGGGCTGTGAGGATGATTGAGACAGGAATGCGCTAAATTGATCTGGCAAACGCTATAGAAACCACACAGAACGTTGTCTCATTTCTCTGGACTCGTTATCGTAAAACTGGAAACGTTCGGGGAAGCCATTTGGGGCGATCAAGGATGACAACACCTCATATGGAACGATAATTTCAGTTAGAAGCGAGAAGAAATCGGCACAGTAACGGCACGACAGTTAATTAATTATCTCCGTGAAACTTATTATGTGTCTGTTTCCAGACATACCATATACAGAAGGTTAAGAAAAGGTAATTTAGTTAGCTAAAGACCTTTTAGATGTCAACCTTTAAATCAAGGAAATCGTGCCAGTCGACTAAGCTATGCACAAAAACATATTATATGAGAGCAAAATGGCGAAATGTTTTTTTTTACAGATAAATCTCGGTTTCGTTTGTATCCAGATTTTTAAAGGATACGCGTATGGAGAAAACCTGGCGCAAAAAATCGAATAAAACATACAAAAGTGGTTCACAGCTACAGAGAAGGCACAACCATGGATGGAAAGGAATTTCGCTTGGCAGTAGAACTGAGATCGTTCTGCTCGATCGTTTTTATCATTAGAGCACTATGTTACAAATGTTCTAGAATCTGAAGTTGTTCCATACGCGCAAAATATTAGTCCTAATTTTATCTTGATGCATAACAATGTTGCTACATATACAGCCAGAGTGACAAGAAATTACTTGGAAAAGCAGGATATTTCAGTTTGGCCCTGGCCAGTCGATCACCAGATCTAAATCCTATTTAATATGCGTAGAATATTCTTCAGCGAAGATTTTATCAAGATCAGAATCAATTTCAAAATCGCAATCAGCTGTCTTATGCTCTTTAACAGTACTGGATGGCAATACCCCAAGAAGATCTGGTTAACTTGTTCCTCACTATGAAAAGGCTCTGTAGGGCCATTATAAATGCATGAGGAAGCCACATTTCTATTTAAATAATTTTTCTTTGTTCCGTTGTCAACTTTTTTTATAAAAAGTAAGATTAATAAATTTTGGTATTTTTTTCATACATTTTAAATTGTTTTTATTTTTTTCATAAAAATAAGTCATTTTGGTATCTTAATTAATAACATCTTCCTACGTATCAGGCTTATAAAAGTTATTTTATAAAATACATTTGAACCTTGTTATGAAAACAGTTTTAAATATTTCTAGATTTTGAACATGTGTGTATAAAAAAATAGTTGAAAGAAGAATATTTTTGAAATTATTTCACACCGAACAAATGTGCGTTTTGTATTTCCAAATAAAAAATGTTACACATAAATTACTTCATATTTTATGTCTAAAAAATTATAAATTATATTACGGAAAGCTTAGAGAATTGTTTATGCTACCTTAACTTATAATCTTTTTACTCTCTTATTTAGTTGCCCCGGCATAATGAGGTTAATTAATTCTCATGTGGATTTTAGTAAAATTCTAAGAAGAATCTTCTAACCCATATAAAATTTTCGAAATATTTACAAAGAAAATTGATGAGATTCTGCTTGTTGAAATAAGTGAGTGTTAAATGAAAAATAGAGAAATCCTTCAAATTGGAAGAAGTAATTTAGAAAATCGTGATAAGATAAATGTTTGTTGGAAGACAGGTGGCAGAATACCTTCAGAAAATAAATTAGTTCCTTATTTTACGTGTTTTGTTGTTTCTACTACTCAATTGTTTTTTCGTAAAAAAAACTAGCGCAAACCATATACAGTTAATTTTTAGCCAATTAGAGAAAAAATAAAAAAAAAAACAATTTATTACGTATTGAATTATTTAGAGAAGTATAAAATTATATAGTTAGTGTTAACATCTAAGGTTTGGCAATTTAGTTTCGAGACTAAAGCAAAAACTTCGTAATTTCGCGGTTTTTTACATTTTTTTTATTTTTTTCCTTCAATATACTCTCCATCTGTATCCCGACACCTCTTTATGCAAACCGTTAAGAGCCTTAAAGACATGAGGTACTAAATCAGTTTGCTGCCACCTGCCTCATCATAAATGTTAAAATAGTTTTAATAAAATAAGAACAAACAATATAGCTTGGCAGATTAAAATCAATGAATATTTTAAAATTATTAAACAACCAAATAAATTGAACATAAATTTAAACATATTGCAGAAACGCTTTGAATAAAAATACCGATAAAATTGAGTTTTAATCAATTGCTTGTATACCGGGCTCTACTGGCCCTTTAATAAACCTTTAAACCCGGGGTAATTTACCCGGCTCTTTTGCCCTCTCGACGACCCTGCTTTCCGCTGTGCAAAGCGATGCTGCAGATCATCTTCCGACAGGCTGTTAAGTAGCTGCGCTGAATTTTGTTTTACGTCCTCTATAGACTCTGACATTAGGACGTTTGTTCTTTCCAAAATTTGGACCGTTTTTGGAGTCTTTGTATTGATTGACTCTCTGACCTTGTAATCCCCATTTTGAGTAATTTTGAGAATAAAACAATCTTGAATTTGGACTTGCTCATCCTTGCTTCATAGGCTCTCGGAGAATTTGGATACTTAGTGTATTTATTTCCTCTTGGGTTCAAGGTCATTTTAAAAAATCCAAGTTAAGACCTTAACTAATACTTTGAGCCCCTTGTGATGCATTCTAAGATGTCAGAACAACCGTCTGCACAAAACATTTTCTGTTGTCTTTGTTAGGAGTCTGGGCACACACTTTCCTCATCTTAAGTTTCTAATGCGAAATATTGTCTCACTGTTTCTTTAACAATTACAACGGGACTGTTGTTGCAACTGCCTCGAATTTTTACCCAAGGTTAATGGATATATTTAAAAAAAAACTTCTCTCCTTTAATTTTTCTCTGTAAGAAGGTGTTCTTTTAAAAAAATGATAACATTATCACGTTAAACTATATAAGCGCTATCATCACAATTTAAGTAAAGGTAAATGATTGTCACTTTCTAGAATGTTAAGTCGTTAAAAAACAAAAAAAAAAACAGTTCGAAAACCCTTAAAAAAATAAAAATATTAAAATTTTTATTACTTGTTAAGACTCTTTAAGCATATCATAAAGGTTACAAAACAATGAAGTGTGGAGAAAGTACTTATGTATTTTTTCACAAACATATATAAAATTAAAAATGTTAAAATAATTATTAATAAAATATAATAAAAAAAAAAATGGAAACCATTACGATGAACCAAAAACTAAAAGCAAATCTTGTTAAAAAAAATTGAGATTACAAAATTTTTAAAAAATGCCCCAATTTTAAAAATAATGACATAACTTCAATAATATAATAAAATCCTTTAAAAATTTAAGAAAAACAACAAATGAATCTAAAAAAATAAAAAAATATTTAGTCTGAAAAAATTTTAAAATTGTCAAAATCTCATAAAAACTGAAAATTGTTATAATTGTAAGAAAATTACAAAAACTTAGAAAAATTGTTAGAATACAGCAAACATTTTCAGAACCGTCAATTTTTTATACAACGTCAATAATAAAAAAAAAATTATTTTAATAAATGCTATTTTGAAAATTAAAAAAAATCATCAAAGGAAAATAAAATTAAAAATTTAATAAAGACTAAAGAATGTTACTAATGTAGTATTTAAAAATAAATAAATTCAAAAAATGTCAAAAATTAAAGTAACTAACTACATTTATAAAAAAAAGGCGTTAAAAAAGTAAAAATTGCCCGCAATGGTTAAAAAAAATGCAGAATTGGCTGAGTTTAAAAAACATTAAGTTCCATCTCAGATCTATAAAATAGGAACTCTTTTCTTGGCGATCCCCCATAAAGAAGAAAATAAAAAATATCACATTGATGAAATTGCTAGAAATCATGAAATGACAGTAGGTACGATACCAACCTTATCATCCTGAACTAAACCCGATTGAACTAGTATGGGCACAGATAAAGAAAGACATTTTAATAAGAAATACGACTTCTAAAATTCATGCTGTTAAACACTTGTTTTTGGAGGACGTCAAATCTAAAAAGGCAGTTAATCATACTATTAAAGAAGAAGAAGTATTATATAAAAAATTTTATGAAATGTAGAAAATGAACTCAATAATAATTTTATTCTGTTACATTTTTAAACGTTCCAGCTAAGTATACTACTTTACGCCAATGGGTTTATTATTATGTTTAATAAAAGATTTTACTTTAGCGTCCATATATATAATATTTAATTCCATTAAGATTAATGGTTTATTTTTACCAGATAAATTTATTATTTATTATAAGTCCCCCTTTAACGTAAACCTATGAGTTTTTATTTTGAAAAATAAATTGTTTTGACCTATTAAACATATTTTAGAGGTTTTTTTAATTTTTTTTTTAGATTTTTTAAAAATTTGGAACCAATTTAAACGTAGACCAATCAGTTTTATTATGGTGTGTGATAAAACAGGTCGTTTTGTTTATATAGGTACATATAAAATTTTATAACAATGAATTGATTCGTTTATTTTTAACGATTTTTTTTATTTTTCGATATGTATAATTGGAATATGGGTCATGAATTGTTTATTACTTTATTACTCTCTTCTTCTTAAAAATAGATCATAATATAGATGTATCTCCTTGACTGATTAAAATGATAACCTGGAAATTATTGTTAATGCAGGATATAAATTTTTACTATAATAAAAGTTATTTTTGACCGACTTCAAAAAAGAAGAAGGTTCTCAATTCGACCATATTATTCTTTTTTTTGTATGTTACCGAATATCTCTGGTATTTATAATTCGATTTAAAAAATTATTTTTTCATTCAAAAGAGTGGTCCCATAGAAATTTGGTTGAGGTCTGGTCTTCAATGTAAATGTTATTCCAAGAAATACCACAAAAATCAAAATAATAAGCTCTGCAGTTAAGTTAATATGTAAATAATGATGGATAACATAAAAACATAATAATTGGCCGGTTTAACCGATTTAAAAAAATAGGGGGTTCTCAATTCGACCATAGCTTTTTTTAATGTTCCCGAATATCTCCGGTATTTATAAACCGATTTAAAAAAAATCTTTTTGCATTCAAAAGAATAAAGTGTACGTGTGATCCCATAGAAATTTGATTAAGGTCTGGTCATTATGTGGAAGATATTCCAAGAAATACCACAAAAATCAACAGAATAAGCTCTGCAGGTAAGTTAATATGTTATAATGATGTATAACATAAAAACATATTAATTAGCCCGTTACTGTCCCATTCGTAAGCCAAAGACCTCTTCTTACAAGGAGAAGGAATGAGCATTTAATCAATTCTATTGGTCACTGCGGGTTGGTGATTTCAGACAATTAAGTCCACATTTCATCATGATGTTTTCCTTTACCGTATGTGCTTGGTGTTTCTAGGTTTTAGACAATTTACTTATGTTTCCAAAAAGGCACATTGGTACATATCGTGATTCTTGGGGATTGAACTCAGTACCTCTTGCAGGGTATTTGTAAGGTTTTGAAAATCCTACATCATGATTTGCGGCCACATATGACAAAACCAAGAAGCAACTAAAAATGATAAAATAAAAACTTTTTTAAAATAATTGAACCATCTTCAAAAATGCACTAAAAAGCCAGAAATAAAATCTTTATTTCTTAAAAAAATTGGAAGCAACTAGGCAGCAGATTTCGATTTCCTTGAAGTCGGCTCCAATGGCAAATTACATTCTAGTACCTATATCTTAACTATTAAATTCAGGTTTCGAATGTTAGTAACTCTAATCTTTTACAAAGATATATACCATTGGAGCCGACTTCAAGGAAATCGAAATCAGCTGCCTAGTTAATTCCAACTTTTTTAAGAAATAACGATTTTTTTTCTGGCTTTTTAGTGCATTTTTTAAAGACGGTTCAATTTAAAAAAAAAAAAATTGTTATTGTATAATAAAATGAATAAATCTATACTAATAGGTATTATAAAGAGGAAAGGTTAGATTTTTTGTTTGTTTGTTTGTTTGTTTGAAATGAATAGGCTCCGAAACTACTGGACCGATTTCACAAATTCATTCACCGTTGGCAAGCTACACTATTCCCGAGTAACATAGGCTATGCCTTATTTAAAAAAAAATAGGGATCCTTACTAAAATGCCATTAATGTAACCAAAAATGACCTTACATCACGTGCGCTGAGAATACTATTGATTATAGAATAAAATAATGTACTACGATGTTGAAAAATATATAAATATCTACAAAAAATGCCGCGACAGCATATGTCTAACAGTTATAGTTACGTCACAATAACTTATTTTTAATTTTTTAAAAGTTTTTATTTTGGTATTAATCCTAATCAAAATAACTTATTTCATAATCACGACAGATATCACAAATTTAGCATGTGCAATGGGACGACTTATAAAGGAATTAAAGGACAATTAAGTTGTAGCAACCAATATAACTGAACCACCAGCTGGTCAACTAGCTCATACACTGAGGATACCGATGATCCCAACTGATCTACTAAATCCATTTAAATCGCTTCAATTTCCTATCAAAACATCTTTCGCTTTTACTTATAATAAGTCTGAAGGTCAAACCTTCCAAATAGTGAAGATCGGTTTTACTCATGGCAAACCTCCTAAGGCGGGTCGGAACACCTCAAAATCAATTTATTTTGCTGCCAGAAAATAAAACAACATGTAATATTGTTTACAGTGAAGCGTTGACCCAATAAATTTAATGGCTTTTGTTATTTTTCTTTAATCCCCGTGCAAAGCCGGGGCGGGCTGCTAGTCTGTTTATATACATAAAAGCTTTCTGTTTTCAGTAAAACGATTTATTAAAAATGACAAAACTGGAATAAAAAAGTTATGAATTCGTATAAAAAGTTTAAGTTCAAAAACATACTTTACTATTTTATAATATTTCCGGTCTATTTTGAAATTTTTCATTAGCAGTCTACTTCATAATTAAAATACAGTTTACTCTCATTTGCTTTAATTGAAAGTTCGGTAACGCTTTCAAAGTTGTAAGTTTGCAACTTTACGATAATTTCTAAACATCGAACAAACACATGTAGGTATACATTAAAGTGTTTTCAAACTATTTGAATATTTGAAAACTAAGACAAAGATTAATCAGAAAATACAGGATTAGGCAATTAAACTGTTACCAACGTCGATCCGGTTATCTGACAAACCATAGTGACTAGTACATAGAAACTTGTTCTAAGTACAGGTTGTTACATTGTAAAAACCCCTAACAGAATTTATTTTAACAATAAATAGACAAAAAGCTATTTTAATGGGATTTTAACTTAATAGTAGGATCACCGTATATTGACAAGAATAGTAGGATTACTCTCACAAAAACTTGTTCCATGACGCCAAAACTCTCGGTCCGCATTTCGGTCTGTATAATAATAATAATCATAATAGTGTTTATTGCCCAACAGTGTCCACCATTTACAGAACAATTACAAAAAAATCTTATATTAAAAAAACATATTGAAAAAGAAAAAACAAATCAGCTAGATTAAATTCTTAATTAATACTACCAATAAAAATATAATTTGAATTATAACAGATTTAATAGCAGAATCAACAGCGAGTAACACACCACCACCAGAAGATAAGTTTAAAAGGTTTAGTTTTATATCACTGCGGTGAACATCATAATGAGCATTAGGAAATAGTTCATTGAAGTTGACTTCAGACTTTAACCAAGTTTCAGTCAGCACAGTAATACTGTACTCACAATCACTCACATTATCTGAAAATTGGTCAATTTTGCTGTTGATACCTCCTACATTCCGGTAATAGGTGGACACTTTCTCATTGTTTATGCTCTTGGGCTTAAAGAAATATTTTTAGGAACTAGTTTTGGTATCTGGTTCACATATTTTATCCGAATATTGGTATCTCCGTTGTTGATTCGATCTTCTAGTTCTTGCTTAATTTTTTTATAGTACTCCATCTGTTTTTTTGTGCGATCAGCTGCTATAATTACTTGCTTGTATCTAGGTTTAGATTTTAGGCGCTTGGAATTTTTCAAGAATGAGCGCACTGTTGCTTCGCTCCCAATATTATTTTGATAGGTCTAGTTTTCGATTCCGCAAAAACTCCCAATCTTATTGGCTTGATATTTGTCGTAGATAAATCCGGAGCAACAGTGTTTAAATTGTCAGATACCATATTTTTATTTTTCACTATTTGCTCTTATATCATTCTGATCAGGCTCAGCAACTCTAAAAAGAACTATATTGTTTCGACGCTTTTGTCTTTCGGTAAATTCGGTCATCACTTCTTCAAAGTCGAAGTGTGGTGAAGTCCTATTTTGAGCAATTCGAACATTTTCAGCTTTTAAATCTTTGATTTAGTATATTACATCCTAAATCGGTAAAGTTGATATCGCTGCTAACCACTTCTTACAAAACTACACAAAAAATGTTGCCACACTAGAGTGAAATGTGGTATAAAAGAATAAAGGCGGCGGGCAGAGTTTTCCTACTATTTTTGTCTATTATAGACAATAGAATGACTGCACTATATTTGCCTGGAAAATAACAACTAGCTATTGGTTATGAGCTAAATTAAAATTAACATAATATTTATGGAAGTGGCAACAATAATACTTATAGCATTGTCAAGCGTTGAACAAGAAAACGTCAATATGTATTTAAAAGTGAAGAACCGTATTGAACAAATATAGGTACCTACGTCCTAGTGGTGACCAAACAGTGAAAAATCTAAAATGAGTGCAGCAAACCTGCAAAAATTTGTGATTTTATAAAGCACAGGAGAAAACATCGGATCTACTGACCACATAACTTATTAAGGTAGCTAATTTTCTAACTTTGTTTTCGGTGAGAAAAATTCCCTATTGAGCAGTTTATAAATTCTCAAAATGATCGTGTTTACTTAATGAAACCTACGGGAATTGGAGCCAACTAACGGACAATTGAAGTAAGTTTCCATCTCAAGTAATAATATGTGCGCCGTTATTGCAGATATGTGCCCTCCAATCTCTTTTATTCAGTTTGGTATCAAACCTAATGCAATTCTTTTAAAGTAGTATCGAAAATCTAAGGTGTCAATGGATGCAATTTTCTACACGTGTCAATACCGCAGATTTCTGATTCTAAATCATAAGCTTGGCTATATCTACTACTAGGTACTACTAATTTTTGCGACAACCCTTCTGTGTCAAAAAAATTATATATGTAACATTTCTTTCGAGAACACTCTGTCACTTTATATTTAGCGAAAAGTCGGCGTTGATTTGAAACATGACAAAGTGATTAGATTTATAACAAATCATCTGTCATGTATTATATTGTCTGTTCGGTGGAAAAAAAGTCATAAAGAATAACCGACTGCAACTTTCAGAATCGCTTAATTGCACTTAGACCTACAAACTTCCATAGCAACAATATCGATGGGTGGGGCGTTTTTTCTGTGGCCGCGGTCAAACATGTCAAAGTTATGACCCTCCCCGGAGTGATGGATAACCGATTTATTTTTTGTGAATCCACAGTTTTTTATTATTATTACATAATAAAACATTTGACCTACAAAAAGAGGAGGGCGTTTGGCGGGGCCTACGCTCTCAACATGTAATAGTTACGACCGCCAACGAATAAACAAATAACCAGTTAATTTTTTCAGAATGTATTGTTTTTTATAGTCCTACCACGTAATCATAATGACCTACAATTTAAAAGGGTCGTTTTTCCTAACCTACGCCCTAAACATGTATGACTTTTGGGGGGGGGGTGTCGGACTTATAAATAACTGTAGGCCAAAAATGTCATAACGTTTTTAATAGTATTTGGTAATCAAAAAATGTATTGACCTACAAAAAACGGGCGCACCGTAACTGCGGTACCAATTCCCAGAATCCTTAAGCCGGTGTCGGAACTGCGGTGCGGCTCAACTTTATGCAAATTAAGGTGACCTCTTCCTTTCGTAATTGCGGTACGGCAACAATACACAGATATTTTGTAAGTATTAATTTATCCCAATGAAATAAAAGACTAAAAATATTTTACTAAATATAATTTATTAGATAATTTTATATAGTAACATATAAGTAAAGCATGTCTAGATATCTCATTGTTTTTGTATTAATCTATTTTAAAATTAATAAATTTTTGTTTTTGTAAAATTTTTCTTCTAATACATCTAGGTACGTTCTTTTTAATAGAATTAAATTTAATGTAAGTATCACATTGAATATTTTTTAAAGATTCCAAAAATTTGTATATATTAGGTTTATGCAATCCACAATAGTTATTAAATTTTGAATGAAATGATTCGCACGTATTCGTTGTTCTACATAGCGATGCAGAATTTGAGGCCCATAGAACAGGCCGAAATAGTCTGCAAATTTTACAACTTTCTCATAAGTTGGCTGTTCTGCGAGAAAATTAAAAACAAATGAATCTGCAACCTCTTCAGGATCCAGGAAAGTAAGTCCAAATAAATAGCGCAACCATATTCCAGTCTCAGATTCGTTTTTGTATTCCGCTGTTAGGCCGAGATGATTTTTCGCCACCTATAATAAAGACAAAATTATCAAATAAACCAAGCTTTGGAGAACAGAATTTTATATAAACTTTTCGACTTAAAATTCACACAAATAAGAAACCACACATTATTATCAAATAATCTATAGGTACACATTAATACAAATTTGACAAAGTATGTATTGAAAATAAATAGTTTATATTGTTAACTTACCATGACTGTGTGAGATGAAATATGCAGCCAACAATTTCTGCTTCTGGAAAATATTGTTATCACTTGCATGAATGGCCATTTCAAAGTCGATCACAATTGATTTTGGTCGAAGTAGATAGTTTTTTCACAACACTCTTTCTTCAGTAGTTTAAATAAGTTTGTGTATGTTTGTTTGGACTTATTTGGAAGCAAACAGAATACAACGGGTACATAAACTTCATTTGAAAATAGATGAATTGTGAATAACTGCAAGCAATTCTTTTCCCAATAGTCAAAAGTTCCATCCATGAACCATATTTCATTTTTACACATAAAATCAAAATTTTTTTCGCATGAAAATATCATTATATTATTTACTCTGTCGTTTCGAATTAATAATAATTGTTCATCCAATGAAGTTCGAAAATCCACTTTGTCCAAACACTCATGTACCACACTTTTAGATCTCGGCAATTTCGGTAGGTGTTGTAACTTTTTGCGACTTATAGTTTTTCTTATTAAATTCACATCCTTTGTGGTTAAAGTAACTAAAGCTGTCTTATGTGAATTTAATTAAGCATGGATAAGCTTTGCTGGTTTTTCATTAATTAAACAGGAATCTAATTCACTAATTTTTCGTTTTATACCGTTACTTAATTCTTGTCTTATTAAGATTTGTTCACTGGTGGGTTCATGGTTATGTACTCCTCCTTTTCTTGAGAAGATCTCCTTACCCATTGTAAAAATTTTAGCATTACATGTCCTTACGTTACAACTCCAACACATTTCACCACTACTTTTAATTTCTCGACATTTATAAAATTTATAGCCCTCAAAACAAATTAATATTTTTCCACGCTCGCTTAGCATTCGCTTCATTTTGATCTCGTTAAATAGTAAACACTTTCATTCAATAGATAATTGATAAATGAGACTACTTGCTCCAAAGAGATTTAAATGCCCTTAGGTACCACCTACCCTTTTACCCATAGAAAAATCCAAAATCAGTCTGTACCGCAATTACGACAGGGGCTTAAAATCCTTTGGGTCAGGTATGCAAGGGTAAGTTTACCGTACCGCAGTTGCGATGCACCCCAAAAAACAAGGGCCATATTTTATAACCAACAAAAAAATGAATCTTATTGTCCAGGCTGACATCTGCGTGTAAGGTATAATAAAATTAGTATAATAAGGTATAGTATAACTAGACCCACTTGGATAGGAATTACTTTTACGATTTTACCAGGGGAAACTCAAAAGAACGTCATTATATGAACGAACCTAGTAAAATATATATTTAATGTTGCTTTTAACTTCCTGACTCACACCTCTACGCCCATGAAGAGGATTCTTGAAAATTCAAAAAGAGCGTTGACCACTCCTATTCAAGTGGTTTTGGATAAACTATATAAAAAATCGGTATAATAAAATTGGTATAATAAGGAATAATAAATAAACAATATTTCAAATTTACAAAAACTCAGTGAAATTTTATTTATTTATAATTCCTGGGCGAAACAGCTACGAATTTATTATTTCAGTCGAAATCATCGACAAAGGCACTGATATCACCCTCTTCATCGTCATCAGTATCGTCACCAGTATTACTTCTGTCAGAATTATTGTCTGATTCGGCATCAGTGTCAGCAATATTCAATTCCGTAAACAGATCACTTTTCATTCAAGAGTTTATATAATATACAAATATTATAAAATACAGCTGCGGAAATTTAATGAATAGAAAGGAAAATAATACCTTTCATTTCTGTAATTTCATGAAATGTGGGACTTTCAGGGCCTTCAAACCAAAAAAACTCTTATTTTCTATCAATGATTCTGGTTTCAGAGTCGATGGATGTCTTATATGAGCATTGCTTCATACACTGGAAATATAAACTGTTCTTTTAATATGCGGCAGTAACTCTGCTTTCATAGTTGAAAGGCTGGAGGCATCGCACCCAAGAATTTTCTTTTTTATAACTGTTTCATGTTTGCTTTTGCAATTCAAATCTTGCTTTGTAAACATCTTCACTTTTAACTAAGTATACTTTGCATAGACATTTTTTAATGCTTTTAAATACATCGCAGCTATCGGTTATTTCCGGTAAATTGAAATAATTTATCAGTTTAATAAAGGCTGTCTGATATTCTGAACTATTTTTTAAAATAGCAAAAGGGCACTTTTTTCCTTTGCGAAAGAAAGCGGGGTTATAATTGTTCCCCGTAAACTATGGAGGGTAGAGGTAAGGATAACTCAGTCTGTATATAAAAAGTGTCCGTCCAAAAGCGTAAAATTGTGTTTTACTAGGTTGCCGAAGCGGGCGCTGTTAAGCAATAATTCCATGATTTGAATATAGCGATTTTAAACCTACTGAAATATGCAAAAATTAATGAAGTCTTACCCTAAAAATTAACAGATTGTGGATATGATATATCACGAAGTATAGATTGATATATGATTAGATTTTAATATTGTTATAAGTTAAAATGGTGAAATCTTGTGTAATTAAAAATTGTTCAAATAGTCGCAAAACGAAAAAGAAAATATTGAATGATGTATGCTCTGTGTCATTTTTTCGGCCAACGGTACGTAAAAAGAAATGTAATTATATAAACCAGTAAAACCAAGTCGATAGTTATTGAATCAATTTTTTTTTAATTTAATAACTTCAGGAATGAATTGAAATTGATGTTCAATAGTTGGCAATACATTTGGTTGAAGAATCTTTCTATGAGATAAATGATAATGAACAGCAATTCCGACCGACCACAATCTTGTTATACAAATGGATATCTTTTTATTGAAAATTTCTACAATTCAAATAATTTCTGTTTGTCAAAAAAAAACACAGATTATATATCATTCGATATTTTCTTTTTCGTTTCGCGACTATTCGAACAATTTTCAATTAGGTACACAAAATTGCACCATTTTAATTTATAATAATATTACAATCTAATATCAACAACGTATCACGTTAATTTTTAGATTAGACCAGGGTAAAAGTTTAGACTTCATTAATTTTTGCATATTTCAGTCGGTTTAAAATCGCTATATTCAGATCATGGAATTATTGCTTAACAGCGCCCGCTTCGGCAACCGAGTAAAACGAAATTTTACGCTTTTGGACGGACACTTTTGAAGCTTTAGCCTCATAAGAGTGAATTCTCCTTACCTCTACCCTCCATACCGGAAACACATGATAGATGGCCAATGAAATAGCAAATTGCTCACCAAGGTTTTATAACTTTCATTAATATTAAGAAAAGTTTTTTTTGCGACTCCTAGTTCTATCCCAACAGTAATTTCTGCTTTTAAATATATAAAACTAGCAGCCCGCCCCGGCTTTGCACGGGGATTAAAGAAAAATAACAAAAGCCATTAAATTTATTGGGTCAACGCTTCCCTGTAAACAATATTACATGTTGTTTTATTTTCTGGCAGCAAAATAAATTGATTTTCAGGTGCTCCGACCCGCCTTAGGCGGTTGGCCATGAGGAAAACCGATCCCTACTATTTGGAAGGTTTGACCTTGAGACTTATTATTGGTAAAAGCAAAACATGTTTTGATAGGAAATTGAAGCGGTTTAAATGGATTTGGTAGATCAGTTGGGATCATCGGTATCCTCAGTGTATGAGCTAGTTGACCAGCTGGTGGTTCACTTATATTGGTTGCTACAACTTAATTGCCCTTTAATTCCTTTATAAGTAGCCTCGTCCCATTGCACATGCTAAATTTGTGATATCTGTCGTGATTATGAAATAAGTTATTTTGATAAGGATTAATACCAAAATAAAAACTTTAAAAAAATTAAAAATGAGTTATTGTGACGTAACTATAACAGTTAGACATATGCTGTCGCGGCATTTTTTGTAGATATTTATATATTCTTCAAAATTGAAGTACAATATTTTATTCTATAATTAATAGTATTCTCAGCGCACGCGATGTAAGGGTTTTAAGGTCATTTTTGGTTACATTAATGGCATTTTAGTAAAGATCCCTATTTTTTTTTAAATGAACCAAAGCCTATGTCACTCGGGAATAGTGTAGTTTGCCAACGGTAAAAAAAGATTTGAAATCGGTCCAGTAGTTTCGGAGCCTATTCATTTCAAACAAACAAAAAATCTTTATAATATTAGTATAGATTAGCCAACATAATTATCGGAATGTCCGAATCGGTGCAATGTATCCTTACATACAATCGTAATTCAACTGGCAAATAGGGTATACGATTTTAGGGTCAGCTTCTTCATGGGCTTCACAGCTCATGTTGTAGTCAATGGTTCTCTTCATTTTGCTAGTACAATATGCGAAAACTATGATTTATTATTTAATATTTGAATAATATAATATATAAATAACTATATATTACTTGTTTTTTATTCATTGTTTTTTTTTTAATTAAAAGCGTTGTATAAAATAATCTAAAAGAGAAAAAATGGTTTTCAAAAAATTTACCCAAACGTGTCTTATCTAAATTGTAGAAAACTATCAGATTACTACTCCTGGTCTGCCGTATTGGAAAAAAGTATAAAAATCAACGACAAAAAAGAGTCAAAACAAATTTTTAAACAATATTGTTTGTTTTGAATTCCCCGCTCTACATAAAAAAACTCTCCCAAGCTTAACCGAGCTATTACATGCATGCATAAGAAATAAAAAGTATTTCACCTGTGTTTTATGGAATATCTCTTCTTATTTACTCTAATTTGATTATAGCACGAAGAATGATATCCCACGTCATCGTTGTTACGTTCATATTGTCAATTTTTAAAAATTCTTTTATTGATGTTAATGTTTCACTGAATTTTTTTACGATCTCATTTTTCTCTTCAAGTTCTGGATTTTCACTTATTAAGTGTACACACAAAAAACACTTCATGATCGTTATATTAATTCAACGTACTAGGCTTTCAGATTGGGTATTATTTAATATATTATTATGTACACTACAGTGAGGTCCAAAAGTAACGGATAAATTCATTTTCTCCGTTAATAAGCGTGTAAAAGAAATATCCTGAAACACGTCGATTTATATATTTAAAATGACACTTTATGACGCTAAAAAACCACCCCCCACTGCAAACCCCTTCCCAAGGGGTGAGAGCACCCCATTTTTTTAAACGGCATGAGGGGTCATGTGATACCTCGTTGGAAAGAGCATTTAATTGCCTATTCAGCAATGTAAAAATTTTTGGATTTCATTTTTTCATTTTCAAGAAAATTTGATTTACAATTTTGGAATGTGTTAGGTACTTAAAATGTATTGAAACGTGTCGTATTGATGTACACATGTATTGCATCGTCGATCTTGTGCAAAATACGTGGTGCCCAGTATGTACGTCTTTCTCTTGAGTTTTGGAAAATTTATTTAAACTTGTCATCGCGGGATCTTTGAAGTCGCTAAACACAAACTCTAATTATAATTATTTTACCCAAAAAAACTCAATAACCGTTTGTGATGTAACCCTAAAATATTTGCTTTTTAAATAAAGATATCAAGGAAACAGAGTTAATTAACTATAAAAGCATCGTTTGTCATTCCTTTTTGGTCCATCTACTTTATGATTTTTGTGTAATGCACACTTAAACAATTAGGTGTTTCGTTAATTCAATTTTATCAAGGGAACAAATTGGTGGAATTAAATAAAAATCAATCTAATCTTTATTGGATTTCCATTAGTGTCTCGCGTGCTTCTTCAATTACCGACCTCCTGGGTAGCAATGTAATTGGAAGGTGTTTTTTACGTTCGTGATTTTTATTTCCACTTTTTTTTATTCAATCCGGTATACGGAAAGGTATAATTTTATATAATAATTTTTGATTAAAAAACTTGTGGTAGGTACATTAGATTATAAAAATATTATTCGCTATATAGTTACTTACCTTTGTTTTGTTAGAAAATATTTTAGTAGATATTTACCTGTTAGGCATATCCATTAGTTGAAATTAAATATATATTTTTTTTAATTTTAGTGACAAAATTGGTTTAAAAGTCATAAAGTTCGAAAAACAACGATAAAACAAAAACTAAAAAGAATAAAAAAGTAAAAAACTAAAAACAAATAGATAAATACAAGGGTTGTCGGTTTAGTTTTGATTATAGCTATAAAGACAAAAAATGTATATACTTAAAGTTCTTTATGGCATTTTAAAATATGTCCCACCAATATCGATCAACTTTTGCATACGTTTAAACCTATTGGTAAAACAGTTATTCCAGTCTTCAAAATCCCTTATTTAAAGATGGCTTCTTCTGGTGACTGGAATAGCTGCTGACGCATTGAATTCTGGATCTTTGGGAACGTGAAAAAGTCGTTAGGACTTGGGTTGGCATACGGTTAATATTCTAACATTTCGATGTTTTAAAGTTTGGGCAGTGTAAGCACTTGCATTGTCCTGGTCTAAAAGAACCGTTTGACACGGAACTAATTTAAGTACATAAAATTCAGTACAAGAATATAGTGTATAAAATATTGTACACAAGAAAAATTACTGTATATTAAATAAATTTAGTACTGAGTTTAGTATACGCGCATGTGCACAGAACTTGGTAATATGTCAATATTAGTCAATATTGATTTGATATTTATTTTTTTGCTGATCTTTAGAGTATTTATTAATAGTGATGTAAAAAGAGAAATATTTATTATTGGAAGGTGCAGTTAGTATTATTCTAATACTATCTATGCTAAAAAGATGTTGTAGAAAATGTGCCAAAAACCACAGAAAATGGATAAGTAGAAGAGCAGAAGGAAAAGGCGTTTTAACTTTGTTAAATGAGGAATTGCTACTTGAAAATCCATTAACTGATTTAGAGGTCTACTGCGCATGTTTAGCATGATTGGCAAGAAAATAGGACATGTTCTATTTTATTGTATGCAAGATGACTGAAAATGCGTGCGCATTAAATTTAGACCGAAATATTAAACCGTGTCAAACGGCTCTAAGATGATTTGGCGTCGTCGGAGTTTTGCGATAACTTCTGGTAAATAAACGTTTATATATAAATCGGATGTAAGCGATCTTCGATCTTCTAAACCAATTGTTGCGACATGATCAGATTTTGAAACAAAAGTTGCGACCATTTTGTTTAATATACTTTGAGAACGGATCACTTTTGTTGGTTTATTCTCATCGGAAAACACCCAAACAGCAGATTAACCTTTATTTTCCGGTTCGTAAGAGTAAATCCGAGATTCATCGTGTAACCTTAAAAGTACCCTAGACTAGCTCCCGTGGGTCGTGGCTTCCTTCTACATTCTACTAGATTCTCTCCAAACATTAATTAAAGGGCGCCAAGTACAGACACACAAATAAAATTTGAAAGATCAGTTTAAAATGGTTTATTACTTTAAAAGAGATTAGTAATTTAATTAAAAATATTTAATTAATTATTTCTCTTATCTTGGTTTGGTTCCGATGGCTTCTGACGGAGTTTTGATCCAGTGAAGCGGAGCAGTAGAAAGGAAGGAGTACCTTCCTAGGGACTTCTAGACGGATTTTTACATGACGTGAAAACGGAACAGCAAAACGGAATGGAATTCCCCTGTAGGAACTTCTTGTCAAATTTCCTAACGACGAGAAATCGGAACAGCAACGGAATGGAATTGCCCTGTAGGGACTTCTTGTCGGCTTTTCTAACGACGAGGAAACGGAACAGCAACGGAATGGAATTCCCCTCTAGGAACTTCTTGTCAATTTTCCTACGACGTGGAATCGGAACAGCAACGGAATGGAATACCCCTCTAGGAACTTCTTGTCGGATTTTTCTAACGACGGGGGATCGGAAGAGCAACGGAATGGAATACCCACTCTAGGAACTACTTGTCGAAATCTTACACGTCGTGGAACGGAACAGCAAAATGGCGTCGGCTTTACAGATTAACGTCGAACGGCGAATTTCTTTCAGAAAGCAATTTGTTGGTCCTTAATAGGGCCCTTCTTCTAGTTGGCAATAACCCTATTAATAAAATTGGAATCAAAACTCCGACTTTTAAGTAATAATTTTCAATCGCTACAAGTCTTCCCAAATTTCGAGAAAAAATTAATTACCTTTCATGTATAAGTATTAAAATACCACAAAAACCGACCTTGAATCAACAGCAATTGTATTTGAAAAATTTAAATGTTAGTAAAATAGATAAGATATTATATTTACCGCATTTTGGATTATTTAATCGGGTGATTATTTACTTGTTTAATTGTTTTTGGATTTTAATAGTTTAACTTTTGAATAAAAAAAAAAAAGAATTTCCAATTCTTTTTTTTTCCGTCAGGTTACCGTGGTGTAACGATTACATCGTTATTTGTTTGGCCTGGCCTAATAATATTTTATTTCATTAGTTTCTCGTCTATTTTACTACGTTATTTGTTTGGCCTGGCCTACGTCGGTTTGAGTTTTTCGATTCCGCGACGATTCTGTGGAGTCGACGCAAAATTGATTTCCGTATAAGCGGGGAACCTTGGTTCACTCGGAAAGAGAGTCGGTATTTTTAATTTCTTTACAATTTGTGCTTCATAGCCAGCAGTTCTATTCTTATTTCTTCTCCCTTCATTTGGGCCATTGCCAAATTTTTGAAGGGTCCAAGATAGGACTATTGTTATTTGAAACAATCTTTTTGGAGAGAAGTTTGGTGTAGCAGTATTTTTCACGAGCCGCCATTTTCCTTTTGTTGAGTCCGTCACCAAGGCCTATAGCTGGAAGAAATTAATTCAGATCCTATGTTAAGAAAACATCTTGCCATCGGTAACGTCAACCCGAGAAAACCAGGAAATTTCCGTCTACTACGACATCCAGAAGAAAGGAAAAAAAAGATAAGAAATTAGTTTTCACTATAAATAATTCATTAACATTTTATTCATTCAGATTTTTGAAATAAACAATTTACACTGATTTAACCTCTTTTATTTGCTTGTCTGTATTTTGGCGCCCTTATATATTTGTTTGGGGGGAGTTAAGGAAAAAACCAGAAAGAAGCCACGATCCCTGGAGCTAGCAAGGGTTAGTTAACGTTTCAAATTTAATTTGTACGTTACAACTAGTAAAATTAAAACCAAGGCAAAATGGAACTCACCAGAAACAGAAGGCAAAGATAGTCGGAAAAGCTCTGAATTTCTTCAAATTCATCGATAAAGTGAACGAAATAAAATCACAAACTCACGACGAGACCCATTCTGTCCTTCCCAATTACCTATTTCCTCTCGGTTCAACGCGATAACAATAGATTAAAAATATTTATAGTCTGGACGGAATGTTCGAAAACCAACGATACAATCGTTTCAATCGCCACTAACAATACTATTGACGTTTTTCCTCATCGTAAAAAACTCACACAGCAGATTGGCATTTATTTTTCGGTTCTTGGAAGTAAATTAAACAATACTATAAACGTTTTTTGAGCTTCCTTTGTTAAACCGATCCAATTTTTTTTTTGATACCAATTGACGCGAATCGAGTTTTGCTCTTCTGTGGGTAAATAATGGGATCCAACGGGAAACCAACTTCTTAACACCCAGTTTTTCATGTAGGATCATTTGAATCAAGGTCTTTAAAATACTCAAAGATGTCTTTATCTCCCAGGATAATCCTCTTCAAAAAAATGTAAAAAATTATTGCTTAAAAATGTTCTCGGCTCCATTTCTTGCAAATTTCAAAAATTCACTGTACCTACACGATTTGTTGTATTGCAAGGAAACTCTTTTTTTATTAAGGATGTCCTCGTAGGTATAGACCTAAATACAAATGTACCGAAAACATCTATTGGGGCAGAAGAGACAATTTATTAATTTGGGATTTAAAGGCCTGCAAGTTATATATTTAAAAAAAATTGAGGTGAGCTTTGTGTCTTAAGATTTTATTGGTGAAGCAACTATATGCAAAACTAAAAAGTCGACCCTCGAAAGATAATAAAATAAAAAACAAGTAAAAAAATTAAGAAACAATCGCAATTAAAAAAAAGAGGAAAGAAAAAAAAAAGAAATGGTCAATTGTAATAATAAATAAAAATCGCCGGGCAGCTAGTAAGATATAAACATCAAGACTCATCAGACTGTACATAATTTTTTTGAAAGCTTTAAAGCGTCTGGGAAAAGTCCGCAGGCGGAAAGTGTCTGACAGTAAAAAATATTAATACATGCGTTACAATCCGCTTTGAGATTATAAGAAATGTAAGTTGTTTATTATTACCTACCTCAGGCACCTGGTATCTGCACCGGTCCAAACTAGCATTTTATTCGTTAGAATATATGTTGGTAACGTGTATAACAATTAATTCAATGTTGGCAAAATTGCTGATCTAATAAATTATAAGATTTATTTAAACTTCCAAGATAAACTGTCAAAAACAGTATTTTAAAAGAAAATTTTCTTAAACTAGTTATTTAATAAATATACGTAAATACGATTCATTTTAAGTAATTGCCAAATCATGTAAAATTTTCTTTAACTTCTAATCACCTTTAATTAGCAATATTTGCTATTTACAATACTGTGCAGTTTATATATATTTAACTTACAAACTAACAAATCAAATTCTCCGTTTAACTAAATATTTATTCGTTTAATTCAAAATCAAACTTCCTTAATTTAACTTAAATAAGCATTACTTCGAATTCGCGTACGTTTTGTTTAAACTAATTTCCCACAGGACCATACAATATAGATTAATATTCAGCACCTCTTTAAATTCACGAAAACTTAACGATAACCAAAAACTAAAACATGTAAAGGAAAAGCAAGGGCGAGAATTTCACAGGAAAACCTCAACTTGTTTCATTAAAAGTTTCTAACTTATTTCTAGGGGCGGCACTTTCATATAATATATACTCTCCAGCGAAGTGTTGAAGAAAAATTATTGCAGGTTATCCACATATGAAAAACTTTTAAAATAAGAAACCACGATGATGTCTAGAAGTTTTAAATTCGTTTTGTAGATATAACACTTTAATTTTACCCGTCACACATTCTGTAATTTTTTTTAGGGAAACAGTAGGTGAGCCAGGGTTAAAAAAAGAGAGAATATCGCTGTACCTATAGTCTATTTCACTCTAATTGTACAGTTAGCTTAAAATAGCATAGAAAAACGTTTTATTGAAATTTAATTTTTGTGGTTATTGATTGGTTCATAAAATGACAATTAGTTAAAAACAGCCTATTCACGATGATATTTTTTATAAAATCTTTTTCTGTGTTTTCTTATTAAAAAGATGTGTCGTCATGCACATGTATTGGTAAAGAGAGACAGAGTTCTTTGACCATCTTTCTCTTTTTAACTGTAGGATATTTACACTTACAGATAGCCGTGTATGTCTTAAATATTTTGTCTGTTAAACCTTATTATTTATCCACTACCAATTGTCAATCGTCCATCTTTTATTGCCAGGGTCAAGATTCGAAAACGACGTAGATAGGTCTTTGAGTCACTTCTCTCAGTTTTACGAAGTACAATCGTCTGAATAGTATGAAAATGTATAGAAGATAAAGTTTCTTTTAATATTTTTCTACGGAACATCGTATTGTTTTACAACGTAATAGTTATTTATGATATGAGTGTTAAAAGTGAGGTTTTATTTTGTGAGTGAAAACGTTTATGAAATGAGCGGAGCGAATTGAACAATTTCACGAACAAAATAAAATCACTTTTAACACAAATACCATACAATGTTTTTTGTACAACTTTCCTATTTTGATAATGAAACGACCGAATTTTCAATGACAATGAACCAAACCGTGTTAAAAGTAAACTAAACCGTGTTAAAAGTAAACTTGTTTACATGGCAACGTGTTAAAAGTATTTTTAACACGCTGCTATGTAAACAATCGTTTTTAACATTGTTTGCTATCATTAAAAGTGTCACTTTTAATGACAGTTGTACAAAAAAAACTTTTTATTAACATTTTTGTACTTTAATACGCTACAAATTAGTTTTGCTTGAGTATTATTATCTGTCATTTTGCAATGTCACCTTATTGTCGTATATTTGTGGTATTTTACTTACATGAACTTAGAGCATATACTTCTAGAGGTAGGTAGTTTGTGATGTGCGTAAATTGTGAAATATACTAGAAACAGAGAGCAACTACCATCTTACTCGTACAGTCCCGTTATTTGGCAGCCGTTTTCTTCCACTAATTATTATAGCTTATTTACACAGTGCGAGTTGCTGCCTAGCCAGTGCACAGCTTCTCAGCTTGTCGTATGCCAATAGCTCATCTCGCCTTTGCTGTCTAAACAACCCTGAGTATCCGCTGCCTGGTCTTGAGAGTTGTTATCATGGCTAGTAAAGAAGTTTTAATAAAAAAACCGTTATAGGCTCTACGACAACAATATTATGCCAAAAATTGGAAAGTGTCCATAAAAACTTTAAAAGAAGAGTGAAATGAATGAAATATTATTATCAGAGGACCATCCATCTGTAGCTATTTTAAATTAAATAACGGCTTGTACGTAGAAGCAGCACACAAAAAAACACCTTTTTCGGTTACAACTACACGGCTCGCACTACTATATGCGTCCAAGCGATGCGAGCAATTTAAAATCTGTAAACGCCGATAAAGAATAGATTGGAAAAATGTTACACGAGGAATTACACTTCACAAGAGCCTGACTTCTGACCAAAAGCTCTTGCGTCTGCAAGTCTGCTCAGATTTCCTTGAAAAGTTAAAAAAACTGATGAAAAACATTATTACTTGCTACAAATCGTGAATTTTTCAATATGATGTTGAAACAAAGCGGCAATCGATGTATTGGAAGACGCCTAAATCACGCAAAATAAAAAAAGCAAAGATGTCCAAATCAAAATTCAAGGCAATGTTGATCGTTTTTTTTTGAATTTACTATTACAAAATCAATTAAGTAATAATTACTTGCAATTTATATCAAGAAAATGATATTGTTAGTAGGTCTTACGGTGTCAAAATCATGGTTAATAATATCTACCTTCATTAAGATATTTCTACAAGATATCGTATGATGTTTTACGATATAATAATATTCGTTTTTCATATGCAACAAAATAGTTTTGCTAGAAGGACAGGTACAACAAATATGAAATACAATAATTCAATAAAAAAGAGAAAGACTGAAAAAAACAAGGATGTACACGAAATATAATTAAAATGGAAATAAACAAAAACCAAATTCAAAAACAAATAATCACAATGTATAAAAAGAACTTTTTATAAACTACCTTTTTATGGTTTATAGGACACAGTATAAAATTATAAATTATTTTGTCATGTTTTTGGAAAAATATGCGTCCAGATGATCTTCCTGGCGTAATTAGTGTTTTGACTGAACCAGAGCGTCGTCTTCCTCAACGTATCGTTTCGCATATTAAGATTATTAGGTTTTCCGGTCGGCTCTGCCAGTTTAGTTTAGTAATTTTTGCGAAGATACCTCAAATGTTGACTCGTCCAAGAAACCATAAAAAATGGTTACAAAACTTTTGCATATTTGAAATTGTAATTAAACCTTAACCTATCTAAAAACTACTAGATTTCTGAGCAACAGCGAAAGTTTCCGATCTGTAGTTTGGAAGTAGGTTTAAAATCGATTACAAAATTATACCAAAATTCCGACAGACAAAAAGAAAACAAGCGAAGAATATAAAAAGGTAGTAAATAGAATGGAGTAACTAACACCCCTTTCGAATGTGGTTTTAATTATATATAAAAGATTATCAAAATTGGATTTGCAGTCATAATTATATATATATATATATATATATATATATATATATATATATATATATATATATATATATATATATAACGAACAGAGCGTTTTGTGACAGTCTAAAAATGTCCAAAGATGATACATAACGTATCTAATGCCATACTGTCAAAAGTAATAATTTCAGTTTTGAACTGAAATGGTGTCGGTTAGAAATTTCTAACACTTTAAAAGACACCTTGAATGCTGCGATTTAAATAGATATAAATATCATTCAACCTATATCAGGGCAAAACCAAACTACAGACACGTGTTTCGCTCTTATTTGAGCTCGTCAGTGTGGTACAGGCTATGTCTCTCAAGTCACTAATCAAGAGACATCCCTGCTATAAATTGAACGATATCTATAGATGTCAAATGCGAAACTGATAAACAGTCGCAAGTGGTTCCATCCTCATTCCAAAAATGGTATTTCAGTGGTAGCTTTGCATCTTGTATATAACCTTAGGCAAGGTAAAATGATAAAACGAATAGAGCGTTTTGTGACAGTCTAAAAATGTCCAAAGATGATACATAACGTATCTAATGCCATACTGTCAAAAGTAATAATTTCAGTTTTGAACTGAAATGGTGTTGGTTAGAAATTTCTAACACTTTAAAAGACACCTTGAATGCTGCGATTTAAATAGATATAAATATCATTCAACCTATATCAGGGCAAAACCAAACTACAGACACGTGTTTCGCTCTTATTTGAGCTCGTCAGTGTAGTACAGGCTATGTCTCTCAAGTAACTAATCAAGAGACATCCCTGCTATAAATTGAACGATATCTATAGATGTCAAATGCGAAACTGATAAACAGTCGCAAGTGGTTCCATCTTACTCCAAAAATGGTATTTCAGTGGTAGCTTTGCATCTTGTATATAACCTTAGGCAAGGTAAAATGATAAAACGAACAGAGCGTTTTGTGACAGTCTATATATATATATATATATATATATATATATATATATATATATATGAAGAGTAGTGGTGTTCCGGGTTTCAATCCGTTGGTTGTTTGTGTCTTCACGACGTTTCGCCAACATCTCAGCTGGCATTTTCAAGTGATGCTTCCTTTGCGGCTGCTAAACTTGGAATGAGCTGCGTGGTAAAAACCTCTCTGACTACCAACTCTCAGAGAAAGAGAAACACATCCTCAGCAAGGGTTTTAACTTTGCAGTGACACCGAAGACGATCCCAACAGAGGACATAATCGCGAACATCGAAGCAGCATTAGACCAAAAGCCGGACGATGAGGCCGAAATAATACGTCAAGACGTAGCACGTATTCTCAGGACCAGCAAACCACCAAAACCGAACATAAAACCTTCCGAAATGAGAGCCCTCAACAATCTAAAGGCAAACAAAGACATCACTATATTGAAAGCGGACAAGGGAGATGTCACAGTGGTGATGAATACGGAAGAATATAGAACGAAAATGGCGGACATACTCCAAGATGACACATACAAAAAAGTTGCAAGAGACCCAACAACATACCTAGAGAAGACAACAAAAGATAAAATCAAAGCCGCCAACCTTGGGGCAGAAATCGAAGCTCGCATAATTCCTCGGGAAAAAGCTAGCAGATGCCCTAAACTATACGGGTTGCCAAAAATTCACAAGGAAGGAGTGCCATTAAGACCAATCGTTAGCGCTATAGACTCACCAACTCAACAACTCGAAAAATATCTTGCAGAGATAATGCAGCCAACCAGCGAAGAAGCAGATTCCTACGTCAAGAACTCAGAACACCTGACAAATATAATTAAAAACCTAAAACTACACAAAGATGACCTCCTAGCCAGCCTAGATATCAAGTCGCTTTACCCAAGCGTACCAATTGACGAGGCCCTAGACCAAATAGCTATAAATGAAGATTTCCCAAGACACATCATTGAACTTGCAAGACACTGTCTGAAGAATACGTACTTCTCTTATGAGAACAACTTGTATAGACAAACAGAAGGCGCCCCCATGGGATCCTCACTATCACCAGTAATCGCCAACCTCTACATGAAGTACTTCGAAACCAACGCACTAAGTAAAGCTAAAATGAAGCCAACCTTTTGGAAACGCTACGTGGACGACATCTTTATCATATGGCCTCATGGAAGACCCAATCTGGACAATTTCCTTGATGAACTAAACAACATCCACCACCGAATACAGTTCACGTTAGAAGTTGAAGAGAATGGCCAATTGCCTTTTCTGGACCTACTTATTACAAGAAACAATGACCTTACAATTGATTACACAGTATACAGAAAACCTACACACACTAATAGATATCTGAATGCTAGATCTCATCATCACCCTTCCCAATTGCAATCGGTAGCCAGTACACTGATATCCAGATCTATACGCCTAACAAAAACAACGAACCGACAAGAAGAACTCCAAAACATCACAACCGCCCTAAGACAAAACGGATACCATGAACACACAATCAAAAAAGCACAAAAACAAGCCACGAGACCAACAACAAATAAGGAAGAATATGACATGTCCAAACCAAAAACTAAACTGCCATATATAAAAGGTGTAACAGACGTAATTGGAAGGATCCTAAGAAGGCATGACATTTCCACAATCTACAAACCGCAGACTACCTTACACAAAATAATAGGCAATCCAAAAGACAAAATACCTTTAGAAAACCAAGGCGTATACAGCATCCCGTGCAGTAACTGCGACAAAGAATACATCGGACAAACAAATAGAAGAATCTCAGCCAGAGTACAGGAACACCAGAACAACATCAGAAATAAGCAAACGACATCAGCCCTTTTTCAACACCACCAGGAAACGGGCCACACAATAAACTTCCCAGAAACAAAACAGATTGCACCTATCAAACACTACAGAACCCGCATAGTCAGAGAAGCCCTCGAAATAAAGAGAACCAACAGCCTCAACAAAAGAGACGATGCACAAAACATCTCCAACACTTGGAAAGGTCTCCTCAAAAGACAATCTAATCCAATTACCCGAGAAGAACAAAAATCCTTGGAGAATACACAGACACGGGCAGAACCAATAAGAAACACACACGCAACAAGGACAGCCGTACCCATCCAGGCCCAAATGCAGTCAGGAAACAATCGGCGCGGTCAACGACCTTTGGTGGAGGAAACGTCAACACCTGAACCGCACCCCCCACCAATTACAGAACAGCGATATAATCTGCGCCGCCGCCGACACGTATAAAAGCAGCAGCACAGGACCACGCAGCTCATTCCAAGTTTAGCAGCCGCAAAGGAAGCATCACTTGAAAATGCCAGCTGAGATGTTGGCGAAACGTCGTGAAGACACAAACAACCAACGGATTGAAACCCGGAACACCACTACTCTTCATTCTACCATCCGTGAAACACTACATCATAACATATATATATATATATATATATATATATATATATATATATATATATATATATATATATATATATATATATATATATATATATATATATATTATGTGTAACCTCTTTTTTCCTAAAGGTGTTAAAGGCTCGATTGTAGATGTTAACAAATGCGAACGGCACTCAGAGGGTAGGAGGAGAGCGAGCGCGGATTCGATCGAGCTAGATGATAATTTTTTGGAAAGATATAAAGGAATATATTTACTAGAAAAATAAAAGATAAAAGAAGTTAAAAGGGACCAAAGAGTGGAAAAGAAAGAAATGAAAGAGAAAGGGAATGGGTGCCACTTATGTGAGGTAGAGAGGTATTCCATAAATCAAAATTTAGTACTCAGTTACGGCTCGTTCTATTCATTTATAAAGTTTGATCAGAACAACATACACCAATTAGGAAAAGAAAACATCTAGTTAAACAATATTTATTACACAGTGTGGTAATAAATGAGATGTACAGGAAATAAATAAAATGAATTAAAAATATATCAATCTCATAAATAGCATATCACATTATTAAACACATTTGTGTTTAATAAAAAAAAAAACTATTACCGTTATTACTACACATCAAATAACAGCTAAGTGAAATTCTTTTGTTATTTTTGTGTACTCTGTTAAGCGAAAAGTGAGAAAGGGATTAAAGTTAGATAAAACGTTATAATTAAGAAATAATGATTCACCTTTTGCTTTGGTTTTAACTCGAGTTGAAAAAGAGTACTTGTACAACTAATTATATTTAGCAAACTTACATATGAAAGGTACAGTGATAAACAAAAATTATTAATTAGATGCTTTTACAAAAAAAAAAAAAAAACGAATCACACCCTGGCTTCACGATCACTTTTTGTTTTATGGCGTGTTATGTAGGTATTATCGGTATTGAAGTTACTTATTAAAGAACTTCACACTTAAATTTACAGATACCGGTTTTTCAAACAAATTGAGTTACACTCTGGAGTTTACGATCACTAAATATGTTAACTCTTTATACGTAGATATTAATAATGTGGATTACAAATAAATGCGATATCCAAAGAAAGAAACAGTACTCTTTTTTTGTAGTAAAAAATTAGTAACTATGCAATAAAAAGACTTACAAAATGGCTCCTAGGTAATCAGATTAGCTTCTAACCTAATCTTCGAAATACGGCAGAATTCGGCGGCTTACAAGCCTCAACCATGGGTAATTATCGGTAACTTACAACAAAACCATTAACGATAAACATTAACTGACTCTATCACCACTAGGAACATTAATTAGCTGTTAATTTTAAGCATCAAATAAAAAAAAAACCGCCAAAATTGGACTTAGCTAGGTAAAAGAGGTCTTATCACCTACGTTAACATATTCGGAATGAATCTTTGTTCCCTAACGCCAAGGCGCGTAAGCGTTGTTCGCTTTACCACCTGATTTTAAGCACGAAATCCCATTGGTCAATTAAGAAAATCGATATTGTCGTACCCAAGAAGACCGTTACTCTTCAGAGTTCTGGAAACATCTCGAATAAAATTTAGGACAGAGTCGGCCTAAGTGGAAAGAACTGTTAAAAAAAAGGAAATTTTATTATTCGGGTTTTTAAAAAATGCTACACAATATATCAATTATCGAAGGTCAAATACAAATGTGGATGATAGGTATCATGTCTTCATTGTTAAAGTGTCTAGTGGTACCAATTTCACTTTAGCATCTCCTTTTTTCAGTTTTCTTGTTATAACTTTGATTACCTACGCAGATCAAATTACGGGCTGTTAAAACGTATCTTTCGCTTTTGTAAAAATAATACAAATTATACAAACCGTACTAAGATATGACAAAAATAATATATCTAATACTACCATTTGGTCATATAAAGTTTGTAATCCCAGCTCTGATTTTTTTATATTGGCTTCTGTGAACAATGTATTGTGTTTGTATTTTTCTGTTTCTCGCCTCGTGCTTTACTTTATCCTTATCCATTTAATCAACTCAAATACGAGATTGGGTTCTTCAACAAAAAAAGGAACGTTGTTTGGGCTTATGCAATCTTATTCCATCTGTCACATCCTTTTTCAAGAGGCGAGAAGACCCTTTCGACGAACACGTCCCTAACAATTTCGCCGTAAACGCTCATGAGCCCTTATTGGTTAAGTGGCTTTTAAGCTGCTATATTTTTGACAAATCTTTTTTTTTCGTTTGAAGAGGGGAAAAGTCAACAGTAGTATTGGATATATTTGATGGATTTTTTTCATGTTAGTAAATGTCTTAAGTAACCATGAGTATTTATAAATTTAAATAAAATTGGAATTTAAGTACAAAATTTGTATGTATATATTTAATACGCAAAAAAAATGTAAAGCAAAATACGAAATTTATGTACTTTAAAAGGTATTTATAGGTATTATAGATAGGTTGCAAAATTAAACAATGGAAACTTTTTAAAAGAATCATATGTTATTCAATTATATTCTCCATTAACTTACACAGAAAGGATTTTTCTTTGATTCTGTGTTCTCTTTACAACTGCATTTTGTGTTCGATTTGATCTCCCTCTGATACACATCTTGCCATTCATATCGTCATCGTTATTTCTCCATTACCTGTTTAGAGGTAACCAAACCAATAGAATCGTCTTTGTTGTATAAAATTCAGTACAAAGTGTATCTTTAAATTGTTTTGAGTTGTTTGTATTTTTTTGAGTGTTTTAATCCCCTCATTTTTGTTTCCAGAAATTTAAATTTAGTTAGTTTGGCTGTTTAATATCAATGCTTTATTTCTATTAAGGCACTATAAACATAGGTATTATCAGCCTTTGTCTGTCCAATGTCAACCAAAAAAACAAAAATAATATAACAGATGTGTTGATGCCTAATATTAAGTTGGCAACTAGTTCCGACATCAGCGCGCCATGTTTAAGACTATTTACTATACCTTTACACCCTTTTTATACTTAAACTACCTTAAATTTAAATTAAACCAAACCTACTAGCACTTACCCTGTGACTATACCGCCATTACTGCTTTTCCGGTTTTCGCGCTACCAGCTGATTATATTTTGTTGGTTTAGTCCCATTTTCAGCACTACAAAATACGATTGCGCTTCTCTTAAACTTGTCTATGGTCTAACACGTGAATTTAGTGACATTGAACAGAAAATGGCTGATGATAATACCTGTACAGGTCCGCACATGCATATGTTCATTTTTTTTTTAGTTTTCCTGAAATGTTTTATTTATGGCATAGTGCCTTGTAAAACTGTTTTTTTTTTAAATATTTTTTATAGTCATATTTTTTTTGGCATGGTACCCAGAATTTTACGCTGACAATTCTATTTAAATCTTACCACAGGGTATTTAAAAAAATTCTGTCACGTAACGATATTCAAAATAGGCACAATTACGATTTCAAAATAGTGTCGATGAGGTAATAATTGGGTTATAGAAAAATTTACTTGGACATTAAACTTTGGGGAAATAAATACTAGTTAGTTAATAGTTATTTGTGACACAAGGACGGAAAATGACATTTTGGAAGAGCGAGTAAAATTGTGAAGCCAAGGTGCGTAGGACCGGGGCGAAACAATACCAGCACTTGCAAAACATTTTCCGGACGTGTAACACACACTATTTTTTGGTCCGACCAATTTTTAATATTTTCAAAAGTTCAAAAACTTTTTACTTCATGACATACAAGATTAGATGTTTATTGACATCTACTACACGATTAAAAGAATTGGTAATAAGGAATGATTTTCTGATAATCGATTTTAGGATCCTTTATTTTTATACATACGAATACTGTGTTAATAAGCAGCACAGTAAAAATTGTTATATTAAAATAGTATATTGTGTATCTAGTAGAAAAAGCAATACATTCCCGGACTAACAAACATTGGAGTCCGGGAATGTACTTTTACTACGAGATACACATACTATTTTTTCTGAAATCGCATTAAATATTATCGTAAACTAAGAAATTTTTATATGTATATACATAACTGTTTTTGATTACCTATATCATCGTATTTTCTGTGAAACCGTTTTGTTGACATTGTTTGTTAGTCATTTTTTATTATTGTCACAAAAGTGTCAGTTCGGTTAGCATATTGCTTAAAAATATTTTAAAATTATATTTAAAATGGACAGTGACGATGATGTCCAGAGGTGCAAAACGCCTCCAGAGTTACTTAACACCGCTACTAATGTGGTTTTAAATTTATTGCCAAATAAAATCAAGGCGCAAAATATGAATTTGCTTATACGTTTTATGGATGGTACACAGGTACGGAAAAATATTTCCGTACAGTACGGAAAAGTTCGTTGCCCAGCAACGGACTAAAATACAAGAATAGGTAGTGTATTTTGCGGCTAGAATTTGATCCGAGAAACTAGACATTTCCAAGCGATTACAGAAAAATATTAATATCTAATAATTTTATATAAAAATAGCAGAGACAATAAACTATTATGGTTCAATGAGAACAAATTTAATCGAGATATGTATTTTCATAATCGAATGATAAGTAGTTGTAAATTGACATTATTGTCAAATTTAAAATAAAAGTTGTGAGAGAAATTAAATGTAAATTAGAATCCTGCTTACCTTTAGAAAAAGTTATTAGTTTAATATAGGTATTATACGCTGTTTTTAAATAAATTTAATTAAAATTTGTATTATTCATTATATATTTGTGATGACTCATAGCGCCATCTCTTTAGATAATCTAAAAGGTGTTTTGCTGGCCTAGGCCGGAAAATGTCAATTTTCGGGCGATTTTGAAGTAATTAATAGTATTGCTTCTGGACGAAGGACCAAAAAATAATATTAAAGCAAAGTAATAGATACCGTTCAAAAACCTTTATCTACGCTCATGGGCAAAGTGGGAAGTGGAATAATATGCAGATGAAAACGCTGAACATATCTGAAACTGCAGAGTACCTAATTGTTTGCCAACAGCATAAATATCTGGGACAAGAGCCTGATCAGGTTACAGACGTACATTCTTATCGAATAATAGAGTTTTTTAACGGTCTAGACCTTATGGTTTCATAAATAGAGAATGGTATACACAAAAGATCTTTTTGGTTCTGTATAATCTACAATATACGCTCATGACTCTTAACATGTCAAAACAGCACTATCACCAATAACAGTTAGTCATACTTACACTCAGAGTAATAAGTAAACTCTGAGTACTTACATACTTACAACAAAACAAAATTACTGCATTACTATCTTTATAATAAGTTGATATATATCTAAAACTTATCATAGTTGAAAAAAATGAAATTTGTTGTAACTACTACTAAAAATTTCAATGAATTAAAAACTTTATTAATAAAGTGAGCTGCCTGCGAAACGCAGGTTGCATAAATACACATCGTACCGATCAATCTTGCGACATAGGTTAAATATAAAAATATATTACATAAACTTTTATTTAAATAATTAATTTTCAATACTGTGTTAATGTTTAATAAAAATATAACTTTCTATTTAATATTCTTTATTTTATAGTAATGAGCGTAGATAAAGTATAGTACATACCTTGAGGATTAATACATTTTACACATTTATGAAATAACATAATAGACGCTACGCGTAATTCTTCCACTCGTGTGTAAACTGCCGCTTATCGCTCTTTTTACAAATATGAAGACTATAAAAATAAACAATAACTTGCTGTAAACTGTATAAAAAAAAATATTGTATCCAGCCGGACTCGAAACCACAACCTTTAGCTCTACGCGGCAGTGCTCTAACCACTAAGCGATAGATGCTTAGTAATTATTTAGCTTTTTGGTCGTTAAATTCAAGACATGTCACATGTGACACTTAATGGCATTTAATATGATCTTATTGTATACCTTCTAAAATTTTAAAAAGTCCAATAAGGGATATCTCAAAATAATAGTTTACTTAAAATTCATATAAGACAGGTCACAAAAAGTGACTTAGAGTTTGATATTTCAATTGTCGATTTGTGAAATAATCTCTTTCTTATTAAAGTCATGCTATATATGATAAAGTAGAAAATGTTTGAGTATCACATGTAAAATAAGTTGATTTAAACGACCAAAAAGGTCATTAATTAACAAAGATCTATAGCTTAGTTGTTAGAGCGTTGCTGTGTAGAGGCAAATGTTGCTGGTTCGAGTCATTTAAAATAATCTTGTTGTATACTTTCTAAAGTTTCAAAAAATTACTTGCTGCTTTGGATGTTTTTCTAACCAGTATATGTGACTGAGGAACCTAAAAAGAAAAGGATTTAACTTTTTAATATTTTATCTTATTTTTGCAATAAACAAGTAGCAAAAATATTCATAGGAGGTTATCTATATATTGTGTCCGATAACTAAATTTAACGCATAAAGTTTTGCGTGCTCGGATTCTGCAAGATAAATATATGGTGTTTAGAAGTAAAAAATAAATGACCATTCTTGAAGATGTAAGCAGGGTTCTATTCCACTTATTTAACAGCTAAAAAGTTAGATCAATAAATAACAACACTTTTAAGCCTCTATAACACTAGTTCATCATACCACCAGCAAAAATCGGAACAACATAATTACTTCATGTAAAACTTATGTAACTTTAATTTTTATATAATACTACTTTAGAAGACCATGAAGTGTATTAAAAACAGTTTGACCAACAAATTTAACATTTTTTTTATGATTGTAGATTTATGTATTTTATAATAAGAGTTGGTATTCTTAATTTAAATTCGTTTTACCAGTATTCCAGAGGAACATCTAGTTTGAACGCTGAAAAAACTACACTATAATGTAATTAATTGCCTTAAGCTGTCAAGTTGCGTCAGTATACAACTATAATATACATATTATCTTAAGCGCAGCAACCGTTACTAACGCTACATACGCCTCCGTTAATTATATTTAAAGAATTTGAGACAAATTATCATATATTTTTCTAATATAAATATTATTACAGTTCTAGATAGTATTTGGAATTTAATGGTTAAGTAAAGTTTAACTAAAATCAATACATGCTAATTTAGTTTAAGAAATTACTGCAGTGTGGTGTGCCGTACTTGCAAGAAGACGTCTTAAATTTGGGTGATTACACAAATAAAAAAAAAACAATTTTAACTGCGGAAAAGAATCTAAATACTATTTAAAATTTTCCAAACTTTTATCATATTAAATCAACTAAATAAATTCTTTACAATATATACAAGGTTTAATATGTTGATATCAATTTATTATTTTAAATGCTTTAAAATTTACTTCTTTAGGCTAATATACGCTATCTTAAACAGTCTTAATAAAGAATAATTTATATTCTACGATTGGTTTAGCTTATTTTTCGAAACACTTCCAGCAAATAGTGACAAAGAGCGGCTGTGATTGCATTCGGCGAAATAGGCAAACACGGAAGATCGATATGGTGTTTTATCAAGAGGTGATTTAAATGGCAGACTTTTGTTTATTCTTAAAAAATTAAAGCACAAAAATTATAAATTTAACAATAAAAACATCTAAACCTTTAGAAGTATTCCTTCCATTTGTTACTGTTTACATAGCCAATGTGAAGGCGGTATCTATTACTGGGAGAGGAGAAACCGGCTGCTCCAAGTTATGCGGAGTGGCCACTGTCAAGGCTATTAAGTCTCATTCAGAGGGCAGAGCTGGACAAGGTACTCTAATCCTATTCCACAGATAATGGGTGTTCACAATAGATCTGCAAAGGTCGCAGTGATATAGGCTAACAGCCAACCCAAAAAATAAATATCTATCTATCTACTGTTTACATATGAAATGGGTTCCGGAGCAAATAATTACATTCTTCAGATTTTAAAATTCATGAATTTTCATGAAAAGAACTACAACCATGTTGCACTGGGACGAATGAATATAAGGAAGGAAGAAAGATAAAAATTTAGCTTTAGAGTACTATTCAGTCCAACTACTAATAGAATTATTTCTTAAGGGTTTTTTGGCTTTCTTAAAGAAACTCTGTTAAGATATATTTTCACAAATGCTTCACCTTGGGTAAAATTCAATTTCTCGAAACAGAAATGCCCCTATAAGTTTTGTACTTTTTTTGTGACTATTTTTAGTAGTTTTAAACTTCAGTTTTTAGTAGTTTAATTACCTGAGTAATATAACTTAATGGTCGATAGTAAACAAACAAGAATAAATATAAAGAAAAAATTAAAAGAGATATATTTTTTAAAAATTGAACCTGTGATCTTCCGCTATAAAACAACCGATAATAATTAGCCATACGAAATAGTATATTGTTTTACGAGCAAGGAATGATACTCATTTCCCACGAGTACGATGTTTGCAGCAAGAGCCGCAGGCGAATGCTGCAAATCGTACGAGTGGGAAATGAGTTATTCCTTGCGAGTCAAACACTATACTTTTTCTACGGTTATACCACATAATAATACAATAATTCAAAAATAAATCCAATACAAAACAAAACATAACGATATAAGTTATATTATTTAAGTAAAATTAACTATTATTTACAATATTTACAGTTATCATACCTTAAATTTATTTGTTAATTCAGAAAAATAAGCTAAAAGCACAGTTTCTGAAACGGAATTTGTTGCCTTTTTATTTTGCCAGGTCACGAAACTTTCATATGCATTCTGGTACTTATGTTTTGAAATTTCGGGAATCAAATTCTGACAAGCTTCGTTTGCCGCTTCTCTTATTTCAGGAGGAGTTAATTCTAATTCATTTTTATCACTACTTAACATTTTTACTTAAATAACAATCTAATTTAAATAATGTATTAAAAACTATCTGTTGTACCTGTCACTACTTTATTACTGTCAATCTGTACTGTTAGTCAAATATATGAATACATAATTGTCACAGTATACTTGATTAAGTTAAAACAATAAAGAAATGAACATTTTGTGTTATCAGATAAAGAAATAAGATATTTCTTTATTAGATATAACAACGTACCCTATTTCTTTAGAGATTACTGTCAAAAAATGATACATTTGTATAATAACCGTAGAAAAACGTCTTAGCCTCACCGCCCGATAACGCGACAATCGCAAAAAAATTATTTTTGTGTCACATATTCTTGCATACGGCTGCTGTAAAATTTAAGGATTAAGGCGTGAGGTAGCGGGCGTGTCAGTGGATTTTAAATAAACTAAAATGGAGCAATATGGTTTAGTGATTTGATTCTTGTTTTTTGAAGGCAAATCGCGCAATCAAACCAAAGAGCGTTTGCGTTTAAAAATTGGTGTAACGAAATTCAACATGGTTGCACGTCGGTTTCTGTTTTGTCTGGGTCGTACCCCGAAAACGGCTACGACGTAGGATAACGTGACAAAAATCTCCAATCTGGTATTGGCAAAACGCCACTTAAAAATATGTGAGATAGCTAAGATTGTATGCATCCTATAAGACCACGAGGGTTATATTCGACATAAAGTTTTAAACATGAGAAGGCTGTCGTGCGATAAGTGTCTCTTTTGCTTACTCTGGACGACAAGAGTAATATTAACACCACTTAGAGCATTGTTTGACAGTATTTGAGCGCAATTCGAAGGGGTTTCTGTGTCGTTATGTGACCGTTGATGAAACATGGCTACACACAAGAGGCCAAAAAATAGTCGAAACAGGTAGACTTCATCTGGCAAACCGGTTTAGAAGAAAACAAAGACTGTCTCATCGGCCGAAAAAGTGAAGGTCCCCTTTTTTTGAATTTCAGAAGGTGTGAATACATGGACTACCTGGCAAAAAGAAAAGCGCTCACAGGGCTTATTATTGGGCCAATTCGACACCGAATTGCATTTGGTAAAGACAAAAGTACTCGTCCAGGTTTTTTCATATTTAGCCTCATCCGAATTGTTTTTGTTTTCAATTTGAAACAGTTATTCGTCGGGCAGAAATTTGAGTCGAATGAGAAGTTTATCGCCGCCACAGTTGACTATTTTTCCAATTTAGAGAAAACATATTTTTCAGACGGCTAAAAGAAGTTGAAATATTGCAAGGTTAGGTTTATCGAGCTAAAAGGAGAACAAGACATGTTGAAAAATATATCTTTACTTATTCAAAATTTGCTTTTTTCTTGTGTAGTCTCAGTACTGATCGGGCCCCCTGGCGTACAGGGTACAGGTAAAGATTAAAAGTGCAATTACTGTTATAAGCCATTCACTTTTTATTTCCATCTCAGTAGGCTCTGTTAGTTACATGAAATTCGCCCAGTATAATACACGTCTGTTCATATTGTTCTGTGGTCTTATTAATTGTAAATACGATGTTGTCACGTCTTCAATAAAAAAAGTGTATTCATTACAAATATCTTAAGTAATTAAATCTGCAAACCAAATTTAAAACTTGCCGAAAATAAGTCAATGTATTTAATATTAAATTGAATAGGTACTAAAGTAGATACGTCAGTTTTCGCTGCAAGTAGGTACTATTAATATCCAAGAATGGTCTATTTAAATTCACATGAATTTTGACTGATATTCAAAATAACACATTCCTTTGCACAGAACAGATCCCTGTTTATAGTCAATTATATATTATATTATTGATCTAGAACGAAAATAGTTATTATCCTATCAAGTGCGGAAAGTTATACTTTCCCGCAAGAGTTAGGATCAATATTTTTTCTACAAGCATAAAAAATATACTTTATTCATTTTTTAAATTTTATTTTCAACTCCTAACAATGTAACAAAATTTTTAATTTGTGACAATTAAAGTTTGTTGTTGCTTTGAGTAACGTTTACAGAGGTGTTTTAATAAATTATGATTTTTTTAAGAACAAACATTTTAAAAATCTCTATTTTTATGCAAAATAATCTTTTTTTTACTATTTGTATGTAGTAGGTACAACAACATAAAAGTAATAATACAATAATTTTCCAAAAGGTTATTGAAGGACATATTCATTTAATAAAAAAAGAGAAAGAGATATTTTCTGAATTAAAATGCGTGCGAAAAAGTGTTGTTTTACGCATGCTTGTAGGAAAATATACTTTTATATTTACATTTTATTACAAATAAATAATATAAGTAAAATTCAAAATGTAGCACATATACATATATTAATAAAAACGTTTAATACAACTTTTAAATTACTCAAGCAATAGTAAAAGATCCTTTTTACAAATGTATAATAAAACTTTTAAATTATTCAAGCAGTGGTAAAAAAAATTATTTCATCAGTTTTGAGTTTAACATAAAAACACAATACTCAAAGTCTATAGGTATCCATCTTTTTTAAAGTCTTCTATTTTACATCCAAATGGCATCGTAGTGTAACATTATTGTATTAGTGGCTGTAGGATAATAAAATTTCACATCCAATGGGTTAATTGAGGAAACTATACTCCAGTAAAAATTTGATTTTCCTGGTCCGCCCCAGGTGGTGTCGTCGCATTTGACTTAAATATGCAGATGTTTTAATAATGTTCTTTATAACAGAAATTTTTCAGAAAAATTAAGATTTGTTAGACATTTCAAACCGATACAATGAAAAAAATATTTTAATAAATTACATATAAGCAAATAAAAACAAATACAGATGCTGATTTAGATGTAACATGTAAATGTTGTCGGTGTATTTGTATGATCAATCCTCTTCCATTATTTCACTGGAAGAATTAGAGTCACTATCAAATCCAAAATCGGAATCGTCAGAATCTGATTCCTCCAATGAAATAATTAAAGGAGGAATATTGTCATGTGAGCAGTTTCCCATGTAAGTAGTCCAATCTGCCAAAATAAGTTCGTCTGTATGTCTACAAAAATTTTGCCACATGTCTGGTGTACATTTAGTCAATGCTTCTGTCCAAGTTTTTTTAATTCTTTCCTGGTCAAGATAAGTAGATGTAATATGTTTGTTATAATATGTCTTAGTAAACCCCCATGCTAGTTCTATTGGATTGTAGTTACAATGGTATGGTGATAGTCGAAGTACTTCATGTCCTCGTTGTTTTAAAATTTCATCCACTACATATGTCTTTTCGTCAGTTTTATAAGGTAAGATTATAGAGTACAGTTGTTTCTTTGTCATTTTTGTGTCAAACCTAATGTTATTGTTAATCAACCATTCCTGCATCATTGCTTTTTTCGCTGAAAAAGAGGGTGGTTTGTTAATTTGAACTGAATGGTATGGCGCGTTGTCCATGACCACCACACATTTTTCTTGAAATACAGATAGAGCAGGAATGAGTTGATTAACAACCCAGTTTTTAAAAAGGTCACCATTCATACTTTTGTGATAGTCAAGGTCTGTATTCGAAGAGTCTAGTAACAAGTCACATCCTTCCAAAAATCCAGTATCAGTCCCTGCGTGTAAAATAGTAAATCGCTTTCCTTCGGATTTTACACGAGCTGGATTACTTTTTAGGTCAGAATCGTGCACCCACTGACGCACTGAACTACCATTTTGATAGATCCATGTTTCATCTAGGTACACGAATCTAACTTTCTCAGCAAGACTTTTTAGTTGTTTATATTTCCGAATGAAAGCGATCTTTCTAATTTTAACGTGTCGTTGTTCACATAAAATATGTCGTCCATTTACTTTTTTAAATTTGTATCCCATTAATTTTATAAGTTTGTATAGTGTCGTACGTCCCCCTTTAAAATCAAAATTTTGTTTAGCATCAGTCAAAAGTTTGTCTAAAGTAAAATGTTCAGTTTTAGCATGGTACATCCAAATCTGTTGCTGTAAGTCTTTTTTTAAAATAAACTTCTCAAATGTATCAGTTTTACATCCTTTATCTGCGACTTTCTCATTATTTTTCAATCCTTCTTTAATAATCTTCCGTATTTTCGATACACTGATCTAAAAAAATTAAGCATTTAGAATGTTTGTCATATTAATTAGATTCAAAAAATATACCTCAGTTACACAACGGTAGTTAAGAGATTTAAAAATATTTAACAAAATTTTGAATTAAATTATAGTTACAAAAATGTATAATTTCGAAATTTGAAATCTGACAACATTGTATATAATTTATTATGATATCTGTCAAAAAAGGTTATGTGTTCTTTTAATAATATAAATTTTATTTAAAAAAGTGATACATATTTATAAATTCATTACAAAAACCTCTCTCAATTAATCTAATGCAAAATATATAAGTTTATGTTAGCGACTAGCATTGATTTAAAAGAAATACACATAAAATCGTACTTACTTGAAAAACCTCGGCCAATTGATTTAAATAAACACTCTCACCTCTCACAGCTGTTAGCTTGTTTCCTAAACATACCATAACATCTAACGATGCTGTTGTGAATTTCTGTACTTATTTTTTTTGGCATTGTATATTGAATCTAAGAAAGCATCAAATATTTCGTTATTGAATCTTCAACAATTTTACCTTTGACAATGTGCTGTCAATATTTCGACAGTAGGTACCAACCCAACAAATTGAAGTGCCAATCCAAGAAATAAAATGCATAGTCTACTGAGATTGAAATAAGAAGTGAATGAATTATAGATATAAAACTTTTGTTTACCGCTTGTTTAATGTTAAATTTATTTAAACCACTTTTGTTAAAGTTGTTCTATTTTTATCATAAGAGTACAGTCCACGTTATTTTGGTAAATACAGAATTTTTTAAAATGTATTTAATATATTCTTTTAAAGGCTAAAAAATTTCTTTCCATTTATATTATTTGGTTGTGTACTTAAATCGTTTAACTTAAAAATATTGATACGTCTAATAAAGAAAATACTAAGTTGGTAGTTTATAACTTCATGCATCAACTTTTGTTATAAAAAAAAGTATGTGTTTAAAAAACCGATATTCTTGTTTTTTTATAAAAAGAAAAAGAACAACTCCTTATAACATTAACATTTTTCCGGAAAACTGATAAAAAAGCTAATGGAATAATTTTTCCTCATGGGTAACGAAAATGTGTTTTCAAGATTCCATATTTCGGAAATGATTTATTTACATTTAATAGAGTACATAATGGCTTTTAGGTTTGTATTTTATAATAAAACAAAAATGTACTTTCATTAGAAAATGTAACGACCGTTTGATTTGTTTCTGATTATTTAGCCAGCCAACTTTGTTTTGTTTATCAAATTTTTAATATTTTTAAAATTAAAGTTATGAATCGTAATGGAAAGGTTGTTAAAGTGATTTATGTTTGTTCTTTATTGTAAATTGTTAGTTATTCGAGTCATTTCTGACAATATTCGTTATCAAACTTACAAGGAAACTTCTATAATACCTAAACAAACAATGGCACAACTTATTTTATCATATTTTGATGAGTTCAGCCACTGCGGTATTTATTAATAACCTTACTCCCAGGGTTAATTTCGAATAAAATAGGGTTGTAACCCATATGTTTTATGCATAGTTACCATTTTCCATAATTAAGAATATGACAATTAATAATAATATACAGTCTTACTCAGATACCCATACTACTCTAGTCATTTTACTCATTTTCTAGTCATAACTTATTTTACCTTGTGGGTCATAAATTATCAGCCTTATTTAATTAAAACCCATCTTTGGTCAGGTAATACCTGGAAGTAATTTTAACTATTTAAGTGCTGTTTTGTAATGTTAGATGTGTTTAAAAGCATAACACTGATAAGTTCCTATCATTTGTTCATATCTGACTGTGGTTTCCAAGATTGTGACATTTGTTGTTTGCAATTCGAACAATTATAATGCCAGACGTATGTAGAAATATATAGTTTGCGTAGCCATAGGTAAAGGAGTGATGTCGAAAATTTTGAAGAAAGAGACGAATGATAAGCCATGTGTGTAACCGATATACCTGCGACCTATAAGATCTATTGTGTCTCCCTTTTCATGCTATAATTGTTATATTTCTTCAGTCTTATAGTAGCTTTTTTTGTCCTATCTTTCTTAGAAAGTTTAGGATATGGTTGGGCTTCAGGTTAAGTAGAGCTTTCTCTTTTAGTTCGTATAGTGCTAGGTATCTGACCATGGGAATACGTCATGCAATGCATTCTGAGAGTATGTGTTTTGAGGTTTCGTGCTTTTCCTCACAGATTCTGCACGCTGATTCACCTACCAATCCTAGTTTCTTTATGTATCCCCTTAATAAACATTATCCGGTTAATGTTCGGCATTGTCAAGTTAATGTTCTCGGAGGTTGTTTTTGATCAGGTTTGGACAGCTGAAAAATCTCTTCTGGTGATCGTTTCCAAGGAGCGTCTTCGGTTATCTTAGTCTTTCTAGATCGTTCTAGCACTTGAATTTATTACTATCCACTTTTTTCGTTAGTTTTACTAAGAACGGACCTACTGCTTATTCTACAAGATGGTTTTGGTTCCCAAAATGGGGTTTCGTCTTTTTTTGCCAGCTTATCTGCTGTTTTGTTTCCTTCTATTCATATGTGTCCTGGAGTTGTTAGAGCGTCAGTGCGTAGAGCTGAAAGTTGCTAGTTCGAGTCTCGCTGGGTGCGACATTTTTTCAATTTCCCCTTAATGTCATTTAATATATTCTTGTTTGTATACTTTCTGAAAAAAAATTTCAAAAAATTTGAAAATTTTCAAAAAATCCAATGAGAGAAATCTCAAATAATCGTTTACTAAGGAATCCATGGTTCCGGTCTCCTAACCAAATAAAAATATCAGACAGGGCACTAAAAAAATGGGGTATAGGACGTTTCGCCGTCGCCGGTTCGCCGTCGCCGTTTCGCCATCGAGCCAGTTCGCCGGCGGCCGTTTCGCCAGCAGCCGTTTCGCCAGCAGCCGTTTCGCCGTCAGTTAAGAATAACTGTGTTCTTTAATTTTTTGCAAAAATGCGTTATAAGTATACTATTTACAAATATTAAAATAAAACTATGTCCTTCAATTAGGAACAAATATATTTACAGAAAAATATATATAATTCAATATAAAACTATATTTACATATCGTAATTATGTGCAAGTCCCCTCAGATATTCCAAAATATTTGCTTCGGCATTGAAGCGTCGTACAGTTCTTAGGATTCGCTCATCCGCGTCCCTGTATTTTTTTAATTTACATGTTGGAAGGTTACCAGCTATTAATTGTTCATAATAAACATCCCTACCTCGTTCTACTTGACGGAGACTGTCGATGAATTTCCATACCGATGGATGGTCAACTCCTAGCTCCATTTGAAGCCTTCTATGCGCAGCTTCAGCATAATTAGTGATTCGGTCTTCTTCATTTAGTGTCCTTTCATAAAGGTTCCACATGTCATGGGCAAATAAAGCTGGACGTCTACCATCTCCTTGTCTGCAAAAATATAAACTTCAAAATGTATTATACGGAATTTTATTTAAAGATTTTTTGTAAATGGGTGCATTCTCATTAATTTTAATATCGCCAATTTTTTATTGAACAAATTTTCTGCATTTTTAATTTTTTTTGTTATTTATTCATTGAAATAAGTAGAAGTTACCAAGAAGTTAATTAGATCAGTGTACAAATGACAACAAATTAAAAATGCTGAAAATGCCTACTTAAGAAATTGAAAATCTAATGCTGATATTGAAAATAATGACAATGAAATAATTACGTTTAAAATGTGTCAGTTTATAGATAACACCCTGTATTTGCAATAAATTGTAGAAGACAGACATATATGCCAAATAAAATAAAAATTATGAGTTTCAAAATTTTATCCCTTCATTGTTAGTAATTTGGATCCAGTTTTCGAAAAAATGTTGTTTGATACTCGATTGCGAAATTATTTTGAAAAAGTGACATTTCGCAATCTAGCATTAAAAATAATTATTTTATTAGCAAGTTACGTTACTAAATAATTTAATAAGCTTTTAAGTGTATTTTTATAGTTACCTGTTCATACGGCCTACATAATTGTCCTCGAACCAATCCAACAGAGGTTGGAGCTCCACGGGTAAAGCATTCCCCAGATCATTGATGGCGTCATCCAAATGTTCAAGTGGAACGAATGCCAAGGTTGTTACCATCCTGCAGCTCAAGGCAAATTGTGGGTTGTTGTTATATTCCCTCATATGTCCCAAAGATGCAACGTGCTTCTTTAAATTTTGGGCTAAATGGAAGAAACATTCGTTGATTTTTACGCCCGGGAAGCAATCTTTCATGGCTGTGAAAGCAGCAATCTCAAAATCACAATGGATTGCTCCTGGTTGCAGATTCGGCTTCAGATCCTTTATCATTTGGAACATTCGGCAATAAGTAGCTCGTGATTTATTTGGCAGTAGGGCATAAAATATGGGATGGACGCCATTATGTTTCAATGCCATCACAGTGTATACTTGTGTGAAAAGAGGTGGGGTTATGGAAAATGTACCATCTGCATACCATGTTGGCGAAGTCTGCAAATGATTAAGCCAGGTTTTTCTTCCAAATATCAATATTCTATTTTGACTTTCTTCATTGTCCGTCAAGAGAAAATTTTCTTCGATGCCATCTTGTACCTTATAAATTCTATAAGGTTCTGGTATGATCAATTCTTGAAGATTATTAGGATTTGGTGGTGCAGCTTGAGTCTGGTTGCGTTTTCGCCTAATAGTTTTCCTCAGTGCGCAAATATTTGGCAATCGGGCTTGGGCAGCTTGAGTAATATTACCCAAACATTCGTTAATAACCTTTAATTAAGAAATAATGAAATCAATAAAAAGAAAATTTTAAAAAAGAGGTATCTATGAAGATGGAATACTGCTATGAGCACAGCCTTATGAAATATATGTACAGGGTGTCCCAATAGTGCGGTAAAGTTCGATATACCCGTTATTGTAAAAGATATCAAAAAAAGTGTAGTACAAAAATTGTAGGCTTCAAGTTTTAAAAATACGTCTCTCTTACAGCATTCTTAAAAGATTAAATAAGTAAAATAAAATAATCTAGGAATACACTATCACCAATCTACGAACTTTGAGGGAAAGTACCATGTGTGATAACACAACTAGTTTAAAATTATTAAGGGTTATGCAGACCTAAATTTAGGCTAGAATAATCTTTTTTAACTTAAAGCAAAATTAAAAAAAATATACCAGTCTGTTCATATGAAGCCCTGTATAATTTATTAAAGAAAATTAGAGTTTCAAAAAATAATTTTATGATTCTGAAATTTGGTATACAGACATAAAATTGGATTCTAAACTACCTAGTTCTTTCGATACTATTTTTTAATATTTAAAAAAAAATACTTTATTCCTGGCGATTTGAACAATTTTGCTTAGAAAACCGAATTAACTAAAAATAAATTTATTTCTTTTATTTTGCACCATAGTTATATCTCTATTAGCACTATTCCAGCTTCATAGAGGTGAATATTTTGGAAATAATATATGTTCAATAAATTATTAATTACCTGAATTGTTCCTTCAGTTGTCCCTTCAGCGCGTCTTTTAACGGCTGTTAGTATTTGTGCAACCTCTACATCTGCTGCCGAGGCGCCATGGGAGTGTATGTTCACTCTTTTTATTACTTCTCCATTTCTAGTATGTAATCGAGCACTGCACATTCCCCTTTGGTCACATCTCCAAAATTTGACTTCATTATCTTTTTTGCTAAGTGCGTCAAAAAGATAAACAAAACCATCTGAGCTGAACTTTGCATGTTCTCTTTTAGATAAAATATTTTGGTTCATACTGACACACTTTTGCGAAACAAACGTTATATCGACAAAAATAATTTATTATACTTACACCGAACAATCACAAGATACTAGATATTCAAAATTTTTCTTTATTTATATAACTATATAATATAATTACTAAGAATTGAGTTTAAGTTAATAGTCATTTAATGGAGTAGGTATACCTATTTAATCTTTAATCTTTAATCCTATGGAAATGGTAAATACCAATTCTAGGAAAGGTTTATCCCACATTCAAAATCGGTTAATTATTTTCATATAATACTTCTTAAGTTGTCCTTAATTGCAATTTAATAAATTCCACAAAACACTAAACTTTTAGTAAATCTACCCTTTAATTAAGTCTTTACAACAGTTAAGACAAAAATCCAAGAAACATTAGATTTATCAGGAAACAAAAAAAAAATAGAAATTGAAACACATAGATATGAAATTTTTAAATTATTACATTTTTATTTATTTATAAGTATTATAGTGCATACTTATATCGCATTGAATATATTTTTATGCAAAAATTAAAGAACACTGTTTATTCTTAACTGACGGCGAAACGGCCGCCGGCGAAACGGCGACGGCGAAGTGGCTCGACGGCGAAATGGCGACGGCGAAACGGCGACGGCAAACCGGCGACGGCGAAACGTCCCATGACTTAGAGTTTGATGTTTCAATTGTCGATTTGATAAAGTCTCTCTCTCATTAACGTGATCCTATTTGTGCTTAAGGAGAAAGTGAGTAAGTGTCACATGTGGCATGAGTTGAATTTAACCACCGTTTGGCGATTTAATGGCTAAGCATCTATAGCTAGAGCGTCAGCGCGTAGAGCTGAAGGTTGCGAGTTCGAGTCTCGTTGGGTGCAAAATTTTTTTAATTTCCCTTTAATGTTATTTAATATATTCTTGTTTGTATACTTTCTAAAAAAAAAAATTAAAAAATTTCAATACCTATTATTAACAATACCATAATCGCTTAACAATTTGACAAATATTTTTGGTTGATGAATATCCTACTACACCGTGCATGTAATGTACCTATTTGGTATTTGATACTTTCGCTTAATTACTTAATACATAAAGGACAGATATACGAATAGATTACAAACAAGTCATATTTTATAATACTTATACAATTGTCACTAAACCCATATATGTCAGATACATTTAGCATTGTGAAACTAAGTAATTACACAAAACACGAATTTGTTTTGTCTAGAACAACCATAAAAAAACAATTTTACGATATATTTGAAAATGATAATTTAATTATCCAAGTCTTAGAATGCAACTTACCTAATACAAAACAGTATAATTAAATATATAACCAACAAACTTATTATGCAGAGATTAAACGCTCCATCATTGACACTGTATATATTACAAAACTGTAACTTCAAGCTCGCCTTTAGATCCAACTTACCTAACTTAATATAATACAAAATACTATAATTAAATATACAAATAATAAAATTATTATGCAGAGATTAAACGCCCTATCATCGTTTGGGACATTAGAAGTCATACATTACCAAACTGTAACTTCGAAACAAAAAGTAGGTTAAATTTTTGTTACGGTGTTTTTGTCGTAAATAATTTATTTTAATTATTTACCAACCCTGTCTTTTACAGACAATAATAATATCATGTCTTGGATAAGATACAATATAATTAATTATAAAACTAATTTGGAAATTTTCTAGGGAAAATGAAAGGTGACGCAGTAATTTTAAATAAGGTTTCGTTTTCCTAAAATAAAAGCTAAATAAATGAGCCATGACAGAACGCTGTCGGTGTAAGTAAACTTTAAAAACCAAAGTTAAAATCATTCTCTTTGTGACGGTTTTAAATATTCATTTGTTATAATATCTTCTATAAGTAACCTTTATTGCAAGGAATAGTTGGTAATTTTAATAATTGATTTAAAAATACTAATTTCTCACTCGATTACATTACAATACCTTAAAGGGAATTTATCTAACGAAGCGGATGATTAACTTACATCTTGAGTAATATATAATATTTTTCGTACGCATTTTTCTTCGTATCCGGTCAAATAGTTATTGTAATTGTGTCCTTTCGGAGAACAACTAGATGATCGTTCAAGTTGATTACTCGAATGGGTACCTATTTGAAGGATCTCACAAATAGTCTTAGCTACAAAAAGTCGTTTTCTCAATTCATGGTCATGGCTCACATGGCTGGGGTCCATCTCCAACCATTGTTAGAAAGTTGGTATACCAAAATATGCAAATATTAATCTTAAATGTTTTATTGTTTCTTAGTCGTCTAGCTGAATTTATTATAAAACATTCTAATCATTTTCAATGAGCGTCAACCAAAATCAGAAAAGTTTTCGTAAGAAAGGGACCACAAAAATCAACATGAATTCTGTCACAAACTTTTTCAGGCCATTCATGAACATAATTTAGATTTACATGGAGTTGGGCTAAGCAAACTACATACTTCACAATTTTTAACAAAAATTTCTATTTGCTGATCCATTTGTGGTCACCAAAAATAACCTCTTGCATGCAATTCTATTCATCAAATGTGTTTGGTAAAGTTCTTGCAAGACCTTATTTTGTAATGATTTGGGTACTACCACTTTATTATTTCATGCTAAACACTCATTTTCTATTGAGATTTCATATTTTTTATTGAAAAAATGTTTAAATTTGTCATGCTTCTCTGCGAAACTAGGCCAAAAGCACAAGGCTTATTATTTTTTGTAAAAAATTATTGTTTAATGAATGTAAATTTAACCTTAATTTCATTTTCAATTGAAAAATAATTAAAAAAGTCATTATCAATTTTTACTAGACTATTTAATTCCTTAACTGGCAAAAAATCAGCTTTGTTATATTCTGACTATATTAATACCTCATGATTTATTTATTTGTTAGCCATTCTAAGTTTACAATGATTCATTTATCGAGCAAACATTGTAATTTTGCAATAATATTTCTAAGATCATGTTCTTTGTAATCAAATTTTGTGTTTATTGAGGTTTACTAAGTATAACAAAATTTTTGTTTCCATGTAGATGAATATTTCATTATTATCATTAATTAATGTTTACCATTTCGAATCAAATTTCAACAACGATTAATAATGTTCTCATTGAACATTCATTACTTTAACATGATTTTAGACGTGACAGTGTAATACATAATGTATATTTGTGGTATGGGAATATCTATTATATTATATTTGCCTTCACATTGTTGGTTCGTGCGTGCAAAATCACAATACTATCATGCGAGAACAAACTTAGGCCCGCGGTTGACGATAATTTGTTACATATTCTTGAAAAATTACAATTTTGCTCCATTTTATACCCGAAAATATAAACCCGAAGTGTAAATTACTATAAATTGTGATTAACAATTATTCGTTTGATTACTTTGCATCACCAATTTAATTCAAGAGTCCCTGAACAAATTAATAAAAATTTATGTAAAATAAACACTGGCTATCTTTGCATACATAAATTCAAATTGAATACACAAACTGAAGGAGACCCCAACGTAGTGAATGTCTGAGCTCCTATACGGATAAACAAAAACGCAGCAAGGCCTGGGATCTGGAATATACTTTAGATCCGTGAGCTTAAAAATGAAATGGGCTACGAATAAGTGTAGTTGAATTAGAACCCACATGCAAAAGAATTATTCAAAAGAAACATAACAGATAGAAATATAAATATTTTCACCGACTGCCGATACGCTTTAATGACTTTGAATAGACCACGTATTACTTCAAGTCTAGTGCTAAAATAACACCAAACTCTAACTGAGGCCAGCCAGAATAACCTGGCCACTCTGAGCTAGATCAAAGGACATGGGAAATCTAAAGGCAACCACATTGCGTACAATTTAGCAACAAATATGTTAGCCCTCGCCCATTTACCAAGCTAAGAATGTCCGCTGTCGTGGACTTCATCAAACATCACTCTCATCAAAACTTTATCCAGTGCTGGGATGAAACATCGAACTGTAGACTGACCAGAGACTTATTACCTCATCTTGGCGAGGAAGCAGCAAGAACAGTCAAAAAATTTAAAGCATTCACCAGACAAAATCTCTAAACATCGGTGGAAACCTTAACAGGTCATTGCCAAATGCGACAAAATCTCTTAAGGATGAAATGAGTAGAATCGCCCTATGAAAATGTTGCAAACAAGAAGAGGAAACAGTAGAACATATACTGTACGACTGCACTGCTTTTTTTGAAATAAGAAGAACTTACACCACCCAATGTCAGGGAAATCCCCCTTCGGAGTCTCATAACGTATTTAAAATCTTTGGGCCTGATGACAACCTGAGGTGTGGATATCCCTACACACGAGAGGATGCACAATGCCATATGTGACCTTAGTGCAGAGAACTTGCGATAATTTGTTACATATTTTTAAAAAATAACAATTTTGCTCCATTTAATAACCGAAAATATAAACCCGAAGTGTAAATTACTATAAATTGTGATTTACAATCATTCGTTCGGTTACTTTGTATCGCCAATTAAAGAGTTCCCGGACACATTAATAAAAATTTATGTGCAATAAATGCTGGCTATCTTCGCATACATAAATTCAAACGACATACAAAAACAGAGGACAAATCCAAAGTGATCGATCCAAAATTAAATTCTATTCATTTCTTTTCAACTTTATTCGTTAATTTGATAGGTCTTTAAATGGCTAGAATCCGACTTTCAATTAATTTAGAACAGAGAGACAACCATCCCCTTTTCCGGATCTCGCTGCGTTTTTACTTTTGTTTCCCAATTTTTATGTAATCGGAACGAACGTTACATTTTTATCCAAAGGCGCTTTTATAAACGACCTTTAAAAGGAATCGGTTTAATTTTTACACTTATTTAGAAAAGTTTTTGTTTACAGGATATTTTTCCGATTTATTATTCAGGCAAAAAGTATATAGCAATGAATGCAATTATATGATACTTTTTACATTCTATATATGGTGAACTTTTTAGAACGCTTACATAGTTTTAATTTTCTATATTATATTAAAAGCAACTTTGTTAATTTTAATTACCAGATGATTTGCAGTATTGATCATCAAAAAATTTCGAAAATTTAGTATGACGTTCCAAACATATTTAAATCCAAATCGTTTTCTTTTTAACAGGATTACACTAAATGAAGACTATTAGAAAATACTAATTTTCAATAATTATTTTTGTTCTATTTTTATTAATGTATCTGTTGAATTTGTCTTCTTAAAAAGATTTATTCATTAGATAGACAGATATTAATGGGATTAGCTGTTAGCCTGTATCACTGCGACCTTTACCTAGCACCTTTAGAATAAGATTAGAGCACCTTGTCTCGCCCTGCTCTTTTAAGAGATTGCCTTGTCAGAGGCCTCTCTGCTATATATCTATCCAAAGTGTCTCAAATATGAGTACTTTCTAAAAAAGTCTACACGAAATTTCATTAGCATTAATAATGTTGTAAAACACTGAATTCTACAACAAAAAAAAAATTTTTAAAGACAATTTAGACCCACTATAGTTATTAATACGAGAGCTAGAGGCGAAATTTCGCCGTCATCTGTAATATGACATTTCTCCTTTGCAACATTTTTATTTAATACAGGTATTCACGTTACCGCTCAGGCGGACACCTTAGTGGATACAGTGGGGATAGCATGAATGAAAGTTACCAATTTTTACGGAAAATGGTCGTTACCGATAATATGGATAATAATTTTTCCAGTCGATTTTGAAATCCTGACGGATGGACACCTGAGTGGATACAAATGAGGTAATGAGGGTCAAATTTTGGCCTTTATTATTGTCCGCCACTCTTTTTGTATTCACCCAGCTTTCCTCCATTTTGGATTTAGGCATATTATCGATGACGATTTTTGCCCTCTTTTTCTTTGTCCGCCACATCCTTTGTTTCAGTCCGCCGGGATTTCAAATTGTCGTAACAACACCTTCAACTGGGAAAATTTTGATCCATATTATCGATGATAACAATTTACCATAAAAAATTGGCAAATTTCACCCCTTATAGCTACCCCCTATGTCCACTAGTGTATCTGCCCTTAAATACTTTAAATGAACATTTTGCAAAGAAGAAATGTTATATTACAGGTGTCAGCGAAATGTCGGCTCTATTTCTAGACTATTTTGTTTTAATACTTGTTACACTTTCATGAGGGTCACAAAAGATAAAGACTTTTACAAGTCGTTACTGCCATTGTTTATATTAATTTCATGAATAAACCTGAATTTGTGTTCTGATCTACTCCAGTATACCACATTGTGGTGTTGTCAGTCATTTCTAAATATCCAGGACACTTTTTTTTTAGTTTCCGTTATTTTTAAAATACACAATTTTGACTTAAATTCTTTTTCAATTTCAGGTTCTTTGTCTTTCAATCCTCTTACATTCCACGTTTTAATTTTGATCTTGCTTCATTTTGATTTTCTGTGTTCTTTTTCAACTGCTCCATTTTTAAATTCTTGTTTATTTTCCTCTACATTAAACTCAGTCCTTTTATGTTGGATAAGTTTGCTGTTTCCTTAACCTTATTCCTTGCCAAGTCGTTCGCCATTTTATTCCGTTTATCGTAAGAAGCAAATTTTGTTTGACCCAGTTTAGTTTGATGATGTTAATCCTTGGGCGATCTTTCATTGACTGTTCTTTTCTTAGCATGATCTGGTTTATCCGTCACTACCTTATTTTTGTCTTCCATTCTTTTCCGTTTGTGACCTCATATGCCTTTCCCTTAATTATCAGTTTATTATATTTTCATTAATCTTCATACCCTTTTTCTCTGTTTTCCTTTTTGTTATAAATAGAATGAAATTAAGGTCAGAGAATAAAGATAGTTTATTTTAGAAAATTTCGGAATTTAATTTTTTTGTAGTAAACAACTGAAATAATTAAAATAAAAAATTTATTTATTATATAACAGTGAACCTAGATCCTAGACAGCAAAGTAGAGGAAAACATCAATCTATTCCAATCCATCCACATCTAACCATTAGAAAATATGTATATATATTATATATATATATATATGAATAATGGTATATATATACAGGGTGTCCCAGAATAAACTACGGAAACTTCGTATACGTATTCCTTGATGACAAATAAGTAGGGTCCTTCCTATAAAAAAAATTTTTTTAGAGACTCCTGTCAGAGTTGTAACATACTTTGCAAATGTGCGCTACTTGATCGCGATACACGATACTCAATTGACATGGTCCTACTTTTTATTTTTTTACTCCAAACCGAAACGATTTTGCAAAAAACGACAAAGAACAAAAAAGTTTCTAAATAATCAAAACTTCCTAAAATAATTTTTTGTTATTGCAAATATTAATTGCTAAGAAAGTTACAAAAAAAATATTAAGAGGGGTTCCTTGATTTGCACCCTTAGAATGGGGTAGGGCAGGTGAAAAGTGGCAGGAGAAATGCGTCTTTATAAAAATGATGTTCACCCAAATTTTTAATTTTTTATCTTGGACCAATCAGAAGATATTAAATTAAAACCGTATTTTACCACCCCTCTTAAAACGGTTATAACTCTGACAGGAGTCTCTAAAAAATTTTTTTTTATAGGAAAGACCCTACTTATTTGTCATCAAGGAATACGTACCTATACGAAGTTTCCGTAGTTAATTCTGTGACACCCTGTATATATAATATATTTATACTTTCCTGTCTATATTTAAATTATTTTAAATCTAAAGTTTCCGTATACAAAGTTGTTCTTTGAAAAGTCAAGTTTGTTTGGCTGTCTACAATCTAAATAAGTATATCGAAAACCGCAATATACGTGAATGAAGTAGAGGATAATCTATTTAGAGACGCCATTCATCTGCGCGAATGGGAGTTGGAATTACTTTTCGGATTTTGCATTTATTTAGGTTAGCAAGTCAAAATAAGAATAAGGTGACAAGCAGGTTGTGTAAAAATATTTGAAACTGAGAGTTTTCCTTCAGCGAAAAGAAATTGAAAACTTACGGATTAGAGTGTTCGGATATCGGAGATTTTGTGTCTTGTTAGTGTGTGTGATAAATTATTATATTGCCTTATTGGAAATATTCGAGACGAAAACTGAGATAGATAAATTGCATAAAAAATATCATTTTTGTTTACGGTTATTACCCACTGTAGGATATCATTTTTCTGGTGGTTTACTTTTGTTAGAAAGTTCAGAAAATAAATTGGTAATTGTATACAGAACACTTAAAGGGCCAACTTGGAAAGTTTTTTGTTAAAGGTAATTTCTAAAGTTCTCTATCAACTGTTAAGTACACCACACTAACTTAATTGAAATCGTCTAAGGTTTGTACAAAAGAAAATCATTAATGAGAAGACCTTGACTTTCTAGACTATTGTGCGTCCTCCATTCTCTAGGGTGTTTAGGTTTATCTACTGTTGAAAACTACGAGACTCAGTCAGTAGGGAAATAACGAGCAACCTCAAAGTTTCAGAGATACGAACTGAATTCCATACCAATTTAAACATTTTGTAATCCTCCCCTAGACTCTCTTATAAGAAAAGAAATTTATTATTTTTATTATTAAAAACCACAATAAAACGTTTTTCATCGAATTTGTGCCCTAAATTAATATTAAACTGTGCAAAAATATCTAGACATCACGATAATGATAGATTTCTAGCCAGATAAAATTTTACATTTTTCAGTACATGCAAATATGTTTATCGATCTAAATTTTTACGTATTTCTATGTGTTTTTTTTAAATAAAAGCCTAAACTGCTTATCCCAAAAACAGTAACATGTATAAATAACTTAAATTTCCAAATGCATTTCCCTTCAAATCAAATTAATGGTTATGTACAGAACTGTACTATAAAATCGAATTTATTTGTTAGCCTATGGCAGACGGGCAATTTTGGAGAAACTTTTATTTTCATGACCGAAATTTTATTCTATTATTAGAAGGGAACTGTCATTTTATAAAATTGGTATACTTTACCAAACTAACAACTGAATATGCAAAACGTATACAAGTGAACTTCAAATGCCCCATTTAAATTTAAGTTTAGGATCTTGAATTACTATTAATATTCCAACGTTTTAAATATAATTGAAACAATAACTTACTTTGTTAGTGTAATCAGTGTTAAATGCATACATTAAGTAGAAATCTGCTAGATATTGTGTAAACAGTCTGTAGTCTGACAGGTAATTTGCACCCTTACATATATCGTAAGGCGATAGAAACAATTAATATTCTGCATTCTGCAATATTTGTTGATTGATAACTCGCTTTATTAAATAAGACAATATTACAGTTTCTGGTAATAATACTTTACGTATATGTTAATTTACAATTTTCGTATAAAGAGTATATTTATTTAAATATAGACTATATATTGGTAGACCGAATTAATAAAAACGCAATAAACGACGTTAGAGTTCAAGAAAGTTATGAGATAAATAGTGACCTCTACCTGCTAATAGCTAAAATGAGAAGCAAAGAAAATAAAACAGACAAAGGAACAGAGAAAGGGATACATAACTCTAAGCTCTTATAAAGTGAAAAATAAAGAGATAGAAAACATACCAACTGATATAAAAAATAAAGTAGGTAACAATAAGGAAAAATTATACAAGGAAACCTTGAAGAAAAGTGGGAAGTTTTTAACAATATTTTAATCAAGGCGGCAAAAGAAGCGTGTGTAATGTTCAACCAAAGTGAAAATAAGAAACAGGCATTCTGGTCGATAAAAGTAATCAAGAAACAAATTGAAATAAAGAAGAAAATGTAAAGAGACTATTTAAATAAAAGAACTAAAATGAATTATATAAGATACAAGGAACACAGAAATATAGTTAAACAATTGGTGATGACATAGAAACAAAGCAACTGGAGAGGATTTGGAGACAAAATGGAATAAGATTATAAAGAAAATCATAAATTGTTTTATAAAGTCCTAAACATACTTAAAAAGGGAAAAAGATAATAATACAACAGCAATAAAAACCGAAAAGGTGGACAAATTAACTGAGGAGAAGAAAGTAATAAAAAGTTGGAAAGACTACCTACTTTTAAAATCTACTGCGCATAAAAGAAAAAATAGACGATCACGAGGATACAATGGAAGATAAAGAAATAAATCTAGAGTACGAAAAAATAAATGAAGAGATAACAAGATGAATTATAGGAAGCAATAAAGAGCCTAAAAAATGGCAAAGCGCCAGGTCAAGATAATATAACATCTGAGATAATCAAATATAAGAAAGACGACGAAAAACTAGTGATACTTAATACATATAGACATGTGTGAAATAAAACCTTAAGATTGGGATTGAGACTAATACTACCAATTTACAAAAAAGGTGACCATAAGGAACGCAGCAACTACAGAGGATTAATGTTGATAAGTACAATAAAGGTATATGAAAAAATTATAGAGAAAAAATTTAGAATAATTATAGAAAAAGCTTTAATACAGACTTAGAGTGGATTTGAAAAAAAAATGGACGCAAGCAGGACCATATATTACTATTATCAATAAAAACTTGATAGTAGAGAAGCCCATATATTTAGCATTTATGGATATGGAAAAAGCTTTTGATAAAGTCCCTAGGTTAATAAAGTGGAATTGTTTAAGGAGAAAAAATGTACATCAAAAGATAGTGATACAAAGTTTACATAAAACAACAAATAATTGTGTAATTAGACATAACATGGTATCAGACAGGTTTGTAACAGAAGAAGGGATCAGAGAGGAAAGAATATAAATTTGCTTCTATTTATTATACTTCTAGATAAAATCATAAGAGAAACAAAGTAAAGAACAAAGCCAAGTTGCTTTTTTGCCTTATTTTATTAAAATGATGAGGATAACTTTTTACGATGCGCGCACACACCGTCACGAAATACTGAACGCACACCGTTACGAAAAACCGACACTAGACTATAAAATTAGCTAGTTAACATTATAGTTTTCTTACATTTGTAATAGTGAAAGTTCAAATTAGATTTTCGTTTTTTTTTTAATTTTGCTCATTCTTTCAATATTTATAATTTTTTTTTTAATATTTACTTGATATTAACGATTCAACGTTTATTTATATCTAGCAGGCCAAGCAGGCTATCTTTTTATTTATTCACGTTGGTATTGGTTTTTGTTATGTTGTCGTTTGAAAGTTACCAAGTCACTGCAAGTCACAAACTGACAAGTTTGACAACAAATATCATAAATATAATGGTTAAATGCATTAAAAAAAAATTAATATGCCGAAAAAAAAATGTGTAGAGACAAAAAAATGAATACAAAGATGATATTACATGTTTAGAAAAGAACAGAAAGTTTCAGAAGAGGAAATTATATAAGATCTCTTAGGTTTTGAATGTAAGTAGTAATTGTGTTTGTATACAAGATTATTCCAATATTTTCATCAGCAAATTGTTCCAAACATTTTTAATTTCATTAATAGTTGTATATGAAGTTATTTGTTACATTAAATACACTTTTACATTCTTATTACATTCAAATTACTTATAATTTATTAAACATACATAACCTCACATTTCTTCTGTCAGTCATTATTTTACAATGTTGCGAGATTACACACTATAGTAAAAGTTAAAAATGTTTCAGAATAAAATATTTTCATTAATTTCTTTAATAACAATGATCCATAATGTAATTTAATAGGACGTACGAATCGATATTTCATTCATTAATCTATGACCAATTAAATATCATTTAAATTTTTATTTCATACATTTTTTAAATATTTCCTGTTTTTTTTTTAGGTTAGTGTTAAATATAAACGACAAATCATAAAAAAAGATTTAGTTAATGGTAAAGAAGCGGCAAATAAAAGGAAGAAAGATAAAGCAGATACATTTAAGAACTTCATTTAAAAAAAATTGCAGTGGCAGATTTGGACGTACAATTATAAAAACGAATATTTTACTTCAGATAAACTTTTGACTGACGCAAAACAAAACTGAGATTTAAACGGTAAACGAACTTATTTATACAAAATTAATGATATATAAACTTAAAAACGTGAACTGACGACAAATTTTAAGTGAGCGAAGAATAGCAAAATCTGTTTTCTTCAGAAATTTATGAAATTAAAAAAGTGCAATGAAATCATCAGATCATATTAGACTCTTCAAATACTGACATTGACTATCACAAAACTATAAATGGTGATATTTTCAAAAACTGGATTGTTAATTAACTTATTCCTGCTTTATTTAATTTTCCAGAGAAATGTGTAGTAAACATGGATAATGCTTCATTTCATTCTGTACAACAAAACAGACCACCTACATTTTCAGCAACAAAATAGATATTACAGAGATAATTTTTTACTGAATATAGTAACCAATTAAATTATTCAATTTTGAGACATATGTCAAATTCCATCCAATCACCTCTGGATTACAGCGACAACACTCTACATGTGGTGTTTTCAGTTTGGTGTTTTCATCAAAGATCATCGAGTATTTGATTAAAAATTAATTAAACGTCAAACTGACAGCTGGCTTGAAAATGTCGCAAAGATTTGGTGTTGCAACTAACGGTGAAATAATCAATACCATGCGAGGAATTTCTTCTACAGTGGAAATTAACAATCCGTCAACTTCAGCAAACTCTTCCTCCAACTTAACATTTACCAATTTTACTTTTCACAACTGTAAATTTGTTTAAAAATGAATAATAGTTGATAGATTAAAAATAATAAATTTTGTTGAAAATCATTAAACGTCAGATTGACAATTTTTTGAAATCTACAAAGTAAAAAATTATCTTATCGAATACCCCTCAGACCTTGATAAATACTCAAAACTTTGTCGTAGAGGATCCTTCAAGCGTGTTGCTCCAAGATAATAGCCCTCGGCCTGCGGCCTCGGGCTATTATCAAGCAACACGCTTTCAGCATCCTCTATGACAAATTATCTCGGTATTATCAAGGCCCTAGGGGTATTACTACTGATAATTAAGCAGCAATAACATCGAATTTAATAAAAAAATTAAAAAAAAAAGACAATTATACTTACAAAATACAGAAGCAACGATAAGACATATGTAGTAGATGAAATATTAAACTAACATAGACATGATTTACTTCGATTACCTCTATTTTGCATTTTTATATTCGGACAAAACTTGGACAGAAGCTTTAAGACAATGTAAACCAGACATGTAAAAAAAAATTTGCAGACACAGAACAAACTATTTTGACGGATTGGACTTATTACATGAAAAACTGTTCACTTGACAACATTTTACCTTTGATACTGGAGGTGAATTGAAAATACATAACGAATAGATGAACGTGACAATAGTTTAAACCAAATCTGTTACTCCAATTTTTGTTGTTTATATGTTTTTTTTTAATGTTGTATGTTTCATTTTTTTTACTTTGCTTATTTTACCATTAGTGTATCTGCTTTTCTTCTGAATTATTGCACTGTAGCTATTGAACACATATTAAACGGATTTCCATTATTTGAAGCATAACATTTTGTGGCAATATTTATCTTTGTTCTACTTATCAAAATGGCTGAAACCAATTGGTAAGTAATAATACCGCACTACCTGGAAAGCCCCACGAAAATGAAGACTTTTTTGTAAATGTTTTTGTTATTTGCTTTCATTTAATTAAGTACTATTATTTTGTAAATGCATTCATTATATCTAAATATATATTTTTAAATTGACGATTTTCGTTTTTTGTAAAAGTACTAATTTTTAATCATTTTATGGAGCTGAAATGGAGTACACAATTATTATTTTATATATTGTCACTAACACTATGATTTTATTGAGGACGTGACAACAGCGCATTTACAACTGAGAATAAGATTAAATATACAGGGCGTAATTCATCACCCTAACAAGGCCTACTTTAATAAAAATAAGCTTTGAATGGTGTATATTTATTGTCATTTTCCTTTTGTTTCATTATATTTTTAATGATAGTTTTCCGGCTGAATGGATACAACAACAATAAAAGGCCGTAAATGTGAATAGTAAAGAATTCAAGATAATAACAATTTGGTTTATTATAATTTTTTAAATAAAATATAAATTGATAATTAATATTTATCAACTATTTTTTAAATTAATAATAATTTACAGTAATTATAAATAATAACAGTTAGAAACTATTTTAAGTACGTTCTTATTATTTGAAGTTAGTTGACAGTACCTATGCATTATTTATTTAAAAAAAGATTTTTATCTTGTTATGCCAAAGATGTAAAACTTCTTACGTGCGGACATAAATACAGACACACACGTTTTTTAATATAAACTAGTTATTTTATAGTATCTTTTGAGGCGATTTGGAAAATCCCTACTGATATTATAAATGTGAATTTAAGTTTGTTTGTTACGCTTTCACGCGAAAACTACTCAACCGATCATCATGAAACTTTGTAAACATATTCTTGGAGGTATAAAAAGTAACATAGGATACTTTTTATTAAGAAAAATTAATTTTTATTTTTTACGAAAACTAAAAAAATTGTTTGTCAAAAATTTCAACGCCATTTAGCGGTTTAGTAATGAAGTTCCAACCCTGAGTAGGCCACCGTAAGGTTGCGCAGTTAATATCTTATATATTTATGCCCATTTGCACCAACCACTTTAGGTCAGCCCTAACACTAAGGATACCCTAAATTTAGGTATTGATCAGTCTTCGTTTGCCCGATTAGTGAAGTGAACCCTAATTGCCCTAGGTAGTCTCTAAATCTAGGTAGTCGATTTCGGTGCCCTAATCCTCACCTAAAGTTTGAAGTAAACATAACCCCACAGACTGAAAAATTGCGAGGATGTCTTTTGGTTGTTTTTGTTGTTTTTTTTTATTTAAAATGGAAGCTTTTGAGGACGACCTGGATATTTTGGAGCTAGTATGGTAATAAGACCATCAAGATATGACAATACCGATCAGCCTACTATTTCGATATAGTTTTTTAAAAAAAGTATATTTTATACCTAACTTCGGTTTTCTTCTTTAAAAAAAAAGTTTGGTCACTGACTTTCGTTATATTTTTTAAGCTAGTCTAAATAAATTTCATTTTATTAAATTAAAAATAGATATTATTTATAAGCACTTAACGTTATATCTGTATTAGGTAGATAACTAAGTATCCCTGAAAGCTTTTAATGTCAATTTCAACCGTACTACGAAAGCGCATACCAAAAGGAACATCAAAAACAATTATCCCTCCACATATACGTGTATATAAACGTGTGTGTGACTTTGGAATGCCGACATTTGTTAGTGCACCGAAATGATATCATACCCATGATGACAATTGTGGCGTCGCTGCAACTACTTTATTGTTTTACCTATGCTGCAGTTCTATTGATTTTAACTAATTATAAACCACAGATTCACACAGAAAATTGAATTCCTTTGGGCGAAATTAGGAATGACAATGTATGAAATGGCAGGAAAATTCATTGAAATTAATTATTTCATCAGCATTACTATCTACTAACTCTATGTATTAATTTGATAAATGTTATTATTTTGGTTGTTACTTAACACTTTTCAGATATATCTTATATTGGTTAAAGAGTCTTTAAAGTCACCCCTTACATAGGCCCAGTGGGCGGTTATAATTGAGCTATAAAACAGACCCTTTTCCGACCCTAGACTCAAGATCTGGATTCATAATTTTACAATCTATTGTTTAAATTTAAAAAACATATGTGATTATTTTTTATAAATAAAAATAAATAACTAGCAGAAACGTATAGATAATTTTTTTTTGATTACAACCATATATACATATATAGTACTTACGCAAAATTTTGAAGTTTACAGGCGCTAGAGGTATTTTATGTTATTATGAATGTTGTTCTTTTCTCAATGTAATGTAGAATATTTTGGTGTCTAATCTAAAACTTTTTGTATGTTTTTAAATATATTAAAGAATGGTTAAATTCACATATCTCTTTTTAAAGTAAATTGTGTTTAGAGGTGATGAGTTACTAAAAAAAATATATATCTAACTTCAATTTTTATAAATATATAAACATGTTCAAGATTTAGAAAATGCGATTTAAACTAGTCCAAATATAAAGATACAGTCTGCTAAATTATACATAAAAAATCAAGAACAATTCTACAAACATTGTTAAGTAGTATCAGATGAATGCAATTCCCTATGGTCATATTTAAGATAATTTTATTCAGTTCTACTTTCAGATAATAGGTACGGTTCGTTAAACTTAATTTAAAAGTTTAGTTCGGTAGCTTTATATTTTTTAAAAGCAATGATAATTTTTATATTATATTATCTAATAAAAGTATTGTAATTTTTGTTTTAAATATTTGATTGATGTAAAAGAAAGTCGTGTTAGTTACACTAATAGTACGAGGATTGTCTTTTTAGTTTTGCATATAGCCACTTCGAAGGCGCCACCAATCTAACGTCAATCTTTTGTTGACATTAATCCAGAGTTATATTGCGGTACAAGTCAGACAAAAAATGGATCTTAACCAAGAACCTTTTCGAGCAATAATTTTTTACAGTTTTCGGAGAGGATGTCCCAACAGCAATGTCTCGCTAAACTGGTTTTTGTGTTTGTGAATTAAGCACCAAAATTAAGTTTATATGACACTAATCCTTCTAATATATTTATTATTACATTGTAAGGAATGTCCTAAACCAATATTTTGTATTTTTATAAAAATAAATGTTGGTACTTAATATTGACATTTTAGTCTTTTTTATATTAAAGTAATTTTCTGTTCTCCGTCACTAAGGCATTTAATTATTGGTTAATCGCTTAGGGTTCGCTCATTTGCATGGATTTATTTATCATAGTTTTATTAAAAGCAAATTACATTTGTTACTCACCAACAACAAAATGACTGAATAGAAATTGGGGATAATGAAAGATGGTAGCCGGGAATAACACATAAGCTACATAAAAGTTCTATAATAATATAGAAAGTTTTTTTTTCAATAGATCCTGTATTTTAAGCATGGTTTGGCCTATTTATGGCCCTGTACACGCATACAAAAGGTAAACTTAACGCCATAAAGCATTTTCTTTCATTTGCCCATGACGCTCAATAGATGTCGTTAATGTCGTTTCAAAATGCGTACAGCTTTCAATTTAGGTTAACACTAATAAATTACTTCAAATTCGTCAGTTTCTCGACATCCGCAATAGATGTCGCTGATGTAATTTTAACACACGCTATCAAAGTTATCCGCTTTTCCATCTTCCAACTTTTGTTTGTTTTTCACACAGTCAATTTATATGTTGGTTGTTCAAGCGCCCAAAATTTGCACGTGCTGGCTAATAACAACAAGTCATTTAATGTTGTATACAGAACTGTTTTGAACTGAACTACCAAGTATAATTTTTGTCAATATCGTGTATCGCATAAAATTGATCTAATGCGTCTCCCTGCTTTACACCTGACCAGTTTTGAACTGGTGTTCCTTTAACCCTACGCTTTCATTTTTTCCAGGTGCTTTACTTATATTCCATGATGTTAACACCTTTCTACAAAAAAACCTTTACCTAGGCGAAACGACTTTTGCGTAAAAAGCTATGGCGAAGTTCCTTACCCAGCAACGTTTTAGTGGTACAACCATTCCAGTGTTTGTCAATTTGCTTTTCTAAACATAACTATAAAAATTGTTTAACCATCTTTTCATCGCCACTACTCTGCAATTACACCTTTCTACAAAAAAATCTTTACTTAGGCGAAACTTAGTTCGCTGGAAAAGCTAGTATCTTATATATATTTAACTGAAAAATAACAAAATACAATACAAAATATAGTAAAAACGTGAAAACCAAGGAAAAAATATGATAAAATATACATAGAGACCAAATAAACACGAGACAAAATCGTACAGATTTGAAAAATTAGGAAAATATATCTGTTAGGCGGCACGAAGTTTGCTGGGTCAGCTAGTTTTAAATAAAAATAATTATACCTATAGTAACTGTTTTAAAAATAATATAACAAATAATCCAATTGTTATCACAAAAACCTTATAAATATTTTAAAGCCAGCTCCTGAACTATCCCGTGAGAAATCAGCCGGTATTCGTCGATTCTTCTTTGTGAGCAAATCTGATTGATGTTGTAGAACGTTTATTTTCTTTCTGTGTCAAAGTTCTTCTTACTTCGTTAACTCGTCTAGTTCGGCATGGGAAAAGAGACGAGACAGATTGATTTATCCCATTTTTCCCGGTAGTATTATAGGTGGGTCCATTTCACAACGTTTGCAAGCTTTTTTTACAAAAAAAATTGCCTTCAAATTAAATAAACATCAAAGAGGCACTATATTATCCCTAGAAAAATCTAATTTAATATCATACATAAAAGGTTAAAGTTTTATTTACTTAAAATTTAAAACCAACTTATAGTTTAAAAAAAATTTAAAAAATATTTGTTTGGTATAAAATATTTTATTTGTGAAACAAAAAATAAATCGTGTAATATACAGAAGCTGAACATTTAAAGAATTCAAAATAAATGACATGTTATTAATTTATCTTTTTTTATGTATACAATCCGTGTAGAAAATTCTTTTTAAGAAATTATCAATCATATTTATGGAAAACATCTAATCCCATCGCCATTTACTATTTTTAAGACGACGCTAAAATTTACGAGAGTTCTGCATTTAGAAGATAACCTCAATTTATCTTTTCTCCTTATGTTTGCTTTGGTTTTGTAAGTGGATATCTTTAGAGTAGTAAAAATTTTCCCACTCTCCGGGCCCATCATCTGATTAAAAATGCAGAAGCTCTAAGTGTGGCTAAAAATTTAATGCTTCTTTTACTGAAAAGGATTAGAAATGTCTTTATGTCTCGAATCGTCCATGTTGAGGATTCAAGAGTAAGTTATTAACGTTGACGTGATGAATCGCTGTGAAAATTTGTTTTTCCATTTAGGTAATTAATTAGCTGAAAATACATCTTTTTAAATTTTTAACGAAAAGTCCCAAAAAAGACGAGTTTTTTTGTTTTCGAAACTCTATTTACAAAATTTAGATATTTATAATATATAAGTTACAATCTTTTCATCTCATTTATTATGCATTCCTTAAAGCCTCTCATAAAAATTTAGGTGAGTAATTAAAATATTTCTTAATCTGTTTAAAAACTGTAGAATTTGTTGTTGCAGACTGTGTGTGGGGAAAAATAAATAAAATCTATAGAAGTAACCATTAAATATTTATTTCTAACACTAAACCAAAACTGTATTCAAATGAACATTGGCAAAGCTCTATTGGAGTAGATTAGGCGTAAGTTTTGTTGCCAGATAACACTTAAAAATTAAACTTGAAGACAACATTGAACCCATGAAAGTAAGAACACAATACAAAATAGTGAATTTGTAATGTCAAAACGTCCTAAAGGGCGTTATTTCACTATCTAGCTTACTAGATTGTGGGTTACCTTTTAAGAGTACCACCAGTCTCTCCCAAAAATGTAATTAAGGGCGACAAAGTACAAACTATACAAATTAAAAAAATAGTTTATTACAAACTTAATGATTAAAAAAAATCAATTAATTATAAAGTATTATTACAGAAAACTGTAACATTGTCGTATTTAATAAAGCATGTTATCAATAGATATTAAAGAATATCATTATTCTAACGCTTTACAAGCTTTGAAAAACATTTTCAAAGACAATGACCGTTCAACTAAGAGGAAACAACTACTTCCCGGCCTATATGCCCTGACGGATATTGGATTACACTTTAATTAATTAAATAAAAATATTGAAAACTGAATATTATATCGCAGAATATTAATTATGTTAATTACCCATTCTCTTATCTTATTGATGGAACTCTTAGGAAACCCTTGAATTGACTCATATGTATCGGTATCTAGTATACAGGGATGATTTTTCTTCAAATTTCCATTAGTCGGGCCGAAATTTCGGATTTTTTTCCTTTTTTTTTCACAAAATGGATTAATCTTATCCCATCTGGACATAGTTTATTAATTTGGGTTTACTTCTTCGAATAAATTTGGATGAACCCTTAATAGAAACAAATATAATTAGAAATCAATCAAAGTTACAACCAAATAGAATCAGTTTCTAGCCAAATCAAATTATTTTAATTTATTGATAGTAAATTAATCCTTAAATCACGTGCAAAAACCGGTCGTAACTTTGATGATAATAAAACAAAAACTTACGTTTGGCTTTTGGTAAGTATTAATAAATGATAACTCCTTTGTTACTTACAATAAAAATTTAAGTTTGTTTATTGATATCTAGATTAGTAATTAATTAATTATAATAACCTATGTAGACAATTTTTGATTGTCCCGAGCTTCGCGCAGAAATTAATTGATTTGCTCTGCACTTAGTATTAAAACTTTTGGACTTTAAAACCTTTGTTTTTTTTGCTTTAAAAAAGCAATCAATCTCGAATAATTGTAAATATTAATGTTATGCTTAAAAGCAACTATACTTCTTAACAATGAATTCGGTGCCAACAATCTTGATAGCTTTAAGGTTTTATCAAGGTTACAAAAAAAAATTAAAAAAGTCTCCGACAGCCATTTAATATTTTTGGATGTTTGCCAATGAAAGAATTTTTTGTACACTGGTTAACTATACTTTGATCTTGATTTTTCTGGCGTTAGATTATTAATAATCTTATTAGCAAATTTTAGGTGGTATGAACTCCTCATAGACATTTTTAACCGTTTTTTAAATTTTAATGAATTATTCGTACGTGCGTTTAAAATGTAAGCGTTGTAATGTCAACGGCTTCTTTAATATTGACAGGTAGATTAACTTATTTTTTGTTAGGCTACTAACAGTTTCATTTAAAAAAAATTCGAAAAGAGGTTGACCATAAAGGCCATCCTTGCAACTTCCCGCTAGTTAAAACCGCAAAGCGTGACGTGACGTATTTTGAAGTTTTTGACTTTTTTGGAAATGTTTAAAAAGCCATAACTTTTTAACGCCTTATTCGATTTTGATGTTCAAGATGGCATTCGACGCAGTTTTTTAAGACCTAAAAACGTTACCGAGAGTGCAATTCGGTTAGTCAAAAAATCTCTAAGTTAATGAAAAAAAAACACTTTTTTTGAAATTTTTTCGACAACGATATCTCACGAACGAATCAACCGAATTTAATTTGCAAAACGGCATTCGACGTGGCTTTTTAATCTTAAGAGCTGATTAGGTTATGAAATTGATCAATGCAATAGCCAAAAAGATGTGCTCAAAAAACATCATTTTTACCAATTGTTTTTTTCGGTTATTTTGACATTTCTCGAAATCTACCAGCTCGAATCGGTTCAAACTTACAGGGAATCTAAGTTAGATGGAACTCTTTGGAATGCTTTTTATTTCATTCCGATCGGTCAAGCCCTTCAAAAGTTATAAGAGGTTTACATACATCCACACACACACACACACACATCCACACGTACATACAGACATACAGACACCCTCGTAAAAATAGTCAGGGGAGGTTCCTAAGACCTCAAAACGTTGAGATCCGTCGAAAACTCGATTTTCGAAAAACGGGGTGAAACCAATAACTTCCCAATTTTACAAAAAATTTTAATTTTTTTTAGCGGGAAGTTAAAAAATTTATCCGTTAGTAAGAAATGGGCACACAGCTCTATGTCAACCGCAACAGTGAGGGCTAATATACTACTTGAGTAATAAAAAAAGATTCAAAGGTTTGAACATAAGTGCTTCAGTATCTGTGTGTATATAAAAAATGTACTCTTTACTTTCTACTAGAACAAAATATAATTTTTAGCAACCTTTTGCTAGTCACATATATTTATTAAAGCGTTGATATAATTAATCTAACCATCTGCTACTTGTAATTAAAATTGTTGATGCAAAGTGGTTGCGCCAATTTCGGTAAATTACATTCCTACGTTAGTGTGTCTGCTTTTCTCTACAATTAATTTTTCGACCCTTTTCGTTTAACCAATTTCACAGTTCTCTGAATTTTCTTTAACCATTTTCAAGTTGTTGTAAACTTACTCACTTAAGCACCTGTGAAACAACTTCGAGGGTAGTCGTTTTCGTACACACCTGACACCTTCTTAGTAACAGCACTGGACCAAAACTTCAATTCAGGAGCTTTCAGTAGCTTATAAGTTCATAAAAACAAAAAGTTTATAATGAACCTTACAAACCTATTTTATTTATATACGATCTTTTATTTCTAAAACATATTTCTGGAACTGGTCCCTAAAGATTTTTTAAAGCTTGTACGAAAACTTAGGATATTAGAAAAAACAACATTAAAAGAAACACGATTATCAACACTAAACTTCTGTTAAATTCACAAAGGACCATTATAATAGCCTCAACTTTTACTAAAATATATTGCGACAAATAGTTCTAGACGTCTTGATTAAAAGTAGCAACAATAAGAATTTTAATTAAAAGGGACAAAAAAATAGTGACATATATTGTCAGTAATAGATTAAAAAACAAAGTTATGGAAATTAAATCTACAAATGGACAAATTTCACATATAAAAATTAAAAGCAAACAAGCTAATATAACAATTATAAACATATAAGCAACTAGAGAAAATGCAACAGAAAACGAATTATACCAAAAGCTGGAAGAAGTATATGAACGACTTCCAAGAAATAACATAGTTCTAATTATCGGTAATCTCAACGCAAAAGTAGGAAAAGAAAACAAATGTAGGGAATTTGCAGAGACAGAGAATATCCCTGACGAGACAAATGATAATGGAAAAAATTTATGTAACTTAGCAGCAATAACAACCCAACTAACAATTTGATATTTTATAAAAACTGTAAGAACGTTTACCGAACATGTTTTATAAAACATCTTTTATTGTAAGAACATTGTAAAAATGATTATACAACCGTTATAAAGCCCAAAAGGGCGCAGGTTTATAAAATATTTCTGCTGCATAACAAGTTTTATAATGTTTGCGGTAGCTGCAATATAAACGTTTATACAGCTTTTAAAAAAATACTGTAAAATCACTATAAAACTGTTTCATATATACTTCATAATGCTTTCATGCTTTTATTTTATAAAACAAGTTTAGTGACACAGAAATGTCCAGACGAACCAAAATATTTTTTAACTGTTTCGAAAAGAACTATTTTATTCTGAAAACAGAGAAAACTTGGACGAGGCCATAATTAATTTTATTCACCTACATTTTAAAACACTAAACAGTTTAAACTTTGAAGTATTATTTAGTGGACACTTGGTATCAATTTTTGATACGCAGAGAACTTTACTGTAAAATATATAGTACATTTACATTAAAATTTACACGCGACGCTATATTTTGCATTATTTCGTTAAATGATTGCAAACACAAAAAAATAATATTTTTTATTTTTTTCTTATTTTCGTAATATATTGATGAAATTTTATTAGGAATGATAATCAACAATGTTTTAAATCCATTTTTCCTTTATTATAAGGGATTAGAAAACAAAAAGTGAGTATGTCTAGGTTTTATCTAACTAAATCCAAAATGGACGACTTTGAAATGTCAATTAAATGGCTGCTTACTTATAAAATAATTTTGTTGCAGAAGCAACATTAAAAAAATAATGAAGCTACCAGCAAGGACTGTATTTAAATAGATAAAGTAATTCTCATTTACAGAGGCGCATCTAAATAAAATCGGTTTATCATTTAATTTTTTTCTTTCTAGTTTATTTATACAATAAATTATAATTATTACTCAGAGAGCGAAATACTTCATTTCTCAATCGTATATGTTAATAATTCACACAACTTTTACCTTCTCCCAAAATAACAAGTCTTTAAAATTTGTTAAATCATTATAATTAACATTTTTATCTACACATTCATTGGAATCAACAGTAGTTCTAACACTCTTCAGAAAATTAGAACTTAAAATGTTTTGAAAGTTGGTTTTGATTTCTCTTCGTTTTACTTTCTTCCAGACACTAATTTTTGAAGCAGACATTTTTTGTTTACAAAGACGAACGTACAAATAGAAATAAAAATAGAAAACTGACAGATAAAATATCGCGTTCTGAGTGTTACAGTTGTTTTATTATGCTTTTATAATTGTACATTATAAAATCTATTTACTTTTATTAAAACTATCTTCTCCCACAGCAACTTTATAAAAGATTCATAAACGATATGTTTAAAGCTTTTATAAAATAGTTTTTTTTTAAGTTTTTGTGAAAACAATTTTATTTTATTAAAGATGTATTTTCTATAAAACTGTTCTATTAATATTTTTTAAAACTTCTATAAAACTGCTTTATTATTGTCCCTAAAGAAATAAATATGTTTCAAAACGTTGACACATACAACCGTTATAAATCAATTTAGTTGTATAGGATATAATGCTTTGAAGGATTGTTTTATAAACGTTTATAAAACAATTTTATTGCGATGTTGTAAGATATTTTATAATTTTGTTTTAAAAACGTTCTTACTGTTAAATTATAAAACTAAATAGTCCCAACGACCAAATACTTGTTAAGACAGCATTTAAAAAACAATTTTGAATTTCTACAGCAGCTAAAAAACTATAATAAAACAGAATTGCTCTATTGACTAAAGGTTATAAAGTCAAATTGTTAGTTGGGAAATAGTTACATAATAAGCACATAATTTAAACATTGAAGAGAACACAAGGTAACATGTAGGTATGATATCGGGAAAAATAGACGGAAGTCAGATAAACCACATCCTAATATACAAAAAATGGAAACCAATAGTACAGGATGTCAGATCATATAGAGAGGCACATGCGGATGCAAACGATTTCTAGTAATAGGAGAAATAAAAAAAAGCAATTAAAACAGAAAGGATAAAACAAAACAAAAAAGATGAAACCAAAAAAATTTATGAGTAAAGCAAATAAAAGACCAAGACAAAAAATTAATAGAATTAAACAACACAAAAGAAATGTAAAAAAGTATAAAAGAAACAATTTTGGAGTCAACAGAAGAAGAAGAAAAAGAAGTCCTTAACTTTAAAATTTCTGAATATTTATCAATTACAAGTAGTTTTTACTGTTCTTTATTACTATAGGGAATGCGAGTGAGATGTCACAGAATTACTCTACTAGCTAAAGAGGTAAATATTTAGGTCTACGAATTAATTATACAACTACGACTACTACTTGTACTTATTATCAGCTAATTTCGATAATTTTTGTAAAACTAAGAAAATTACATTTGTCTTCATTATTTTTTGCTCATATGGTCGTAAAACACTAACTTTATTTCATTTACTGCATTAAACAAGCTCCAGAAATCATAGTTTAAATTTATAACCCTATATTATATCGCATTACAACCTGTACCAGCCGTAATAACTTTAATGTTTCAAGAAGTCTTGTTATATATCATTTTTATCGCCTGTTCGGTTTAAAAACACTTATGTGCTATGGATATAACTAACATTCTTTACCATCTAAAACTTTTTATTTAAAAATTTTTCTCCTTTAAGAAGTTAAGGAAGTTTTTTGTTTGCAAGAAAACCGTCAAACAATTTAAAAAATTTTGAAACACTGACACAGGAATTTTGATTTATGATTATTTAGAAAGTTATCTCTAAATTAAAATTTGTTATCTTTAAATTATTAAACTCTTAAAGATTTTGTGGACTTTCGTTAAAGCACGCACAAAGAGATCCTTCCCCGACAAGGATCTAAATCAATTAGATGGACACAGTTAACTAATAAGTCAAAGTATATTTCAGCGGTTCTCTCTTATACTTAACCACTCCTCATTTTATTTTAATAAATTTCGTGCCCCACATTGTTTTGCCAGAATAAAATAGTCAACCCAGGGAATTAAAATTAGACTAGGCAACACTGGTATAGTCATATGTGCTTCGCGTGGCGTACGATGATGCTTCGCGAAAGATGTCGAACGTCATCAAATTATTTCGACGCAAGATGTGCGGTTATAAATAGAGAAGAGCGTTTACAGGAGTAGCCTTTTGTATTAAGACATTTGTTGCATTACAATGAGTATAGTTTTTAACATTTTAATAACAATTATTATTCTTATTAAGTTAGTTAAGGTGTCTTTTTTATGGTTTTGCAATTTTAAAATGTAAATAATTCATTAATATTATTAAATTGCTATTAGTTTAAGGTTAAAACAGTCAAAAAAATAAATATTTAGTAATAAAAAACACAAAAAACAACAACTTAATTTTTCAACACAAAATGTGTATATATCCAAAAAGATGGCGGTGCAAGTGTTTTATTTTTAATTCGAAATATTTACAAAGATAATTTGGATTTACTCTTCGTCCGAGATAGATTAATAATTATTAAAATATGTATAACGAAAAAAAAAAGTTGTTTATAAATGAGTAAAAAACTTACAAACGTAAAAAAAATTGAAATATAAAAAAAAAGAAACAAAAGAAAGATCGTAAAATAACAAACTGTGAAAAATATCACAAATGTAAGAATTAAAAAAATTTAATAAAAAAAAACAACTAGTAGGTACCTAAAAACAATACAACAAAAGAAATTGCGAAAAAAAAAGACAAAAAACAGTAAAACCTGGAGACAAACGAGAAGATATGTAACGTTTGTAACGTTCGTTTTCTAGCATACCATCCGGACTATATATTTTTATATTATCTATTGTTATCGCGCCAATACGAGAGGGGATTGCCAGTTTGGTAGGAGAAAATATGTCTCTTCGATAGTCTATGATTTAAATTCGTTCATTTTATCTGCGAATCTGATTAAATCTAGATTTATTTCTTAATATCTTCGCCCTTCATTCTGGGTTATTGCCATCTTTAAAAAGGGCCCTATTAAGGACCAGTTAAATCATACCAGAAATTACGCAGTCTGTCGACAGTCAGTTTGAAGCCGACACCATTTTGCAGCTCTGTTCCACATCAAACGAAAATCCGACAGGTTGTCCCTTGGAAGGAATTCCATCAAATTGTAGTGTCGTTTCTCATCCAACGAAAAACCGACAGGAAGTCCCTTGTAAGAAATACAATCCAATTGCAGTTTCGTTCCACATTTAACGAAAATCCGACAGGAAGTTCATTGAAAGGAATTTAATCCACCTTGCAGTTCTGTTCCACAAGTAATCGAAACTTCGTCAGAAGTTTTCGAAAACTCAAAGATAAGAGAAATAATTAATTCATTTTATTAATTTTTTTTACTAAATCCTAATTAAAGCAATAAACCATTTTAAAACTGATTTTTCGAATTATATTTGTGTGTCTGTATTTAGTGCCCTTTAATTAATGTTTGGAGGGAATTAAATAAATTCAGAAGGAAGCCACGACCCTCAGGAGCTAGCCTCGGGTAATTTTAAGGTTACAGATATGATTTACAAAAACAAAAAGAAAACATAAAAAAATATTAAAAATTGGAAAAATAAAAACGAAAATGGTAAAAATATCATTTAGTTATTATGCCGTACGAAGTGGGCCTCAATAATTTATTGTTTAAAAAAATTAACCCAAAAGAGTTCAAATCTTATCTAGTCCACAATAATTCCCAAATTAGAAATATGTTAATTTAGTCAATTATGTGTCTGTAATATTCTACAATAAATAGTGATATACCAAACTGCTTTAATCATTGGTCAAATTTTTAACCTTTAATTATGACATTCAGTAAATTTCAAACTTACATCATTGGTCAAAATATTCAAATTTGAATTATACCAAGATTTATGTTACTGATTAAATATTTTGAATTTTTAATTCTCTATGCTTATACTCCGGGAGCCCAGAGGGTTTTCGTAGCCGTTAAAGAAACAAGGCTCCACCAAAGTTTTTTCTATGTATTTTGACCCCCTGATTACAAATATTAAGGGTGGATTCAGGAGAAATTGTTAGGAAATTTGTTATTAACAAATAATTTGTTACTAATAAACAAATTGTTTTTTCGCAAAACAAAAAATATTACCGTAATCCTTGACTGATTTTAAGCAAAAAAGGTTCCTATGTATTTTTTCATCAGACGCACTGATTTCAAATTAAAAATTGTTAAACATTTGAAAAATAGCATTTTTGACATGTTTCAAACTTGCATAACTTTTTATATAATTAATATTTTTTAACTCTGCGAATACTATTTGACACTTAAGATCATAAAGTATAAGATGAAACTGGTTGCAATACGAAAATACAATCTTTTTGTTACTTTTTAACGCTATAAACAATATGCATTTAATCTCCTGTAACTTACGACGTATAAAGAGTTGAAAAATATTGTTGCGAGATTTTATAACAAAAATTTCGAAAAACAAGAAATATTACCGTAATCCTTGAATGATTTTAAGCAAAAACCTTGTTTTGTATTTTTCAAATTAAAAATCATTTGAAAAACTCTGCGATGACTATTCGACACTTAAGATCATAAAGTTTAAGATAAAATCGGTTGCAATACGAAATGCAATAATTTTATTACTTTTTAACGCTATAAACAATATGCATACCATTCATACGTCGTACGTTACAAGAGATTAAATGCATATTGTTTATAGCGTGAAAAAGTAACAAAAAGATTGTATTTTCGTATTGCAACCGGTTTCATCTTATACTTTATGACCTTAAGTGTCAAATAGTAATCGCAGAGTTGAAGAATATTAATTATATAAAAAGTTATGCAAATTTGAAAAATGTCAAAAATGTCATTTTTCGAATGTTTAACAATTTTTAATTTAAAAACAGTGCGTCTGATGAAAAAATACATGGGAATCTTTTTTGCTTAAAATGAGTCAAGGATTACGTTAATATTTTTTGTTTTGCGAAAAACCAATTTGTTTATTAGTAACAAATTATTTGTTAATAACAAATTTCCTAACCATTTCTCGGAAATCCACCCTTGATATTTGTAATCAGGGGGTCAAAATACATAGAAAAAACTTTGGTGGGGCCTTGTCTCTTTAACGGCTACGAAAACCCTCTGGGCTCCCGAACTAACCTTAGATATCAAATCCAAAAGTACTACTTGGCCAAACCAAATTAAACCGCAACACAAAGTTTTTAAAAAAAGTTGGCATTGTCGACGTTTTATTTTCGTTTCACAGTGGATATTTATTTCTTATTTTATTTATTAATAATAAATTGGAAAATTAAACATTATATTTTAGATTCACAAGTTTGTAAAATTGTATAATCTGTTTGAAATTTACCTAGCAGGAGGCAAAACTGGAGCAGTTTTAATTGAATTGTAACGTTAACAGGTTTTATAATAAATTAAAAGTAATAATAAATTCCATATCAATGTAAATAAATTTAACTATCGAATTGGGAATCAGTTTATTTAGTATAAAAAATTAATTAAAAATCAAAATTAGCTGTTGATGGATTATGTTAGTGATTTTTTCATTTAGAAAACCGAAAACATATGAATACCAAGTATGGAAACTCGGTATTTTTGTTTAAATTTATTATTTATACGGTTTTGAGTGGGGTACCGCAAGGATCAGTTTTGGGCCCACTTTTATTCATAGCATACTCCCGTGATCTACAATTTCACATTAAATGCAACATAGCTTTCTATGCAGATGACACGAAGCTATTTTTCGATCCCTCCTTAATTTTCCAGTTACTAAAAGATGATCTTGAGTGCATATCGGAATGGTGCTCTACTTGGATGCTGCCTCTTAATGTGGACAAATGTGTAGTTCTTTACATGGGTAAAAATAATCCGTATCTTCCTTACTCTATTAATGGGCGCGTGTTAAGAACAGTGAAATCACATAATGATCTAGGTGTTATAATTAATAACAATCTAAGTTGGTCGGAACATATTTTGCATATTTCTAAAAACGCTAACAGTAAATTATATCTAATAAACAAAACGTTAGCGAAAGTGTCTTTCATGAACTCGGTTCATCTGTATAAAGTGTACATTCGTCCAGTTCTGGAATATTGCGAAACTGTTTGGTGTCCGGTATTAGTGCGCGATCGTAATATTCTTCAAAACGTACAGCGGAAGTGCACTAGGATGTCTTTTGATCGCTCAAGACCTACGTATACAGAAAGACTGAATATGGCTAATCTCACTACATTTGAACACCGTCGACTGCGAGGGGATTTAATTATTTCGTTTCGCATAGTAAAATACAACTTCGGAAATATGAGAGGTATGTTTATACTAGACAATGACAATAGGGAACCAGACAACTTTTCAAATAGTGTTAAAAAATAATCTTTATTCATATATATAGCCATAAAAAATAATATTTTAATTAAATAAATCCTCTGGAGTACTTAAAAACGTCAAAAACATAATTTATTTAAAATTGCCGCGAAAACAGCACTTCATGTCAATTTAGATCGCGTGACGTCATATGGAGGTAAACAAACTACGAGCTATATTACAAGTGATCATTGCTTGGATAAATTAAGTAAGTATTTTGTGTTTCTTAATCATCATGGACCGAAAAAGATATCGTTGGTGTGTTGTACCTCGATGTGGAAATACATCAGTAACTACTCCAAATAAATTTTTTATTGATGTACCTCGAAAACCAGACATACGAAAGAAATGGTTAGACCTAGCAAGACGAAAATGCGATGGAATGTATGTTGTTACGATAACTCGTATTTTAATTGAATAAATGGACTGTATTCATTAACGTTTTTATTTCGACATTACTTTTCTAACATCAAAAAATTTGTTATATCAACAACACAAACTTAATTGCTACGTTACAACTTTATTTTGTTTTTCAATAAGACTGTTAACTAAGTCTCAACATTCTCAACATCTGTTACTTCACCAAGTTACTTTTGTGACGATCACTTTGATGTAAGTACTGTACCTAGAGTGTTATTACACACCCCATAATACAAATAATCATATTTAGTGTGTATGTAATGTAGGTGTTATAGGTTATGTTTTACTTATTTCTTCAATCATTTCTATGGTTAAGATAAACAAAAAGAGATGAAATACTTACACAAATGTTTTCACATTTCTAAATTCGGCAGAACAAAAGTCTGAATTAGTGGCAAAGAAACTGCTGATCATGAAAATATCAACTTTTGGGAGATTTCTATTTTCGGCTTTTGTATAACCTTGTTCCATAATAAAAACTTAACAGAAGGCTTCAAGCACTTACAACAACTTCTGTTATGACTATAGTACTTTAATTCGTAACTAATTACAATTAAATATTTTTAGAAAAATGCAAATAAATCGTAGAAAAACGCGAAATAACATACAAAGCAGTGTTGTTTACTTATGGCTACCTACATATGACGTTACGCACTGTGATTGGCGTTTGGGTTCTTACACGTCACAGATAATTTACGCAACTTTATTTATTGATTTAAAAATATAAATCATTGTTATTTCTTAAAAATCTTTATTGAGTGATATTGTTGTATAACAAACTTTATTTTAAAACACATCTTAGATTTTTTTTCGATTACTGTCCGGTACCCTATCGTCTTCGTGGCTACAAACTTAAGTTTAAAAAGGATTTTTTTTTAACAACAACAATGCAATTTTTTCTTTGCAATCGAGTGTTCTCGACATGGAATAGCCTTCCGGCTGAGATTATAGATGCTCCATCTGTCAATGTTTTTAAAAAGAAACTGGATGACCACTACTTGTTCCATAATTGAACATTTAATTTGTACCTACCAAACACTTGCTCCTTATGTGCTATGTTTTTGTATATTTAGTTATATGTATTACCCGATTGCCGGAGGGTTATGTTTTCAGCGCGTATCTTGTATTTATGTAATATTCTTCCTTACCTTGTATCTCCAGAACCGCTGAACGGATTTTCACATTTGAGGTATCATTAGATTTGTCTTAATAGCCCAAGTGTTCTTAGATAGGTGATATTTTAAAAAAATCAAAATGGCGGATGTTTGACGCCACATTGTGAGGTAATAAAAAAATAAAGTGAAGAATTTTAAACACAAATTCTAAATATGTATATAACTTTTGGTTTTAAAATTAAATAGATCGATAAAAAAAGAAATGAATATTTTTTCTGCAAAGCAAATCGGATTTTTTTTTGTATTTCGATCTAAGTTCCTTGGCGAAAGTTGTTTAGTTTTATGAGTAGAACACGTGGTATGAAAATAAAAAACATAATAATAATTGGACATACAAAATGCTACAGCTGATTTCTCATTTACTATGGGAAATCAATTTTTTTCCATATTTCGATCTATGTTTCTTAGGGAAAGTTGTTCAGTTTCATGAATACAACATTGCTTAAACAACCGCATTTAAACTCATTCAGGGAATTAATGCGGTTACGCAATCTTCTTTAAAAAAGCAGTATTAAAAGAAATTGAGTATTATAATAGTTAATTCACATCTGGAAACACAGCTTCAGTGTAAAATTATTAAAACGCTGTAAAAAGCTGTTCTCGATTTTACTCTTTGGCATTATTGTTTAAGAATATTTCATTCAAAAACACATAAATATTTTAAAAATCCGACACCATTCAGAAATTAATGATTTCACATGAACTCTTTAGCGAGTTTAGAATAAGCACTCTAAACTAAAAATACATAAATAAAAAAATAATTAAAAAATAACAAAAAACCTGCCTGCATGGATAGCTACAGCTAAAAATCAATTGAAAAGACTAAAACAATACAAAAATTCAATGACTAGGTATTTAAAAAAAATTAATGATTAGGTACTTAGAACTAAAAACATAAATTGAAACAGTACCACACCTACGTACCTACGTATTGTACAAATAGAAATATCAGCACGGTAGTCATTCAATTTTTTGCAACATTATAAACAGAATTACAGTCGGAGGCATGCACAAAAAGGTAATAATTTAACATAGCATACACTTTCATGCCTCCGACTGCAATTCTGTTTATAATGTTGCAAAAAATTGAATGACTACCGTGCTGATATTTCTGTTTGTACAATACGTAGGTACGTAGGTGTGGTACTGTTTCAATTTATGTTTTTAGTTCTAAGTACCTAATCATTGATTTTTTTTAAATACCTAGTCATTGAATTTTCGTCTTGTTTTAGTCTTTTCAATTGATTTTTAGCTGTAGCTATCCATGCAGGCGGGTTTTTTGTTATTTTTTAATTATTTTTTTATTTACTTAGTTAGTTTGCATAATATGTATCTGTTTTAATGTAACTATTTAATTTAACATTTCATGCATACTATATAATAATATTGAAGTCTAATGGGCATATGGGTTTTGCGACCCCTGCTCAAATTTATTGTATAATAATAACAATAATAATGTGCTACTTCACTTGTTAAGAGATTTTAATGTTAAATCATGCCAAGCTTAACTTGTTTGCTGGTTAGAAATTTCATATAAAATTAACCTTGGTGAAAAGATTCAAACTTTAATTACTTCATGGTGTACCTTCATTCAAAAGGTAGAGCATGTAACTTTGAAATTAAGTGATACTAAACCTCGCTTATTTATTGGATAAAGTAAATTCTTATGAATCACGCTTGATCTTAATTAAAATGACCATCAAAAGGAAAAGTTTGTAAAAAGAATATTGTGTACCTATATTACCTATAGGTTTGTTCCTAAAAGTAGGCCACTTAAAATTTTATTAATAAACGCAAGTGGTCTTTTATTCCCATTTCGATTTCGCATAAGCTCGAAAGGATTCTGGAATGATAATGTTATTCAATTTTATTCAAGAGTATACGTGGAGGCTTGTTTTATGACAACGGGGACATAAAGGCAGAACCAATAAAGATAATTGGAAAAGGAAACACAGCGAGATAATTCTGTCCTGTATGAAATTTACTACATGAGTTTTTACAGAAGAGGAAATGTAAAACAATTTACCTTTTTGTAAAGTTAATTTATATTTTTATATGTAGAGTTAAAAATTACTAAATAAACTTTTGTTATTTAATTTTAAAGCAGAGATACTACTAACAGAATAATTAAAAGGAACATAAAATAATGTTTTGGTAGCTAAGGTAAAATTTATTCATTAAGAACTTTTACCTCTTTATTAAAGAGATAGAGATACGGAATTTATGCAAACTTGTCCGAACTTATTTCACCCACACACACACTAGTAGCTAAGCATTTTAATTCCAATACCATCAGTACCAATGGCCTCAGGATTTATTAAGATGAGTGCTTTTTCGATTTCAGTGATGCCAACTAGAGAAAAATTAAAGTCACCTGCAGTATTTTTTTCATTTAGTCGTTTTCTTTGTGAGGAGCAGTTGTACAGCACAAAGAATAAAAAATCGCCAGAGTTCATCTTAAGTAGTTTTTGTAATATGAGACTTTTATATACAATTTGACACTACAGTTGTTTATATCAACCTATTATATCAAACTAATTGATCACAAATCAATAATTGTACTTTTCTGTATTTTTTATACACGGTTAATAAAGCTTACCAGATTTAACCGTAGAAAACAAAAACTCGACAACAAAAACGACGTTAGTTGGTATTTTCACCGTTTTGGGAAAAATAAAATGAAAAATATAAAACAAAATGGGACAAGTAAAATCGTTAAGAATGTGTCCGTTTGACAGAGGATAACTCAGATCGTTTTGAGTGTTCTGATGTGTGTTAAACAAAAAAATATGTTTCTGTTTTAAATACAATAATTACAAATTATTAGACGCCCATTTTGATTATTAATGGCTGTTAAAATATTAGGCCATATTATTCGACCATAGTATAATAACTACTATTAACAAGGTTTTTTAAAATGTATAATTTTATGTTTGTTTAGAGCAAAAGATGCCATTTTTTCAAATATTTTATTGTAGTTCATCTGTATGTTAAATTAATATTAAAATTTGTTGATTCAGGTAATTACTTTTTGCTGTAACGTTCGTTTTCGAGCATACCATCCAGACTATAGATATTTCTATATTATCTATTGTTATCGCGCCGATACGAGAGGGGATTGCCAGTTTGGTAGGAGAGAATATGTCTCTTCGAGAGTTTTTGATTTAAATTTGTTCATTCTATCGGTGAATCTGATTAAATTCAGGGTTATTTCTGACTACCTTCGCCCTTCTGTCTGGTGAGAACCATTTTGCCTTGGTTTTAATTTTATTAGTTAAAAATAATCCAAAATGCGGTGAATATAATATTTTATGTATTTTACTAACATTTAAATTTTCGAATACAATTGCTATTGTTCAAGGTCAGTTTTTGTGGTATTATAATATTTAAACATGAAAGGTAATTATTTTTTTTTTGAAATTTGGAGAGACGTTATAGCAATTGTGTTCGATAAATATTATTTGAAAGTCGGAGTTTTGATTTTAATTTTATTAATAGGGTTATTGCCAACTTTAACAAGGGCCCTATTAAGGACCAGCTAAAAACATATCAGAAATTACGCAGTCAGTCGACAATCAGTTGAAGCCGACGCCATTTTGCAGTTCCGTTCCGCCATTAACGAAAATTCGACAAGAAGTCCCTTGAAGGGAAAGTACAATCGAATTGCAGATTTATTCCGCACCAAAAGAAAATCTGATAGGAAATTCCCTGGAAGAAACTCCATCCATCTTCTAGTTCCGTTCCACAAGTAATCGAAACTCCGTCAGAAGCCATCGAAAATCCCCAAAGATAAGAGAATTAATTAATTCATTTTATTAATTTTTTTACCAATCATAATTAAAATAATAAACCATTTTAAAACTGATTTTTCGAATTTTATTTGTGTGTCTGTACTTGGCTCACTTTAATTAATGTTTGGAAGCCACGACCCTTAGGAGCTAGCCTAGGGCAATTTTAAGGTTACATTGTTTTATATACATATATAATAAATTTATATAAATGTTTGCTATTTTTTATAATTGTTACTAAGTGAAATAATGTTCTTTCTATCTGGGTCGAAAATTCTACTTTTTTCTATAAATATTCTCGCTGAGAGTCCCATGCAAGTAAGAAGAATAATGTTATACTTTACTCAGGACCCAATTTACCCATCCTTACTTAGGTTAACACCCCGGAGATAAGTGTAATAGAATTTTCTTTTATTATGAATTGTCGAGTAATGTACTGTTTGAAAATCACTGATAAAAATTATAACCTTAGACCACTTATTTTTAAATATACATGATAAATTATCTTTACTAAGTTCTTTATATACCTACCAAATTTAAACCATTGGCAGTTTTCGGATTTATTAACTACAACAGTACAAACAAAGTTCTAGCTCAATAGAGCAATGTTGTTTGTAGTTGTAATGAAATAAATTTTGTATGTGCATCATATGAATATAAGTAAGGTAACATAGTTAGCATGTTATAACAGGCAAGCTTATCAGTATAACTAGAGCATGTCTGTTTAGTGAGTTGTAAAACAGTTTCGGTTGCACTGCTGTGCGGACCTAAAAGACAGTCGTAAAGTGTGGTAAACAGTAACAGAATATGTTTTACTAATTGGGAAATAAATTCGTGGTAAATGCAGAGTTAAAATCATTTCTGATTATATCCAAATTTAAACATAGTTTAACAGATATTCGATTTAACTGTTACCTAAGCTAGAACAAAAAAAACTTACATTTAATGTAGTGTTAACATTGACTTGCCAAATATGAGCGAGTTTAAGCGTCCGATATTAAGAAAAAAAATATAATTTTTATAAACGGTGCTGTGTAAATAACAAAAATTTTTAAAACAGTACATTTTATAATTTAAAAAAAGGTAATATCAATATTAAAAGGTAACGTGTAGGTATAATTAAGTCTGTGTTAAAGTGATCGTTTATGATGTCTCTAGACATACTTTTTGTGGGTCTTGTGCGGTAGTGGCATATTGACACAGTTTTACGTAAGTGTAAAATTACGACATTCAGATGTATTTTTTTTTATTTTATTACACAATCGCTTATTTGGTTTTACAATCTCGACATTTTAATACAAAATAACTTTCTAATAATATCGTTGTTGTTTTATTGTTTTTTTTTATACTATACTTTTATACTAGGATAGTTTATTATACTACAATAGGCGATGACTGTAATATCAGGCAATTATCCTCATCTATAAATTTTAACGAACGAATTTGCGGATTAACATTTTAATGACGAATAAATCCCCTAAACAAAGTTTCAATGTTTACAAGTAACCACAAATTATATCCAAGAAATTTTGTTATTTGGTTAAAAAATCAAATGTAGATATTTGACCAGTAAAAAAAATTTTTTTTGCACAATTTAGACATCAAACCACTTCTCCGAAATTCATCAAGTAACAACTGACGAAAACCGGTCACATAAGAAAGAAACGTTAATGTAAGATCCCTGTTTCTTGCCGTACTTTTTGGGTCATCTAGTTGTTATCCAATGAATCAAATTCAGGCATTTCGGAACACTTGAGACCCAGTTGTTCTAATGGAAATATCAAACTTCTTGAGAGTGATTTATAATTATGCACTGAAACTTTATTGTAGTGGAACAATTAAATTTGGTTTGTACATCTACGAAAAAATTATTTAGATTTGATTTATCAAACAGAGAATACATGATTGTACAAAAAATAATAAGTGGTGACACATTTCCAACCTTCGCTTTGATTAAAGTCTATCAACAGAAATTAAGTTAATATATAAATTAAAAAAGCGCCAATTTACGAACAAATTGAACACGCTCATCGGAAAATTTTGCCGCCACTGAGTTTTATTAGTTTATGAATTTTATGACGATGGACGGGAAAATGAGTGTTACTTTTTGTTTGTTCTATGCTGGTCTGATGTCGCCGACAATGTGATAAAACTGAAATAAATAAAAAATGTCCAGCAAAGTTAATCTTTGTTTTGTGTGGATTGTTCTATAAAGCATACTAAAATCTTTAATTGAATAAAAATTTTATTGGTTGGTTTTAGTTCTTCACAACATTGTCCGATGAAGTAAGGGATTGTTTTAACTTATACTTGTATTACATCGACAATTTTATCGTGGACTTCTTCACGAATAAATTCATTGAATATGGTTTCGTCCAAATTTTTGAATCAGCACTTGTTCTAATTTTTATCAAATTTTATCGCTAATTACAGGTGCTAACTTTAACAAAAGACAACAAAAACATTTTTTGGTTCACGGATGTGTTTAGTGGTTGATTTATTAATAGTTTTTATTTCGGGGAATAAACAATGTTATTCACAATAAACTTTCCATTTAAGCAAAAAAAAATTCGAAAAGAGGTTGACCTTAATGGCCATCCTTGAAACTTCCCGCTAGTTTTAACCGTAAAGCTATAGTAACGTGACGTATTTTGACGTTTTTGACTTTTTTGACTTTTTTTGAAATGTTTAAAAAGTGCGTTATTCGATTTTAATGTTCAAGATGGCATTCGACGCAGCTTTTTGAGACCTAAAAACGTTACTAGAGTGCAAAATCGATTAGTCAAAAAATCTGAAAAAAAATCTTGAATCTTGAAAAAAAACACTTTTTTTGAAATTTTTCGACAACGATATCTCACGAACGAATCAACCGATTTTAATTTACAAAACGGCATTCGACGTGGCTTTTTAAGCTTGAGAGCTGATTAGGTTATGAAATTGATCAATGCAATAGCCAAAAAGATATTCCCAAAAAACATCATTTTTATCAATTGTTTTTTTCGGTTATTTTGAAATTTCTCAAAATCTACCGGCTCGAATCGGTTCAAACTTACAGGGAATCTAAGTTAGATGAAACTCTTTGGAATGCTTTTTATTTCATTCCGATCGGTCAAGCCGTTCAAAAGTTATAAGAGGTTTACATACATCCACACACACACACACACATCCACACGTACATACAGACATACAGACACCCTCGTAAAAATAGTCAGGGGAGGTTCCTAAGACCTCAAAACGTTGAGATCCGATGAAAACTCGATTTTCGAAAAACGGGGTGAAACCAATAACTTCCCGATTTTCAAAAAAATTTTAATTTTTTTTAGCGGGAAGTTAAAAATGTTAAAATGGTGTAACGGGTAGCTCTTTTAGACACCAGACTCAGTAAAATTCGGTTTCAGTTTAAATAAAGATTTATTTCTAAAATAAATTATATACAAAAAAACGAAAATAAAATATTATTTCTACAAATTTAACAAAATTAACTGGATCTGCGACCCCTTTGGCCCTCGGATGGATCTTCCTGTAAATAAATAAATTCAATATAGATTCCGGTTAGCATAGGATAGTTAGGGTAGGTTCGAACCGATCAATACTCGGTCACGGGGTGGGACACCCTTAGTCAATACCCAAGGATCGGAACGGTATAACCGATCAATACTCGGTTACGGGGTAGTACAATCCTTGGTCAATACCCAAGGATCGGAACGGTGTAACCGATTAATACTCGGTTACGGGGTAGGACAACCGTTGGTCAATACCCAAGGATCGGAAACGGTGCAACTGATCAATACTCAGTTGCGGGGCAGGATAATCCTTGGTCAATACCCAAGGATCGGGACGGTATAGCCGATCAATACTCGGCTGCAAAGGCAGGGAAGGTCAGTGAATACTGGTCAATACCCAGAGCCCAGGTTGGAGTTCTTTTAAGATCAGTACTCTCGGTCGAACTGCCTTCTGCAGCGATGGCATCGGCTTTTTATCCTCGCTGAACGGTGCTCCCACTTACTGAATGGGTCTGCGCGAGTCTTGACAACGTGTCGTATCTTGGTCGCACACCTCGAAAGGATGGTGGGAACGCTGGCCAATACAACGCGGGGTTTCTGCGTTATCGTTACAATGGTTAAGGGTTGCCATCAAACATTTTCGTGAATTTTGACAAATGATTGTAAATATGAAAGCCATCGTAAAGAAGAACTTGGTGGATAAGTTGGTTAAACTTATTCACGATAAAATTGTAAATATAATACCGGTTTTACCGACAATAAACTAAAATATTTGAAATACAATCTTTAATTTGCATTTTCTGGGAATGGAAATAAAAGTATTTCTTAAAGTAGAATTCCTAAAGATTAAGAAGAGATGGTTTTACTTTTTTTTACAAAAGCGTCTGTTAGAATGGTTTACCATTTGTTTTTAGTAGTTCTAATCGTCAGATTGCATTTACAACTTATGATTTTATTGATATAAAAACAAAAACTGTAAATCTAAATTGCTACAACAATAATTTGAAATTTAAGTAAAATGATCATAAGCTTAATAATAGTGTTAAATTAAATCTGCCTAATTATCCACAAATTACCAAAGCTTATAACTCTGTGCTGCCGGCCCTTATCTGAATTTGTAATCGGGATTAGCTTCTACAGATAGGGGTTGGTTACAAATAAGTTAAGGAGCGGTCTTTGTAGTTAATCACAATATGATGTTTAATAGAACATGATAACAATGCAATTAGTCATTCGTGAACGTGACTACAAAGCAAAATATGCTTATATTACAGAAATTTACCTTAAATTTTTAAAATTATAAAATTTTACAAAAAATAAAATTAAAAAGCAGACTAACTACTAAAGGATCTGTTGCTAAAGTGGTTTAAGGCATTACCTGTCATAGCTCAAGGTTAAAAGTTCGAGTTCTATGGAATACGACATTTTTTTCCATGCTATTTTATTGTTTATTTCTAAATTTTAAAAATCCTATGAAAAATATTTTAATAAAATTTACTTTAATAGTATTATAATAAAGTTTGCATTGCACTTTTTGTGTATCCTCTCTAAGGCATAAGGATTACAAAAATTAGTTATATCAAATTTTGTTTAAACTTTGAAACGCTTTCGCTGCCATTGTCTAATGTATCAATGGTTTTTGGGCTGTTAGGCCGGCGTCGATTGTCTTGCTGACTTGACGTTTCGCCAACACCAGCGGTTGGCATTTTTAGAAGTTGCTTTCTGGTTGACAGTCCTGGTAGTTCGCAGACTGTTAATTATAAAATATAAGTTGTTCTAGGAAGTTTTTTAAATAAAGTAGTTTTTGTAAAGAATGGTTCAAAAAATAATCTTCCCAAATACCACTCGTCCTGTAATATTTTACTAGATAAATTTTTATTTTCCAGACTCAAACTTTTTTATTTTAGGCAAAACTACTTAAACAAACTGAATATGATAAAATCACTCGTCCTACGGACTCGTGATTTTATTACATTTCAGTTTGTTTTCGTATTTTTGCCAAATAAAAAAGTTTTCGTGGAAACTAAAAATTTATCGATAAAATTTTAAGGACTCGTGGTATTACCTTTGAATATAAATCTCTGTTCTCAAAAATACAAATTTTGAATTATCAATTCCTTGAATATTATATTCTCTATTACATTACGATTATATAAGCCTGCGTATTTAGTAGAATGTTTTATAGTGGATAGACCCACCAAAGTTGTTTTGATGCATTTTTACGTTCTAAACACAAATTTTTCAGGTGGAAGTTTTTCAAATGCCAGATTTTCTTTTATTGGCAAGTATATTAAAATTTATTGTAAAAAAATTTTTTCGCAGATCAAACACTTTTAACTTCTTCTTTGTACAATTCTAAATAAAAAATGATGTTAATAACAAATTTTCTGAACCTGAGGTATACATACCCATTTGTATCTGGAAGGTCAATATTCATTAAAACACTTGGTGAATAATTCGGCCTAGTGTCGGAATTAATTTTATAATTAATATTATTATTTAATGGCTACAATGTTTTGTTTTCATATATGTTACGAAAAAATTTGCTTATCTGTTACGATTTTTTTAATATTGACTATAATATTTTTTCTAGATTTGGTAGACTTAGTTTTTAGCAACAATAAAATGTCACCCTTTCTTAGACACTCTCAGTTACAAAAAATAATCAAAGGAGACATTATTAAAATCGACCTAATTGTACTTCAAAGTAGTTAAATACGAAAGAAAGAGATTGTTTAACGTACCAACTCAAAATAAAGCAAAAATTACTAATTACTAGTAATGTTGATAAATTTACTGTAACACCGCGCACCGTTCAGGACTTATTTATTGGCTTTAATATTTTGTTGTAATAGACATAATCACAAAACTTGATGTTTTACACTAAATTGTGTCGTATTATAACTATCAACATAACGCGTTTATACATTAACTCCAATGTCCTCTTCGTATCTTCAATGTTGAATATTGATTTTACCGTTTAATATTTACTTTGGATTAGCATAACCGTATAGTATCTAGCTAGTGTATTGTAACTTACATTTAAATGTTTCTGCTTATTATTAACTTAATTGTTTTACTTCAATTTATTTTTTTTTCCTGACTTCTGCTAACATAATACAAATTAAGGATTATTGATAAATTCGTATACTTTTAATTATTAATGCGCCAATTTATGGACTACAGAATTTGCTAACGAATACATTACTGCCACGCTTTGGTGTTGATTTTACCGAAATTCTGATGAATAGAAAAGTCACCTAAGTGTTGACTCCAGTATTTTACCTGCTAAAAAACTAAATAGTTGATATACAGGGTATTTCATTAAGGCTGGCGAGCGTCCCTATCTCAGAAACGCCTGGACATAGAAAGTTGAGAAAAAAAATATTAAGTATCATAAAAGCAACCATGAGAAACTTTTGGAAATTATTTTTAAATTCTGTGACTTATCACAAGAGGGCACAATCGAAAGTAAAATATTAAGTTGTTTAATTTTTACAATAAGATATAACATCATTACGGAGCTGAGAAAATTTTGCGTTAAGTTGATAAAAGGATCATTAGTGTACCGACGTTAATAAGAGTGATTGAAAGTGTAATCCTTTAAATTTTTGTAACCACTAAATGACTCAATCCGTTTTAGAAAACGAAATCATAAAAACTTAAAATCTTTAATAACTTTCCTAGAGGGCACAATTTGTCATAATAACAGTTTTTTTAATTGTACTCGAAAATTTGAAACATACAGTAAATGTTTGATCTCATAAAAGAAAAGTAGATTTGCAAAAAACCACAATTCGAAAGCTTTTTTTGTTTTAGAGTTATATCTAAAAGAACAATTTTGTACCATTTAAATTCATTTCAATCCTGGCTTTGTTAAAAAGCATTTCCCAAAAACATATTTTTACATTTTTGAGTTTTGTTCTTTTGTCACTCATTATTCAAAAAGCTTAAATGCCATTTGGTTACATTCTAAAAATCATATTATACAAGCATAATTCTGTGTTTTTAAATAATAATCTAATTGGATGTAAAAAAAGGCTTTAATTTTAAATGATACAATATTGTTTTTCTCGCCATAACTCTGGAACGGAAAAAGCTATTGAATTGTAGTGTGTACGATTTCTGTTGCAAATTTAATTTACTTTCCTCCTATGATATTAAGCAAAATTAAAAATAAAAACTGTAATGACAAATTGCGTCCTCTAAGAAAGTTATTGAAAATTATAAATGAATATCATGGTTTAAAAAAACTATTATTCTCTACCAAACAAGCTTTTGGATACGTTGTTTGGTGGTTATAACGATTTAAATGATTACGCTTTCACTAGCTTCTCCCACTCTTATTACCTACCGTCGGTACACTTAAAAGCCTTGATTGAAATTAATGCCGAATTCTCTCAGCTTTCCAATGATTATACCTTAACGAGGAAATTTTCGGAGAAATTAGACATTTGACTTTCGATTATGACCTCTCGTGGTGAATTTCGGAACTTAAAAATAAGATTTTCTTATGGTCGCTTTTATGCTAATATTTTTTTTCTAAACTTTTAATTTCCAGTAGTTTCTGAGATATATCCGCTAGCCAGCTTAAATACCCTGTATATTTTTGCGTAAAGTTAATGGTTTAAAATACTGACTCAAAATATAATATTATATCAAGTTTTGTTCTGCTATTTGGGGTTATGTTAAAATATATAGTTTCATATGAGTTATGACATTATTTAATGTTTGCATGCTTTCCGGAAATAATAAATTTAACTGATTAACTGATTTCAATCTGTATTTTACTCACTGAGTTTTTTATGATGTATTGTTATTTATACAAACCTCGCCAATAATAAAATAAAAATGCAACCAATTAACATTAGAATTGTTAAAAAAAAACTTTTTACCAAACTCATCTTTAATATAATCTGTTGTTAACAGAGAAAATTATAAAATAAAACTGTGTTTTATGAAACATTCCAATGCCTTTGATGTATAAATTCCCACATGACATTTCATTTCAAATTTCGATAATTAAGTACGATATGGGTCGGGAATACGATTGGAATGTAACCGTAGACGTATCAGCCTGAGTTCAATTATGGATGAAACAAACGGATAAAGCAAACAGAAATTTGTGTAAAAACGTTTATGCTTTTTGATGTTGACAGGAATGTTAAGCTTAAACTTTGAAATATATCTAGAATTAATTTAAAATTTATATATTTAACAATGTAACATACGTTACGCTTAATTGTTTTTTATAATTATCTTGATATTATGAACTGGAAATCCAAAAAAGTTTTTGAGGTTTTTAATGGAGGTTTTACATAAAGAGTTGCCACGTATTTTAATGAATTTAAAAACAAAATCAAATTTAGAAAAAACAAATAAATTAACTAATTGAAATTCAACTCCAGCTGAGTTCGGTGATGGTTTCTCTACTGGCAAGTTATGCCCAGCTCAGCCGTAGAGGGTAAGTGCCAAAATAAAGTGAGTGCGCCACCGATTTTGTACGGTTAAAATCGGAAACCCCTGATGTTCCAGGCACCACTTCACCCATGGAGATAATTAAATAAATTCAAAATTTTAACCAGTACTATTTGAATTGTACAAATAAAAAAAAAACGATAAAGTGAGCTAAATAAAACAAAATATCAACTAGACCCTTCTTTAATAAAAATTGAGAATTTACACAACTGTCAAGCCTCGTGCTTGACAACGCTATTGATATTTATATATATATAAACAAAGAATTAATAGTCCGGGTTCCCACGTGGTAAAAAAGGCATAAAGAATAACCGGCTGAAACTTTCAGAATCGCTTAATTGCACTTAGACCTACAAACTTCCATAGCAACAATATCGATGGATGGGGCGTTTTTTCTTCAGCAGTGGTCAAACATGTCGAAAGTTATAACTCTCCCCAGAGTGATGGATTACCGAGTTATTTTTTGTGAATCAACAGTTTTTTATTATTTTATGTGACCTACAAAAGAAGAGGGCGTTAACTGGTTATTTGTTAAGTCGTTGGCAGTCGTAACTATTACATGTTAAGCGCGTAGGCCCCGCCAAACGCCCTCCTCTTTTTGTAGGTCACGTGTTTTATTATGTAGTAATAATAAAAAACTGTTGATTCACAAAAAATAAATCGGTTATCCATCACTCCGGGGAGGGTTATATCTTTCGACATGTTTGACCGCTGCTGAAGAAAAAACGCCCCATCCATCGATATTGTTGCTATGGAAGTTTGTAGGTCTAAGTGCAATTAAGCGATTCTAAAAGTTTGAGCCGGTTATTCTTTATGCCTTTTTTACCACGTGGGAACCCGGACTATAATGAATGATTTTAAAAGTTAAATTTATCGATATGTGTGATCACACTAAATACAAAAAAAATAAACAGGAAAAATAAATCTTAACTAACTAGTTACGACTTAATCTAATATAGCTTATCTGTTAATCTAAATAAGTTTCCGCAGTCCTTGGCTTCTCCAATAATTAGGCCGGTACCAAAAATCAAGCCTGTTCTAGAACCAATAGGCTTGACCAATCACAATAACTTAAACTCGTACTAAGTATAGGGTCAGCAATCAAAATTCTGCCTATCTCTAGGGCTTAAGCCCGTAACTAGAATTTATGCCTGTATCTAGGACTTATGCCTGTATCTAGGACCCTAAAATCGTAATTTAGTATTAACATTAGCTTAAACAGATTTTAATGACTCCTTGAATTAGTTTGATTTAATAACTTTAATACAATTTGAACACATTAACTTAAATTTGTACTACAATGAAAGAATAAAAATGAATTTAAACGAATAATACAACATTTAGAAGTTGACTTCTCCGAATTTACAATTAATGAGCAAAAAACTAATGATTTAAATGTACTCAACAAACCTAAATTTGACTTGCTAGTCACAACAAAATTATAACAATAAATTAAATCAAAATTTAACATAAAATTAATTAATAATAGTAAAAAAAAATAAGCAAAAAGGAGTCTAGTTTCACATTAATAACCTACACACAAGACACAAAGGAATACATATGCAAAATAAAGATATTACAACCAAGATTGTGACCATATGGCGTTATTAATCTTATAAAAATAAAATTTCGTAACTCACCCATTAAGATAGGGTTTCTTTCATTAAACTAGTGACACCCTAGCTGGTAGACGGGTAAATCAATCTCCTCGTTGCTAATTGCGGGTATTCTACCACAGCTCACCGTCTGAACGGTTTTAAATCTCCAAATCTACCTACTGTCTGTTTCTTGATCTATCTACGTTTCGTCCGAAATAAAACAAGAAAAGAGAAAACCATAAGGATTGAACAAACCACATGAATAAAAGGCGTTTTACTTACCACAGAAGATTACACAAAAATCCGACACGCGGCTTTTTCCAATGAATCTGTCCAAAAATAACAACAAAATCTAACTCAACAACGATTCAAATGGAAAATGACGTTTAGTTTCAAAAAATCCAAAATTAATTGTTACGGATTCTCCGCGATTTAAAACTTAAACCAAAAATCTTCTGGAGCATCTGCTCGAGACGAAGGTTGACAGTCTAAAGGAAATTTCCATGTTTCACAATTCATGAGATTGACACACCTCAAAATAAATGGCCTCTACTACTACAAGGACAATAACCGTAGGATCAACAGCTACCAACTTACGAGCAAACAGTAATCGTTTAATAACAACTGATCTTATTACTTAACAAGGTAACACCAAAATCTCAACATTACTTAATTTCTCGTTCATATACAATCTTTAGATGTCGGATGCTAAAATAACGAACTGTAGACGACAACATTCTAAGTTTTACGACGAAAAAAGGGAAAAGAAGATTTCTTCGGTCCTTGACAGTAGTTCAAACGTCCTAACCCAACATTTGTTCTGAATTTTAATAAATAAACTTTCAAAACAATATTAGTAGCAATTTATGGCCAGAATATATTTATAAGTTGATGATTAATTATAACTGAACTAAAATCAAACTTGTTCCTAACACTGATTTAATCCTTAATAACGGAGAATTCATAAGGTAAGCAAACAATTTGTTTATAAATTAAGATATTTATCGCTAACGCGAAATTAGCCCGTGACAGAGTCTGTAGTATAATTTGAAAAAAAATTAAGGAGCTTACAAAACTGTTTTTTTAATGCTTAAACCTATCGATTACTACGTCTAATCGCAATTTTCCTCGTAATACTTGATGGAACATTTCATAAAGACAGATATCTAATTAATATTAAGCGCTTGTCAATATAACGTGTGGTCCATATTCCTCTGTAATGATAAATTGTACAAAGTGTACCAAAAAAAATTTATAAGTTACCAAAATACTTAAAATACAAAAGTAAAAAACTTGTAAATACTTACAAGTAGGAAAATTTACAACTAACTCATAAAGTTTTTAATATCTCATTGAAAACCTGCGCTAACCAAACTACCAAAGAACATTTTGTAATATTTTGTGTAGGTACACTGATTACTATTAGAAGTGATTATACTAATTAATGATTTAAATTGGGTTGCTTTGTTGGGAGTTCAATGCAGTGAACAAAAATTTAGTCGTAACAGCAAAATATTAAAATTATTAGCTGTTTAAAATTCAACTAGTTTTTCAATTTTGCAAATGGGACACTATCGGTATTAACCCAATCAGTCACTTATTAAAGTCAATCCTGGATATCTATGTTTTGTTTTATTCAGTAATTGAACATTGATTATCTATTAATCTCACTTACTGAAAACAGAACTACGATTATATTCGCATCTCGATTTAACTCTCGTATGCAATATGTCAACGACATTGCAACCAACGATAATTACACAAGTAATTTAGTTTGATAAGTTTTTCCTTTAGACACCACATGAATAATTTAATAAACGATTATTTGAGATATCTCTCATGAGATTTTTGAAGGTTGCGAGTTCGAGTCTCAGTTTTTCATTTTCCCCTTAATGTCATTTAATATACTCTTGGTTGAATACTTTCTAAAAACTTTCAAAATTTTAAAAATTTTCAAAAAATCACATGGATGGTTAATTAAGTAAGCATTATTTTACAAATATTTGTGTATTATTGTTTTTGGTTAGTTAGTATAAATTACTTAAAACAAGATCTGGCTCTCTGAGAATGACTTAGGAGGAAATCCTAGCTCTAAAGTATTATTTGATAGACATACTTTTAAAAAATATACAATTACTTGCTATGACTTTAAATTCCCAAAACTAGATACCGCGCCCTTGCTAAGTCTTCACATTAGCATAGGAAATAAAATGTCTTGGCAGTATCGACAGACGTCATCATCTGCCAAGTTCACCTGGCTTGTTTTTTCTTCAGAAAATGTCCTGTAAAGAGACTGACAATCATTGTGAAGTTGTTTTGCCTTTGTGATAACTGCTCTGCAGTGATCTTTTATCAAAACTTTGGCTCTATTGTGCTAGGTGACTTTTTCCACCATTCCTTGGCCTTCTCTTGCCTCCTTTTCTCAACGGCTGCCTTTCTGAACGTGTTAGCAACCCCGCCGAATGGTTCCTGACCAATCATTTTGATATTGGCACTCGCACGGGCCAGTTCACGATACTTCTCATTGACACGAAGCCCTGAGTGCCCTGGTACTCATGCCAGTTTCAGAGAAATTCGACTTTAGGCATGTGTCAGGGCCTAACGCAGTCCTACATTAGCTGTTAGTGTATTTGTGTCAAGAATATAGCCTTTAAAGCTAATTGACTATGGTTTTAACCGTTATACCCTGACTTACGATCTCTGTTGCACAGTATTGTATGGTCATTATTCAGCGTACGCATTAATACTTAATTGGACTTGTATTCTGTGTCTTATACTATATATACCCGACACTGTGCATTTCTTTGTCTTTGAGCTATCGCTAAACCAGATTAACTTGACTTAAATTGGGTAGCCATTGTTCTATGAATTTCTTTTTCGTAACTCTATTTGAAAGTTACTCGCAAAGTTATACTTGGGGACTATCTTCTCCTGAGGCATACTTATTATTTGATCTGCCTTAACCCTATTATATAGCTCTGTTTGCTCTTTTACCCTCAATAGCAGTCTGTGAGCAGTTCCCACAGCCTCGCCCAGTATATAGATATGCAATGGTAGTAAGTTAAGCAGAATCTGTAATGCGTGCACCAGCTTTTACTCCGGATGTAGTTTGTCATTAAAAATAAAAATGTAATAGTGTCATTTAAGCCAGCGCCGGGGGTTTAAGAGTGTCTATAAGAAATTTTGATCAGGATATATTGAAGCATTTATTTCTGCAGTTAAAGCAAGATCCACCTGAGATAAATTTTCGTGTGGAGTCGTAGTTTCTATGAATTAGGCCAAAAGTAACCCTGTAGTCGGTTCTTAGTCCGGGATTGATAAAATGACCAAAACTATCGCATTATTTTCACGTTTTAAAGTGCTGTATATCTTTTACGTCCAGGATCGTTGTCACTTTATTTATTGGATTCCAATTTCTTCTAATTCCAGAAACAAGAAAATGATCAAAACTATTATTTTTGGTTACTTTCTGCAAAAACGGTAAAATTTATGCTGTATGTCTATCTCTTATCCGAAAAGGTGATACTAAAATGACCAAAAAGCGATAGTTTTGTTAATTTTCTCGCTCCTAAAATTAATAGCGATAATGCGATACTTAGAGTGACAACGTTGCTGGATTTACTAGCGATAGAGCGATGAATAACATTTCTCTTGATTTTTATATTATAAATAATAAATTTTATAATATTTACTATGTGATTTATCTTAACAACTGCAATTAAAGAAATTCTAAATTCCCGTTGTTTTTGTTTGAGTGTACTAATCAAACTTAGGCCCGTTTTAGAAAGGACCAATGATCAGTGCTGACGATCCGTCCTATTCATTGTTTTATATGTTTCGTTCACATGTCCGCGTATAATCGGCCGGCCGTTTAAAAACGCGCAGGCATCGGTCTAGCCCGTGGCGTTCGCAGATCATCGGTCGAAGTAAGGGCCATTGGGTAAACGGAGATTTTCACATGCAAGCATATCATCAGTTGTAGTTTCGATACAGTGTTGCATTTGAGCAAGTTTATGCTATTTTTTTTACGGTTTTTGTTGCAAGAAATATTAATAAGCAAAATGGCAGTCAGTGGTAAAGAAAAATACCGTATTGACACAGAATTATAAATTACTGCAATTGAACAAAAAGTATTTGGGATACATCTTCAGCACAATATAAAAATTAAAAAAGTATTAAGGCTACACTCAATCTTTCCACTGAAGAAATTGAAGGTCTAATAGAGTCTGTAAATTTCAGATCGTTTTCTAGCTTGTGGTGTAATTCTTAAAAAGAAGAAATGGACATCCGAAAATACATAAAGAATTTGCGTGGGTCTTCCCTTAAATCTGAGTAAAGGGTGACGAACGCGCCTTTTATTGGTCTTTCTAGACATATTGGATGCACCCATATCCTGTTTGATTTTCGTTTCTTTTTATTTTTTTCAATTAATCTTTTTACGCATAAAGCGACAACCACGCAATGCTCTGTGCTTCTCAATTTCATATTGACAACTGATGATACGTGTATAGGTATGTGAAAACAAAGAAGGTTACCGATGATCGGCAACGACCGATCATCAGCACTGATCATTGGTCCTTTCTAAAACGGTCCTTAATATTACCGCAGTTAATTTTCATGTTTCGAAATTATAACAATGTAACTTTCATCGGTTATGTAGAAACAAGGAATGGGAACTAGTAAAGTGTTCTATAAAGACGGCATTTATTTATCCTGACAAGAATATAAGGTACGTAAGTTTCTATTTAAGTTATATTATAGCTCATATAATTCGCGAAATACCTGAAATTATAGCAATTTGTTAAGGAAACGGGTGCTTATCGTTCATAATATAACTTTCTCCCTACTTTCATAGTATTAATAATCCTCTTCTGTCAACAAAAACTGTTGTAACTCCGTATAATTTGCGAGATATATAGGAATAGTTTTGTAGTATTAACTTAATGTTTGTTTAATATAGTTATTTAATTATTTCTAATGTTACTAATGTTTCTATAATAAAAAAACTTATAATAATATAACATAACACGTTGTAAATTGTTTTATTATTGTTTTAAAAAAGATTAAAAACCTTTGGTTCGTGATATGCGACCTAGAGTGTGAGTCGAGACTAAGTTATTACTTTTAAGGTAGTTTTGTTTTAACAAGAACAATCAAAATTTAATTTTCTGACAGTATGAAAGAGCTAAGTTTTACTTTATGACAAAATTAGCAAAGTCGGCGAAGTACCTACATGTGTAATAGGAAACCAAAAAAATTATGTATTTTTAAGACATGTCTCATATAATTTTTAAAATTTCATTTCTTGAACCTGCTATCTCCAATTGCAACCGGTATCGCTTTTAACCATTCTACCACAGATTTAGCAAGCGGTAAGTTAGCATTTTTGTTGTCTAATTTTAAAAATAAATATAACTTATTCTATAAAGTTTGTTTTTGTTTTAATATAATTAATAATTCACTAAATTTGCATACTCGTTTTTATACGTTTTATTTTTGTGGCACCTGCTAGTCTGTATTCTTTTAAAAATTGTAAAACTTTCCTGATACATTTACTAAAGTAATTAAAATTGTAGTTAAAACTTTTGATTAGATTTTGCTAACATAAGTCGGTGAACTCCATTTATTTAAAGTTTTGTTAGACTATGAATATATTCGATCCAATCTAAATCAAATGCAAAAAGTAAATTTTTGCTTAGTGTTTAAAATACAAGTTACCCAGTCATGTCTAACCAGAAAACAACTAATTAGTATTTACTAAATATGCGATAAGCTACAAAGTTAGAATTATAAAAATAAATAAACAAATAAAACCGACTTTTCTAAAACAGAAGTTAACCATCAGAAATTTGAAATAATAAAGTAGAAATAATTTTCTATTCAAAAGGTGTTAGTGCGTTTTTACTTTTTAAGAAGTTTCGAACAGGAAGGCGACATCGGAGATCTAAGCATTTTAAAAACCGGAAATGATTAGCAACTGAAAAATGTCAAAAGTAAGATAAATTGTGATATATTAATTAATAAAACCGACCATTAAGGCATTGAGATTGGTAGCTTAAATTTAAACGAATCAAATGAAAGCTTTGTACATAAGAACAAAACTGTTTGTTTTACATTTTTGCCTGGTCAATTATATAAATTTTCTAAACGCAAAAAAATGTCAGACTGCAAGCACTTAACCCTTTGGGGTGACACCTGGAACACCGAAGGATCTAATGCGGAGGAGGGTTTAAGAACATAAATTTACAGCAGTGATAAATGTATATATTTGTAAATATAGCAGAAGTATATGCAATTTTGCAGTGCGCAACTGAAAATAAATTGATGACCCATTAATCTTATCGAATAAACATACCCATAGATACTTAGGTGTCTATTGAAGCTTAAAAGACTACTAAAGAGATCACCAGACTCGTACTGGATGCCGAGTAGATCTCGATAGCCTGGCGGAACATTACTAGTTTGAGTGCCAAGATATCGGCGAATACAAGGCAACGAGTGTGTTGATAAACATTCAAAAAAAGAACCAGCTACAATATACTATCAAGCAAAAACCTCGACCACTTGAATCTCCACAAAACTATGTAGTAAATCTAAACAGAATAAAGACACCATATTGCGGCTAAACTAAAATGCCATAAAATGGTAGGTATACGGATAGCTCTAAGACAGAAGAAGGAACAGAATCAAGAGTTTTTGGACCTAGTGCTAAATGCTTAGAAAGCCTAGGGGCATACTCAAGAGTTTTTTAAGCAGAAATTCGTGTCGTTAAAAGATGTAAACATTTTAATATAAAAAAAAAACTATCAAAAACAAAAGATTGTAATCATGTTAGATAGTCAAGCAGCCACAAAGCTTTAAAAAATTAGTTCAAAGATGTTTTGGAAATGCCTACGCAAAATAAATGAACTAGGACAAAATTATACTATTATTTCCTTATGGGTTCCAGGAAACATAAGAATAAAATAAAACAAAACAGCAGATAAGCTGGCAACAAAAAGGAACCAGAACCATCTTGTTGAATCAGCAATTGTACAGTCTTGGAAAACTAAGGAAATAACTGGATAGAGAAAAATCCAAGTACTGGAACGATTTAGAAATACTAAAACAATCGAAGACGCTCCTGTAAAACTATAACCAGAAGAGTTCTGTTAGCTGTTTAAATCTTGGTAAAAAGAATAAACCGTTAAAGGATCTGCTGCAAACCATGGGAGTGGTTAATGGAGACCCAAGGTCCAAGGAACTTGAAACAGTTAAATACTGACTCTAACATCTTGAGGCACTGGATTGCAGAAGACTTTGTACCATTTCGAGTTAATGGATCGTAGAAGATAGTCAATTTTTTAAATCTCATTCTCATTCGCATTCTCTTCAGACCTATTGTATAAACAAGCAAAGGATACCAACTTCCTTGAGTTGGTAATGTGAATGCATGAAAGAAGTATAATGAACAGTACCTACGGCCGGTGACTCCATCTTCGCAACTATGGTATTGCAAAATACTTAAATTGGTTTATGCTAACTAGACAGCAAGACATCCTCGTATAAATTTATTATTTATTACATATATTATAAAATAACGAATAAAACTTGTTGAGCAATAAAATTGTTGGTTATATTAGACATAACTTTGAGTAATATAACTAAATAAAAATCATTGATGATAAAAGATATTATAATTTATTAAGCTAAGAAGACAAAGAAAAATTTTATATTCAAGATAATAGTGTATTCTGAATGATGTAGAAACAAGTATTTTTACTTTATTATGGCCGGAATATAAGTTGTTACTGAATTTTATGGACTACAACATTAGTAATATTACATCCGAAAATAAAATAGAAGCTAAAATAAATGTAAACCTTGTCGCAATTTTTTTTATTGCAACGTTTTTACAAGAAACTCATTATAGAATCAAAGGTACCTTATTTCGAAACATATTTTTAATCGTCAAAGGAAGCAGAAAATTAATTACAGTTTTTCTACACAAAAAATAAGATTTTAAATATAAAAAATATTGTCAAGATGTCCAATTAGTGCTGAAGTATTGTGGCAGATTTATGTTTTTCAATACGATTATTTCGAAAAGTAACAAATGGTGCGGGGAAGGGTGGCGCCGTTTGAATCGCTGATCGTGCGAATTTCTCAGTCTCGATGTCGCAGTAAGAAGTATCGTGCGTTGGCCATCGAGGAATTTTTTAAGGGTACATAATGATTCCTATTGCTCTTCGACAATTTTGTTCACCCTTTGGTATTCGATGTTAAAGTGATGAACTAAGAGTACAGTTAATTCATTCCTGGGTGCAGAGATTCCGGCAACTGCTTCGACTATGAACATCCCATTGCCAGGGTCCAGTCAGTTTTTAAGAACTCCTGAAAAAATTGAACTGGTTAAAAACAGCTTACATGAAAATCTACAACTGTCAATTCGGTCTTACTTAGTGCAATTATTTATAAAATTTTGAAAAATTATGTAAACTTCCATCCTTTTGAAATTTAAATAATTCAAGAATTGAAAGGAAGTGACTTTGTTTCACGCAAATAATTTTTTAAAATGATGTTGGAGCGTTTTTGCACTGTAAATCTGATATTTTGGAGTGACTAAGCTTATTTTCACTTAAACGGCTACGTCAGTAAGCGACTTAGCCGTTTCTGGGCTCCAAGAACCAGCAACCCTCGACTGAAATACCAGAAGCCATTGCGTTGTCCCAGAGTATGTTTGGTGTTCTGTATCTACACACGAGATAATTGCCCTTTCTTTAATTTTCGAGGCGAGGGGATCAATTGTAAACAATAAGAATTATCAACGCAAGATTATTAAATTTTTAAGCTCGTATCTTGTAATCATCACACACGTGATTCCAGAAAAAATTGATTATTTGCTTTGGGAACATCTCGTGGCCACCGTTGTTACCCGACTTATCTTTGTGGTTACCTTAAAAAGAGAGTTTATAACAACAATTCTCGAGCTATTGTGAATTTTTAAGAAAATATTCGACGATAAGTCATCTCAGTCGAACCAGGTTTACTGCGGCTTATGGCGTAAACCACAAACATGGCTCTGCTTTGAAGAATTTGTGCAACTGGACAGAAATATTTGGATGAAATCATCTTCAAGAAATAAAATCCGCATTTCTCTTCTAATGTTTAATGTGTTTGTTAATATTATCTGACAAATATTACAATTTTTATTTAAGTTTTAAAACATAAATCTGCCACCAGATCTCCTGTATAAAAAGAGGTAATTGTAAACTTATCTAATAAGCAGTTTTTTCTTAAAATAAGAATTTTAAAAAATATAAATTAAAAATTGTAGATTTTCAGTTTAAAGTTGGAATTATTTGATGTCTTTTAAAGGAATGCGTTTCTTTTTTCCAGATTGTAGTAGTTTCAATAAAATGAAATTAGATTTCTGCTATAACTGGATTCACAGTGGAAATAAGTTGGCTAGTGGCCATATTGCTCTGCTTAGCGTATTTTATATTTAACTAAATTGCTTGGTGGCACAATTTGCTACAAAGCTTTAATTTTAAATTAATTGAATGAATAACATTAGCTAATTGGTAAAGTTTAAAACTGTTTCCGTCACACTATATGTACTCCTTTAAAAGCTGTCTGCTAAAAGTTTTGATGGTTTCTTTACAAACGCTTAATTATTCAAAAGAATTATTTTTTAGTGTAATTAAAGTTCGTTCTATTTGAAGTGGAAAATTGGTTGGTTATTGCTGTGAGCTTCTAGGGCAAAGCTTTTGTAATAATAAAGATTAATGATATCAGAAGTGTTCGTAGAGAGTGTAGTGTTAGTTATTACTTAACAGGCTTTTCAGGTAGACGTAATAGTCACGACTATCGTTAAAAAAAATTCATCTAAAGAATTGGATGAGAATTGTCTTACAAGCGTGTGGTTTGTGATAACCGGGGCATAGACGGTTTACTCATTATCACTCAAGGATAAGAAGACTAGTAGTTTTAACTGCTTTAAAAGAATCAGTAAGAACATTTATGCCTGATGAGTGTTTTTATCACGGCTACTTTACAAATTGATTTTCTTTATAAAAATTTAATTACCTACTCTAAAGAATAATTTTTTAGTATAATTAGAGCTCGTTCTATTTAAATTGAAAAATTGGTTGGTTTCTGCTATGAACCTGCAGGGCAAAACTCTAGTAATAATAAGAATTAATCATGTCAGAAGTCTTCCTAGAAGGTCTCGTGTTATTGTAACACTTATCAGGCTTACTAGGTATCCGTAAAATTATTGTCATGGGTTTCGGTAAAGAAATTCTTCAGAAGAATTGATTGGGAATTGTGCTCTTTAACGGTTATGTCATGATAGCTTGTGATTTAAGATAACCGGAGAGTAAACGGATCGCTCATTATCTTCAGAGGATAAGAAGACTACCAGTTTTAACTACCATTAGAGGATCAGTGAGAACGTTCATGTTTGGTGTCTTTGTTTATCACGATTACTTGATTTGTAGACAGTTATTCTTATGCCCATTCCAAACTTAAGTTTGGCCATCGTATATAGATTATAGTAGTAGGATTAGTCTGCGCGCCAACTTTAAAAATCTTTTATCCACATTTCGCTAGGATTTGCCGATGTTTTTGTGCAGTCTTTTGAGAATGGTAAACACCGATGCCAACTCTGCTGATTTTTCAGGATATCCAGGAATTAATTTACCAATATACCGTTATAATTTCTTAAACTTAATATAAACTTACCTTTTTTTATTAAATAAATATTTTTTAAATCTACCGATTTCTACTTTTTTTTTTTTTTTGTATCAATATACCGATTTCAAAAACTTTAGGTTGGCAATGTGATGGTTAGCGACAATGATGCAGACCGAAATGCAGACCGAGAGCTTCGGCGGCATGGAACCAGTTTTAACGAGAGTGATTCTACTATTCTTGTCTATATACGGTAGTTTCGCCAAGTTTGATAGAAAAAAAATTTTGTTCAAATTTTAATTTTTAAATTTATTTATTAATATTAATTTATTGTAAATTAAGTTTGTTTTTACTGAGTAAAACAAGAAAACAAGTAATTTGGCATTAAGATGATTTTAATTGATAAAAAAGCAAATTTCATATCATATATTAAACTTGTTATTTTTAGGCATATTTAATTAATGTCTCTGTTTATTTAGTTCGATAACAATTTATAATAGAGTCTGTAAAAAACTATTTTTTTTATTTTATCGCCATACATAAAATTTAAAAGGGGTTAAAACCAGACGTTGGAAAAAACAGTCCTTTGTAAGCATAAACACATTCTTTTAAGAAATTTGATTTATATTGAAAGAATAAACTTCTATACTATTAACTTGAAATACACTTTATTTTACGGTATTATTTTGGCATCTAACAATTCAATTATTTTCCAATAAATAAAGATGTATTGGCACAAAATTTAGACATATTTTCTTTGTACTGTCTCTAAATTCAAAGATCATATTTATTAATATAAACTTTTGTCATTTAATGCATCTAATATGCGCCTTCCTTTTTAGTATTCCGTTTGTTTGCGAAAATAAATTATAAATTTTCGTTGATTATTAAGTTACACCATTTGAAATACCAAATAAGCAAAATATTTTCCATGAGCTCTAAACCTTTTTTTTAAAGAGAAACGATTTTATAGCTGTCAGCTATTTAATATCAAACGTAAATCCTGGTTTCTAGTGTACAAACACCTTTGAAGTTTTTTTTTCGATCAAAACCTAATTTATTTTGAGTCTACCCAAATATATAAAATTTTATGTTTAAAATACTCGACCTTGGATTTACCACCTATAAAAGTTGGTTTTATGTAAATAATTATAGTTTACATCTTTTTAAAAAGGTGAACTAACTAGATTCTGATAAAACCGTGCGTATAAAGACATCACGAAAAACTTGATCAATTCAATTGCTCTCCAGTAGATGGATGCAAAACAAAATTGCCAATAATGATTGTCTGAGAGAAAGGAGTTAGAAATAAGTTTTCGTGACAAAGTAGACGACTAGATAGTTATGTTATGGGAAATGTAGGTATAGTCCATTTCATCGTTTTTGGCCGATTTGATATTAGAAACGACTGAAATAAGATTAAACTGTCATCCAAGTTACCAATGGCGGAGAGTTTTTTTTTCTAAATTAGTTCGTAAGTTTCTGAAACTTTCAGTGTGGTTTGACATCTACAAAAATATGACATTAATAATTATTAAATTAAACCCTTCAACAACGAGCAATACATGACAGTTACTAGGAATGTGAATTAAGTCAAGACTTCCGTACATGGAGACTAGACAAGGAGTACGCACTCGACCGGGGGAATTGCCAAAATCTGTCCACGGTATCGTACATATTAGGTTTACTTTTTTCACCACTTGCGGCGCTAGTTTTCCTTTTGTACCGGTGTGAATATAGACAATTAAATAATCGTAAATTATTAAATTGGTTTTTATTATTTATATCTAAAAGATCGAACTATTTTTTACATTTTGTAAATTAATTAATAATGAAATAACTAAAAATTATTTATTTTATTTTAAACTACGTTCTCATTGGTCGCCATTTTGGTACAAATGGAAAACCAGCGCCCTCTTATTTTAGTAGCCCTATTTGCATACATGGAGTTCGTACTCCTTGTCTAGTCTCCATGCTTCCGTATTTAAGACTTTTTATCTACCGGTGAAACAAGATGCAGTTACGTAAGTGTTGTATTAAAAAACAAACGTCCTCATTTAAATTTTTAACTTGCCTGTATCTGAGAGAGATGTAACTATAAATTTACTTCGAGTATGATTTCTGTCATCGGCCAAAATCGGTGAAATGGACTATATAAAACATTTTTAAGGTTTAAAGTTATCGAAAATATTACAATAGCTTTTGTCTGTCAAATATATGCTCGTGTTCTAAAAATTAAATAATTTATTACTGTTTTGCTCCATTAACTTTTTTAATGCCATTTTGAATAATAGTGTATAATAAATAAGATTAAGAATCTTTCGCGTCACCCCTTACCTGAGCCCAGTAGGGTGCTAATAAAAGAGCAATAAAAGAGATCTTTTCGCCTACCCTCACGCATGTGGTTGTATGCATTCACGATTTTACAATCTATTGTTTATATTTAAATCCAAAACAAGAAGGGATAATCTCATAATGAGGTTTTAAAGAAAGATAAACTTCAACAATTACAATAACAATCAGAATAAATGAGATTTACCCTAATTAAAATGCCATTGCATTACAAAACATCCTAATGTTTTTTTAATACCAATTTGTATTGTTTGGTTATAACAGAAAATATATAAAATGTTAGCCAGTATTCACAAACAATTATTTGTGTCTTGTGATACGCACGGTATACATCATCCTATTGATAAAAAATATATAAAGTGTTTGTGCAAAGTATACATCATAATAATCTTGTGATGGCATTCTTCCGCAGTTCAACAGCTTTTAAGGATCACATAAAGGAATTGGGTTTGGTAAGTTTTTTGATGGTACATAGATTTGTTTCACGTTTCAGGACATGTGTGTGTGGGAATAGAATCCAACTTGGCCAACAAAAAAGACAAGGAAGAGAACCAAGTTATCGGTGTCGCAGACGGAACTTCTTTGTAGTCGATTGGGAAGGATTTAATTTGAATACACAAAATTCTATTTTGATTTGTCATTTCATTCTTTATTAACAAGCCATTTAAAGTTAAGCTGTCATATTTTGTTACAATGGAAAAAGCCGAATAGTGTGCAGAATAAGATTCTTGGTTTTGAAAGAATTATCAGCAACAGAAATTCGTAGAAAATGGTAAAAGTGTTAAAGGAATTTGATCCTTTATTTACTACTGTGCTTTGATCGGTTTAAGAGTTCATACGTAGTTCTCACAAGTGTCGAAAATAAACCTCGTAGTGGATGTCCAAAAGTACAACACCAGTAGTCATTCAGCAAGTCTATGATGTTGTTTGTAAAGATTTAAGTTTGACTAAATGTGAAATTGCTAAACCTATAGGAATCGCAGATGAACAAGTACCTACTCCATATTTTACATAAAGAATTACATGTGAAAAAGCGGTTCTGAAAGTAAGTGCCACATTCGTTAACAATTCAACAAAAATTGAATTGAAAACAAAATTTTCAGTTTAATTTGTATCTTTTTAAACAGAATGAAACCTACTTTTGCGTTGTTTTATAACCATGGATAGGACTTGATAGTACCATCATGATCCTAAGCAGAAACAAGTACGTTTACAGTGGACTGAAGCTGGTTCTTTAGCTCCAAAACAGTTAGAGTCAGACCGATCGGCAAAAAAGGTAATGCCATCAGTTTTTCAAGATGCAAAAAGGGTTTTGTTAATTTATTACTTTAAAAAACGTAAAGCAATTATCTCTGAATATTATTGCAATATTGGAACTAGTTGCATACAAAAATTCGTAAAAAAAGACAGGAGAAAATAATCATTTTTCATCAAGACAATGCACGTATTCATACAAGTTTGTTGCTAAATTAAATGAATTGAAGCACTCATCGTAATCATCAGATTTGGCTTCTTGCCACTATTACTTCGTCAGAAACAATTTCTTCGTACAAAGCGTTTTTTGTCAAATGAAGAAGCTATTGCAGCCGTAAAACAATATTTTGCAGAGCGTCGGGAAAAGAGATGGTATAAAATCACTGGAAGATCATTGGAATAAGTATGTTTATGCTGCGGAAAATTATATTGAATAAAAAAAAAATAGGTGCGTGTAACCTTTACGCGCGATGAAGTAAAACTTATTTGACGTACACGTATCATCGCAAAATAAATTCAAATTCAAACTATGTTTATTAACAAGTAGCTACAGGTTTTTGATTTTTTCGTTTATTATTATTATTTATTGATGTAAGAGTAAAATATTTTTGAGAATCCGCCATTTTATTCAAGTGACAACTATTTTGTTTTGTAATTTATGTGAAATTCATTAATTTTACTTTTACGTTTTAAAAACTTTTGACAGAAATTAACGGTTAGGTTAGGTTGGCTAATCAAAAGTTTTGACGTGCGTATCGCAAAATGTATCGCAAGGAAGTCAGTAGAAACATAAAGAACTGTGTGTGTGAAAATCATGAGAAATCTGACAATTTCTTCCGTATTTTAAATGTTAACTGTTAATCAATTTCTTACAAAACTAATAGAATAGACCTAATCTTAAAGCAATATGAACCAGACATATTATGTTTATTCGAAACATGGTCCAATAATGACAATATCGCCGGCTACATCAATAGAACTAATAAATTACATGGCGGTGTACTAATTTTGACAAAATCTTCCATAGAAATTAAGAAACACGATTTTTTGACTAATTTATCACTTGAAGTAGATATTGAAATCTCCAGTATCTCTTTTAAAATACTTTAAACCACCTGTTGTATATTAAATATTTATTGATCCCCATCTGGAAATTTCAATACATTTATAGATACCTAGACTTTATAGTGCATTAATTTTCTGTACAAATTACTTTATATCTTTTATTCTTTGTGGAGATTTCAACATTGATTTTTTAAACGATTCACAGGAAAATAAAATGTATGCATATAGAGTACTCACTCATTTTCATTCAATATTTTTTCATCATTTTCTTCATTACTAAATCCACTTTGTTTATTCATATTTAAAACAAACACTTTATACACCCATTTTAGGCGTAAAACTATTCACCAACAATGTATTTTGGTTGACAAGCTGTCAATTTGACAGGTCAGCAAAATATGTATATTATGTTGCTACCATAATATACTTTTATTTAATATAGTAGGCGGAATCGTGTTAGGTTTTTTGTATCAGGTTAGAATATGACGTCACGTCCGTTAGAATTACTGAGTTACCCCTAGTCGCGCCTAAAGAAGTTTTACTTCAAAAATACACATTCTTTAATTTTTGCTTTTAAAACTGTTCAATCAACCTGTAAGTCACTTAAACTCGACAATTAAATCTGACTGCTTTTAAAATTAGTCGAACCTCTTTTTAAACAGCTTTAACTACTTTTTGCTCAGCTTTAACCGATTTTCTAACCGGTCGAACCTATCTTAAACAGCATGAACAGGTAAATGTTCTTATTAAACTGGTTTGTTAACCACCAGTTCGACTGGTGAAAAAAGCAATTCAATGGTATTGAAAAGCGGTTACTAAAGCTTCAACAAAGCAGTTCGATGGCTTTAAAAAGCAGTTTTGGTTGTTTAAAAAGCATTTTCATTGCTTAAATACAATTTTATTTCACCTGTTTTAAGTGTCCTAATAATAATGTCGTTCCAATATTTTAGTCAAAAAATCACAGTTTCCCAAATAGTGTTTATAAATTTTATTTATTAGGGCGACAAAAACTGTTTAAACTTTATGAAATATTTGGCTAATATTTTACATAAAATATGTATATAAAAAACGACTAATCTGTTTAAACGCGACTTGTTTTTATTCACAATAAAAACTGTCATACATCTTGGTCACTCAGAAATGAATTATTATGCGAAAGTTTAATTTTAACATTCCAAGCATTTGAGCAATTTAACGAATGAATTTGCGAAAAGAGTATGCAAGAAAGTGGGTCAACAAAAATCATTTATATTAAACTAAGTTTACACAAATACATATCTGAATACAAAATGATATGAAAATGTTTTTAAACCCCATTTTATATACACAATAAATAGAATCAATCGGTATATTTCAGTGAGTGAAAATTATTGCAATTGTATGTGTTGGCTAATTGCGGTTATAATATAACAACAGGTAGTGGTTTATACAGAAGATAAAACAAATTTTAATGGATTTTAAAGTTAAAACTTGCTCTAGCTTATTTTTATTACATAAATACATTTTTTATTTTCATTGCACTGTGACCAACTGGGACTTACAAGTTCGCATTTCTAATCGTACGGTCGTTAACTATCTATGGCCTTAGTTTATAACGAAAATTTCGAGAAATTACTTTAGGGTTTGATTTTTTCACGTAGTTATTGCAAATAGAAGTAATAAAAAGTCGCACGAGTATAGATCAGTTTGGTAAGAAGTATGATACCATTCTTAAACTCTTGGCAATCTTAGTTGGCATTAGGGCGGTAAGTGCGTGAAAAATTCTTACAGAAAAAAATCCATGCGCTTACCACGATTGATTTAGGTATTTTTTTAAATAAATCACATATTTAAAATAATTAGTTGAATCTGAAATGTAAGGCTCTGTTTGCAAACTACAAATTCCCGGATTCAATTTATGTAGGTATTATTAAACAGTCGTAGACCTTATTAAACTGAGCTCTCACTAAAACTTTAAACAGTGCTATGATGAAACAACGAACTGAAGACTGGCCAGAGAGTTATTACCTCATCCTGGCGAGTAAACAGCAAGAAAAGTTAAGGCATTGAGCAGACAAACTTTCCGAATAGTGGTGGGAATTTTAACAGGTCATTGACAATTGTGGCAATATCTCTTTAGGATAAAATTAGCAGAGTCGCACCTGTGCAGAGGTTGTGAGCAAAAAAAGGAAACAGTAGAGTATATACTGTTAAACAGCTCTACTTTTTCTAAAAAATATTAATTCCGTGTTGGGCGAGTACTGGCTTACACCAGCCGATGTCGGGGACATCACCCTCGGGATTCATATTATCTATTTGAAATCTTTAGGTCTGATGACAGTCTGAGGTGTGGATATCCCTACATACCTACGAGAGGATGCACAATTAGCCATATGTAGCCTCAATACCGACAGATCCTCTTCACTTTTCCAGATCCAAAGACGTCTTAAGTCGTGCACACTGCAGTGAATACTGTAACGGGATACCCTGATTTATGATCTCCCTTGCACAGTGTTGTATGTTTGTTTATTAAGGATGTCCTCTAGGTATAGACCTAAATACACATGTACCGAGAACATCTATTGATGCATAATAGACAATTTATTAATTTGGGGTTTAAAGGCCTGCAAGTTAGGACGAGTGGGAAAGACGTGGGAAGGTAAGGAGTTCCACAATCTGGAGACCCTGGAGACGAAGGAACGATCGAATCGATCCGTTCTCGATGTCGAGCATTGGACAGTATAAGGGTGCATGGAGTTGGCACGTCGCGTTGCTCTGGCTGGTCTGACAACTGGAGGCATTATAGAGCAGAGTTTTTCTAAGCAAAATCCGTTTATGTATCCTGCCAACATCGGATATTTTTTGGCAAACTGTTTTGCCTAATATTTTTAAAATTTCTATAACTAAAAGGTTTTCCGGGCTCGCCTGAGGAAAACAATTTTAAATAAACTGTGCTGCTTGCATTTAAAAAGCATTTGACGACATTTTTTTAACTGGGTAACAAAAGCTTCTTTCGCTGGCTTGACTACTTCGGTTTGTATTGCAAACTTTTCCATTAGCGTTAAATATAGCGCATTTTGTATTTATTTTTAAGAGTTTGTATTCCAATCTCTAAACTATTCATTTTTTGTTATATTTTTAAGAAAACTACCGTGCGTTTATAATGATATAACGTAGATATTTGGGTAAACAAAGTTGTGAAAACTCGAAGGAAAATTTAACTTCGATTAACGGATACTCTTTTGATCTGATGGCAACCCTCTTCCGTACTTCCTGTAAGGAGGAGGAACTTAAAAAAAGGGCCTGAAATTTTTTTTAGCAAAAAAACAGATTGATTAAATGTGTAAGTAAAGCTAATATTAAAAGACCAAAGCTAAAGAAACGTATTGCCTACGTCAGCAAAAAAAATGGTAAAGCTCATCTGCACTGAAAAAAGGATTTGCAATAAGGTTTCGAGCTAATTAATTAAAATAGTATGAAAATATCATTTGGGATATCTTTTTTACTAATATACGGAAAAAAACATTTAATAGTAGAAAATGGATTTCGAGTAAAGTATTTATACAATTTGCAATATAGTTGAAATAATTCAAATATTGACACAGCATTAAAATATTGGCTAGTATGTTTATTCATAAATATTAAATATGCAAAAAATATGTAAAATTTAATTACCAAATATATTTAATTAACCTAATGCCATTAAGTATGTATATAAGCATCTGTGTGTCGAATTAATACAGTTAAATTAAATAAACAATTCAGTATAAGTATTTAAAAACTAAAAATTCACTTAAATACAAAAATATTTTAGAAGTTTCTAAATTTGTTGAAAATAGTATAGTAGTACATAACGAGTGCGAAAAGTGACACTTTTTACACGAGTGGGAAATATTGTTGCAAGTAATGTACTATGGCCACGAGATAACTTTACCAAATATTGTGTTATGTAATTGTTTTATTTGTTTTAGGTTCTACTTTTCTAGTTCTACGTATTTAGTTTATATTATAAATGCTGTTTTATTTACGATACTTAAAACGTTCACGACGACGGCGCATTGGCTAAAACACGGCTGTAGCCAAATTTTTTTTTGTTTTTTATTTGTGTAAATATGCAAGTCAGGTAATATAATTCAAATAAAACATGCAAGTGAGTTTAATTTTGACCTTTTTGCCCTTTTTCAAGAATGTACCACGGGTGGCGCACGACGGCTCTAATGAATATTTTTTTATTATAGCCACCGCACCGGTGGCCACTTAGGAATTAGGGGTATACATAAGCATATTTTTCTTTTTCCCAACCCAACCCACTTGGATTGTAACTTATTAGGCAATCCAAACCACGTGACATTGTTATAGTTATAAAACGATTTGCTTTTTATTTTGTGATGTTTTAAGGTGGTTTTTAGTGTATAAAAAGGACAATTTTCCAATTTCAACATGGAGAGTGCTTATTTAAAATCATTATTAGCGGAAAATCCAGATGTTGGCAAAAGGTATGTATGCTAAATATCCCGTGATTTGTTTTCTTTACTTAATGCTTAGACTTTATTAATAATGCAATCAATCATGTTACAATATTATAGTGTTAAAGGTTACAATAATGTTTTTATAGGTAACATAGTTTACTTTTGCACCTGGTGAAAGGTACACCCGTATGTGCATGTTAGATATCTTTATATTTTTTATTTTTTTACAACTGTTTGGTCGTTTCCGTGAAAAAATAAACAATTTAAGTAGGAATAATTAAAAATAGGCTAACATTTAAAAGTAAAAAACTAAGAAATCTAGTGTACAATAATAATAATAAACAGAGAAAAATATAATAATAAATTAGATGTAGCTGTTATTAAGAAGGTTTTGGTAAAGTAGAAAGTTAACTGAAATATTGTGCTAAGGACTTCTTTCTTATTCCACAGGTATTAACAGAAATTGAAAATAATCAATGGCTTAGATCCCTAATACACTGTTGATATGAAGAGCCTCAACACTTCTATTGATGGTGTTCCACCAGTTACCAATATGGATATTGTTAGTTATCTAGTTCCAACACATAGCTTTTATACAAAGGATCAAATTAGAGCATACAAGAGTTAACAAGCGTACAAATATTTCGATTTTGGGTTTGTTATAAAGGCAGGAACCAAAAGGATAACTGATTTGTTTGTGTTGATCGAAAAGGTATGTAATCTTTCAATATTTATTAGGTACGTTTCAGAGCTGGGTAATTACTTGTATTTGCTGTTAATTAACAATTACTTTCATAATTACTTTTTGGTCTAAGAAGTTTTTTTAGTAAATTAAAATATATAAATACAACACATAATATAAAAAATATAAACAGTAAGCAGATTCTAGACTTTTGAGGAAGGGTCTGGGAAGGAACTCTGCAAGGTCATGAGTCATGCAGGAATTTTCTTGTTTTTATTGGTAACAGTAATTGTGATTAGATTAATAAATATTTAATTACAAATTACAATTCCAACACAAAATTTGCTCTAATTACAATTCCAAATGATTCTAATAAAAAAAGTATAATTACGAATTACTTTTTACCCCAGAATTACCCAGCTCTGGTACGTTTGTTTTAATATAAAAAATGTATTACATCAGACTCTTTTAATTTTATATTGATTATTGTACCTAAACTTATATTGGGCATTTATTTTAGGTAAAACATACCCAGCGGTTTAGTGCAAAACCATTGAAAGTATGGTGTATTGTTGGCAATGATGGTAATATAGGTACATACAGCACACTGTACATGTATGGCTGGTAATAGTGAAGCTTGCTGTTTTAAGTATGTTTTAGTATTGGTCCAGTTGAAATTGTTTTAGAATTGAAATAAATCTGTATTACATATATTATTTGTAAGTAAATAAATGTAGTAGTTAAGGAGGAAAGCAAAGTTTAAGACTATACAAGTAGTGTGTGTGTATATGTGTAACTCTGCAATTAAATTAGTGCTGTAGGTATTTTTTGTAAATAAATGTAGAATTAAGTTAGCCTTTTATTAATTGTTTTTTTTTGTCGATGTTGTCTTGTGGAATTGTTTCTATGACCTTTGGAGTTTTATTTTCTAGTTTTTTTGTTTTGGATGAAAGTAAACTGTTATACAAGAGTTTCATTTTTTTATTGTCTCTAAAATGTTAGACATTTAATGCATTAGAATAACAATTATTTTGACATGAGTACATTACAATACTTCTAGTTTTAACATGAGTAAAATCAATGAACGCCTCATTGTACAAATATGTTGATCTTATTGACAAAGCTATGTAAAAATATATTATTATAATAACACTTAGTACATAAACGTTATACATATTATGAAGAGACAAGAATTATTACTTATTTAAGAACAAACTATATAATCAAGGATTTGAATTTATAGTACAAAATATTCAATATCTGCTCAAAATAGGTAAATGCAGAAATTTTAAACCTGTACGCTAAATCTTATAATGCAAACCTAGTCTTCAGAAGTTGATTGAAGCTGCTCAATGCTGTAGTGCTAGTTGTACAAACAAATGGTTCTACTCTCTTGAAAATGATGTTTACCATTTTACATTTATATTTAATATTTAATATTTCCACTTGCTATCATCGGATTCATCCATAAATCCTAAAGGTGAATTTTCTACTTTCAACTCGAATGCTTGCATTTTTTTGGAACTAAATTCATTATGTTCTAATTTGACTGAAAGATTAGCCATTGTAAGATCAGTCTCCATTCATTCAATTTGATTATTCTGCAACTGTTAAGGCATTTCATTAATATCCATGACCTGTTGACAAAGTAATTAATTATAACAATTTTCAGCAACTATCAATACCTACATAATTTAACATTGCTAATTTAACATTTTATCTCAATCAATTGTCATCAAGCTCTTAAGACTATTTACATAAAAAACGACTACTATTAATTATTTTTTACCTTAGTGTCAGCCAATTTTCTCCTTTTATCTGTGAGATTCTCTGTGTCAACATCTGCAACCCTTTTTTCTACTTTCTGAGACATATGTTCCATATGTTGAGATGGTACCCTGTCAGGGTGGTCTTTATCTTCGAGGGCAGCAAGTTTGTCTAAAATGAGTTAATACCTACTTGAGTACCTACAAACTACGTATACTAGGAGCTAGAAGAGTTGATATACTATTCAAGATAATATTTGATAAGAAGCCTACCTGTTATAAACTGTCTACTGCAAACTTTCTGGTGTTTCAATATTGATTCGGTCAGATCGTCTCTCTTTATTGCCGCAATCCATGCAGTCCTGCGAAGTTTGGTCAACTCGTTTTTCTCAGTTGAAAATCTGTGTTTTGTCTCTGCGGGAACGCGATAAAACGAAACTTCATCCCGATTAAAACTGCTTCCGCAACCAACTACAACACATATAAGGCAGTTCACAATACAAACACTTCACTATTTAAAATCCACAATTTACTGCCAAAAAACAGAAAGAAAACCAAAGGATCAACAAAAACTCAAACACTCTACAGTAACTTTGTTGTTTGTTTGACCCCAGCCGCCATATTAAATTTATTTTTTGACACATCGTTGGATTGCCTAATTACATAACCATATTTCTCTTTTTCCCAACCCAACCCACTTGGATTGTAAGTTTGTAACTGTTTTATAAATAAAATGTTATGAAAATGTTTTATGCCCCTAATTAAATGCGATTTAAAATTCACATTTATAGCCGAACACCAGTGGTACACTGATGTACATTAACTATATCTATAGCCGTATGACCAATATAGTATTTCCTACTAAAAGGAGTAAGATTTGCAAGCGCGTGAAATAATCCATTGAAAGTGTACCACCGGTGGCCACTGACGGCTCTTGGCAAGATATGCGGTGTACCACCGGTGTACCACGTCGTCGTGAACCTGTTAAATAGTAGAATAACATAGATAGACGATGAACAGATATAAAAATATTATATTGTAAAAATTTCTAAAATATGGAACTGAGCACATGTGCCGTGTTAGCTTAGTGATTTAAGCGATTGTCTTATGTTAGAACACTAAACGTAAACCCTGGTTCGATTTCAGAAGTTTTTTTTTATGACAAAATTTATACTCTTTTTTCTGTGTCACATTATACGTTTTGACAAAAATACTCTGTTTAAAAAACTGAATATTTGTTAACAGTTATATGTTAAAAACCTATTATTACAAATTCTCAGATATTTATTTCGTGTTATTGTCTAATGTGCCATAGGGCAAACCACCCTGTAAAATTTTTGTCGTTTTGTGTTTTGTTTTTTATTTGTAATTATTGTTCGCGTATGTGAGAAAAAGTAGCACTTCATGGGGATAGAGAATGTGATAAGTGTTACTTTCCAATATGGTCGCAGGAAAATGATTATTATTAAAACAAATAAATTTAATGTTTGGGTATTTTCAGATATATAATAAATCAAGAATGTTTTTACAACCGCGAAAAATAATGTTGAATTCAAAAATGTTAATCTTTAACAAAAAAAATTGGGTTAAACCGTAAAAAAAGCTTATAAGAAGAATATAAAGAAAAACATAATAGAAGTGTACAATTATTAGAATTGCAAAAAAATCATAAAAGCGTAAATGATAGAAAATAAACATTAAAAAATGTTATCAATAGTGAATTATGAAAAATATATTGAATAACTGGCTAAATAATTTGTTGGGCACCAAATTTGTACTGTTAAAACGTCCTAAAAGGCCTTATTTCCTTAGCAAGGTTAATTAAAAAAATAAATATTCTTTTATATCAATAATCTTCGTAAACCCTTGGATTGACTCAGGTGTTTCTGTGTCAATGGTACAGGGATGATTTTTCTTTTAATTATGAAATCAATAAATCAAGAATGTTTTACAAACCCGAAATATGAAAAATACTGTTGAATTATGAAATATTAATCCTTCAAAAAAATTGGGTAAAACCGTAAAAAAAAGCTTATAAGTAGAAAAAAATAGAAGAAGTGTACAATTATAAGAGATGCATAAAAAAAGTAAATGATCTCCTTGAATAAATAACGAATAACCGTTAATAGAAACGAATAATAAAAATCAATCCCTGAGTTTACAATCAAGTAGAATTAGTTTTTGGCCAAATCGGATTTTTCTATTTTATTGCGACTAAATTAAATCATCAACCGATGATAATAAAAATACTGATGTTTGGCTGAAGCAAAACTAAGTACTTGATTTTGGTTAGTTTTAATAAAATATCACCATTTTTTAAGACAACTACACTAAATAAAATAATCGAAACAAACTTGTAGAGGATTTACACCTAGATCAGGTTAATTGACGTAGCACCTGGGCTAAGATTTACTAATCGCAATAAAAAAAAATTCGAAAAGAGGTTGACCTTAAAGGCCATCCTTGCAACTTCCCGCTAGTTTTAACCGCAAAGCTATAGTAACGTGACGTATTTTGACGTTTTTGACTTTTTTTGAAATGTTTAAAAAGCCATAATTTTTTAACGCCTTATTCGATTTTAATGTTCAAGATGGCATTCGACGCAGTTTTTTGAGACCTAAAAACGTTACCGGGAGTGCAAGATCGGTTAGTCAAAAAATCTCTAAGTTTAAGTCTAAAAACACTTTTTTTGAAATTTTTCGACAACGATATCTCACGAACGAATTAACCGATTTTAATTTCCAAAACGGCATTCGACGTGGCTTTTTAAGCTTGAGAGCTGATTGGGTTATGAAATTGATCGATGCAATAGCCAAAAAGACATTCCCAAAAAACATCATTTTTACCAATTGTTTTTTTTTTCGGTTATTTTGAAATTTCTCAAAATCTACCGAATCGAATCGGTTCAAACTTACAGGGAATCTAAGTTAGATGGAACTCTTTGGAATGCTTTTTATTTCATTCCGATCGGTTAACCCGTTCAAAAGTTATAAGAGGTTTACATACATCCACACACACACACACACACATCTGTGCAATTTTCAAGGAGCTCGCCGTAGCGAGGTATGCTGGTTGATTTCCTTGCACATGTTTTGAGTGGCTTCCAATATAAGCTGGCCAAGTTCAGTTGGCAGAGGTTGAGAAAAAGCAGCTTCGAAGGACCAGCTAGCAAAAGCGCCAGCAGCTATGAATGGTTTTGATTATAGAAATAAATAAAATTCAGGAATTCAGATATAAATCTTTATATTAAACATGTCAAATATATATGCAGAAATAGGTACTTAAAAGAGTATTACATAAATTGTGAGATAACAATGGTGAGATATCATAAGGTGTCTTTGCTCCAAAACTTAATGTTTAACGATACCGAAAGTTGTAAGAACCCGGCACCAGTTTGGCAACAGCGCGACAATGACGGTTAAAATGGAAAAGTATTTCCTAACTAGTTGTACATAAATTTAAGTTCAAAGTACTTACAGAACATGGACACAATCACTGACTCTAAACTTAGTCATTTAAAACTTATAAACTGGAAAATAAAGACATACTGTACTTATATATTGAAAAGTTGAACACATTTTTACAACGGAGCTGAGATGCTCTTGCTGCCACAGTTGAGAACAGAGAGAGAGAAATTTTATATATCGACCCCGGAGGGCTAACGTTCGAGCAGAATCGATACGGATCGTTTGAGTGATAGGATGGGAGCTAACCATGAGTGTGTTCATGGAAAATATGTAAAGCGGGAGCTGAACCATGTATGAATTTATAGGAAATTTATACATACTGGGGGGGGGGGGAATTGAAGCAAAGATTGTCCTCGAAGGGGGGAGAGAAAGGGCAGAGAACCAAGAACTGTAATAGTGACGAGAAGAAAAAAAAAAAAAGAAAAGAAGAAAAAATGTTTTCCAGCAAAACTCAATTTTCACAGGGAAGAGGGGCTAACTTAGTTATAGGGCGAGTATATACGCCATCTTGCGTTTTTACTCGGGCGGCGCGGACCTTGCCATCTTTACCAGTAAGCAGTTCCACTACTCTGGCAAGGGGCCAATTTAAGGGAGGACGATCTTCAGCTTGCACCAGCACAAGTTGGTTAAGCTGAAGGTTAGTAGAAGATTTGCACCATTTAGGCCGATGTTGCAATCGGTGCAGATAGTCAGTGCTCCATCTTTTCCAGAACTCCTGTTTCATTTTAACACATTGTTCCCAAAGGGTTAATCTATTAACAGGTATATTCGAAAGGTCACGGTCGGGATACGCTGTCAAAGCACCGCCGATCAGAAAATGACCAGGAGTGAGGGGAGTCAGATCGTTGGGATCATTCGACATTGGGTATAACGGTCTGCTGTTCAAGATAGCTTCAACTTGAGTCAGAACCGTAGAAAGTTCCTCAAAAGTAAGACAAGAAGAACCAATAATTTTTGTAAGATGAGATTTCGCACTTTTCACGGCTGCTTCCCATAATCCACCCCAGTGCGGCGAACGGGGTGGGATAAATTTCCATGAAATTTCCGTAACAGATAAAAAAGATTGTATTTTGAAAATATTATCAGAAGATTGTAGAAACCGGGAAAGCTCTCGAAACTGGTTTCGAGCCCCAATAAAATTAGAACCATTATCTGAATATATTGTGTGAGGATTTCCTCTACGACTGATGAATCTTTTCAAGGCGGCAATAAAAGCCTCGGAAGAAAGATCACTCACCAAATCAATATGGACCGCCTTTGTCACCATACATATGAAGATAGCAATGTATGCCTTTTGTCGGGGGGCTTTTCTTAAAGAAGAGGATTTAATTAGAATTGGTCCAGCGAAATCTATGCCAGTTTTGTTAAATGGACGAGATTCCTGTACACGGTCCAGTGGAAGGGGAGACATTATTTGCGACGAAACTTGGGCATTGAACCTGAAACAAGTTACGCATTTTTTGATTAATTTTTTGATAAGACGAGTGCCGTTCATTGGCCAATACTGTAAACGTAAATTGCCCAAAACATTTTGGGCACCGCTATGACCAAGACGACGGTGTTCACGAGTAATCAACAAATGAACAACATGATCATCTTCGGGTAATAATAGCGGGAATTTTTGATTGAAGGGTAATGAAGAGTATTGCAGACGACCTCCTACTCTCAAGAGGCCGTCGTTATCCAGGAAAATATTTAAAGGGATTAGTTTTTTATTTACAATGGGAGTGTTTGTTTTCAGACAATGAATCTCTTTAGCAAAGTGTTTGCGTTGAAGTTCTTTAATTAGAAAATCATGGGCAACCCTTAGATCCTCAGTAGACAGTTGTCCTACGGTTCCAGGTTGTTTTTTAATTAGGTTTGCAAATTTGAATATTTGAGCTATGACCCTCACCAGGGTATTAAAATTTGAGAATCGGGAAAATATTGTTTCCCAAAAACTTTGATTAGTAGGGACAACGGCCAAATTGACTTTTTTGCATTCGGGTAAGTTGACAATAGGTTCGAAAGAATCTATTGTGTCCAATTCATTTTTCGCAATTAGAAACGGGGGACCCTCAAACCAGAAAGGCCAGACCTTGGGAGAAAACTGACCGCGAGAAAGTAAATCGGCAGGGTTCAAATGGGACTTGACATGTCGCCAAATAAAATGTTCGCTATTATTTTGTATAATTAACACCCGGCGGGCAACAAAGGGGGAAAAATTATTTGCATTTTGTTTTACCCAACAAAGGGCCACCTGTGAGTCGGACCATAAATTTATAGAAGAGAGTTGAATAGATACAGACAGAATTTGAACTATCCTGTGGGTTAATATGGCCAAAAGTTCCATTGCACACAGCTCTAATCTGGGAATTGTTAATTTCTTTTTCACCGGATTTACTCTGGATTTAGCTGTAATCAATCGAGATGATCTCGAATTGTCAGAGTAAACCGCCACTAAATAGAGGCAGCCGCCATATGCCTGTTGGCTAGCATCGCAGAAACCATGAAGGGAACAAGAAACAACAACTTTATCTTCAAATAGGTACCTCGGAACTCGAAGATGGGCCACCTCGGCTAATGATAATTTAAATTTTTCAAATTGGTTAATTATAGATATGTCAGAAATGGAGTCATCCCATCCTATCTGGGACATCCATAATGATTGCATTAAGAGTTTACCAAAGACGGTCAGATTGTTAACGATTCCAAGAGGATCGAAAGTACTAGCAATAATGCTTAGTATTTTTCTTTTAGTTAAAGGTGAATCATCAGCTAAGCAAGCGGTTTTGATATGTAAAAAATCAGAAGTAGGGTTCCATTTGAGCCCAAGAATCTTGCTTGAAGAATCTTCAAAACTACGATCAAAATTAGCATTAGCCAATTCATTAATGGATTGCAAAAATTGGAAAGAATTAGACTGCCACTTATGTAGTTGAAATTCATGTTTTCCTAACATGTAATTCAATTCATTGTAAAAAATAGTTAATTCATTTTCATTATTAGTCCCAGTTAAAATATCATCCATGTAGGTTTGATGAAGGATAGCGTGCTGCGCGTGAGGACAATCGGGGTTGTTTAAGGCTATGTCTTTTAGGACTCGAGTGGCTAAAAAGGGGGAACAGTTTTGCCCGAAACTTAGGCTAGATAACTGAATGCATGTAAAAGAGTCATTTGGACTATCTCTCCACAATATATTCTGCAGATGTCGTTGCGAAGGATTGATGTCGATGTATCGATACATCATTTTGATGTCGGCACAGAGGACATATTTGTAGCACCTGAATCTACATAAAATGTCAAAAAGATTGTCTTGAACCTGATAACCCTTTGAGGTTAAATCATTAAGGGAAAAACCAGAATCGGTTTTAGCCGAGAAATCAAAAACGACCCGAAGTTTGGTGGATACACTATCCTCGCGTATCACCGCCCTATGAGGTATAAAGTATTTGAACTCATTGCTTATAGAATTATAAAAAGACAAAGGAACTACTTGAGCGTGACCAAGTGTGAGATATTCAGAAATAACATTTTTATATTCCGAAAAGAGAGTAAGATTAAACTTGAACTTTTTCTCAAGAGAAGAGAATCGTTGGAAGGCCATTCCAAATGACTGTCCTAACTTTTTAGAGTGATTTTCAATGAGCGGCATATTTACTTGATAACGACCGGAAGGAAGGATCACTGTGGTGTCCTGAAATAGTTGTTCCACGAATTCGTCGCTGGAGCCTTGCGGTTGAAATTCAGAGATGTCTTCGAGCTTCCAAAATTTTTCCATGGCTAGATGGAGTTTATTATCTTGATCGTGTTGATCATTACAAACAGTTAGAAATGAAGCAGCAAAATTATTCACATTAATTGGCAACCCAAAGTTATTAAGCTGTATAGGACCAGCTATAACGTATCCAAGGTGAGTATCTATGAAGGAAGGCGAAGTGGGACCCGTATTAATCACGGTCGCTTTAAGTAAGAAGTGATACAAATCACAGCCAATGAGAAGGTCTATTTGGCCGGATTCGAAAAAGAGAGGATCAGCAAGTTCAAGCTTTACGTGAGCAGGAATTTCCAAATTAGAAGGGGATATAGAGAATTGAGGTAAGCTATTAGTTATTTTGTCTATAACCGAGCAAGAAATATTAAATGTACGGTAAGGTGCAACTTGCGAAGTGAATGTGATATCTATCACTTCTTCGCTATGGGTACAATTATTACTACCCAAGCCGGAGATACTTAGAGTTTGTTTCCGTGGAGGTATATTCAATTTTTGGGCAAAGCCGCGGTTGATAACGCTCATTTGGCTAGCTGAGTCCAGCAGAGCTCGAGCCACGAAGGACCGACCATGGGAACCATTTACATTCACTAAAGCCGTAGGTAAAAGCACAATGTTATCTTTGACTGACATAGCGGCCAAAATCGTTTGGGGCGCCCCCGGACTGGGGGGTTCAGGTGGTTGACTAGATAATGAGGAGTTTAAAAAATTAGATCTACTAGTATTATTGGGAGGAGTATTTACAGGGGACGCGGAAGTTGAATTTGAACTTCCTGAAGTAGCAGTTCTAGAAGTACTTTGATTGTGATAATTATTAGCCAATTGATTATGATTATCGAAATGTAAGTAGCTATGGTGAGACTTGTTACAAGTCACGCATCTTCGAAGAGATTTACAATTAGCAGTAATATGGGTACCATTCAAACAGTTAACACAAAGTTTTTTAGTTTTAACGAACTGGTACCTATCTTGAGGTGATAAGGTCATAAATTTAGAACAACCGTATATAGAATGAGAGGGATCCGAACAATGAAGACAGCTCGGTTTGTTAGCCCCAGCTCGGGAGTTATGTGAATGATTATTATATGAAGAATTAAAACTAGAGACAAGTGTTACTTTATTCCTGCTAGAATCAGTATATTTAGTTTGAGGTTTAACTTTTTTATTGGTTTCAAAAAGATTCAAATTTTCCAACATGGATTGACGTTTCTGAAGAAAATCGAAAAAGTATTCAGCGGTAGGAATATCTTCCGGTTTCCGCTCACTTTCAAAAGCTCTTCTGGAGTTAAAATCAAGCTTTTGCTCCATCAAAAATATTATTAAAGACTCAAAATTCACTTCTGGTGCCAATTTTAAATTGTTAATTAAATCAAATGTTTTTCGGGTAGATATTTGAAATTCACGCAACTCAGACGGAGTGCTTTTAGAAACGGGTTTCTGATCCACTAAGGTTTGGAACAAAGAATACAATAATTTATACTTATCATCATAAGCATTTTTGAGAATATTTAAAGCAATATTTAAATTCTGATTAGTTACCCCCAAGGAATCAATCATTTCCAACGGAGGTCCGCGTAAAAGACCTTTAAGATAGTAGAATTTTTCACCGTCTGATTTCAACTTATTGTTATTAAGAACCAATGCCGTAAAAAGATCAATGAAAGATGGCCACTCTTGTGCCGAACCAGAAAACGGTTTAATGTTAATTTTGGGTAAAACGACATTGGAAACCTCGTTTGATTCAGTAGTAATTGAAGGTAGTAATTCTTTTTGTTTATTTCCGATAAGAAGTTCAAGCTTGGCTATACACGATTCAAAACGATCCGCGACTATATTTTCCGCGATACCGTCCGAAGAGAGACAATCTTCGTCTGTATTAGACAAGGAAGCAATTTCCAATTGAATGCCTTGATAATTTTCATAATGACCAGAGATATTTTTAAATTTAACATTAAGTAAATAAATTTCTTCGGAGCCATCGAGTTCCTCCAAGAATTTTTCAATCCGCGTTAATTGCGCCTTACAACCGCGTCGTTTATTTTTTAAATGAGTTAAGGTCATGATTGAATCCAGACGTAACCAACCCAATTTAAAAATACAACTATTTTATAAAACAGATTTGAAAATTAGAAAATAAATTTTTCACAGTGTAGAATATTTTCCAGAAAAATACATAAAAAGCAAATAACCAGGTTAATCCGCAAAGTATTTCGAAAGAGATAAAGTGTACAATAAATTTTTAAAGTGTAAGTTAGTTTATGAGCAAGTACATGATACATACAACTAATAGGTTATTCTAAATTGTAAAGAATACCCTAAAAATATTTCAACAAATAGCATAAAGTCATATGAAATGTAAAACAATATGTGTTTTCAAGTAATGCATAAATATTTCACAAAGTAGAAATTATCAAAAATATTTCTTTTTACAGTGTAGGTACATACGTCGAATAGGTAATTCCGAATTGTAAAGAATACCCTAAAAATATTTCAACAAATAGCATAAAGTCATATGAAATGTAAAACAATATGTGTTTTCAAGTAATGCATAAATATTTCACAAAGTAAAAATTATCAAAAATATTTCTTTTTACAGTGTAGGTACATACGTCGAATAGGTAATTCCGAATTGTAAAGAATACCCTAAAAATATTTCAGCAAATAGCATAAAGGCATATGAAAGGTAAAACAATATGTGTTTTCAAGTAATGCATAAATATTTCACAAAGTAGAAATTATCAAAAATATTTCTTTTTACAGTGTAGCAGATAGCAGATTCCTCAACAAATCTTAGAAATACACAAAATAGCTACTTAAACAGATATCAATTGTATTTTTACTCTATAAACTCAAATATCTATAAGCCCAAATTAGTTTCAATTGAAGGAAAATTCAAAACTTATCTAACAACTGGAAACACTTAATCAACAAGTATTTGTTAATATTACCTATAATATATAGAATAGAATATACTAATTGCAAGTTTAAAAGTGTGAAAAACTTCAACATACCTTACAAATAGGAAATTATAATAATGGTATTTCACTGTACCAAATAAATTAAAACATTATCTTGAACATTAAAAGAAATAGCTCACAAAAATCATGAGAGAAGTTGTGAATATAAACACAGTTCACAGTTGTCGGCTAAACGTAAACAATCACCTCTCACCCCCCTACTTAAAGGCAGGTGTCGATGTAAAAACGATGCAAGCTCCAACCATCAAGTCGTCGCCAGGAGCCTCTTCACGCGCTGTTGCCAATTCGTGAATTTTGTCGTACAACTTTTATCGAACTGTTCGATTTTACACTTTCGCGGTAAAGTATTTGTAAAAGTTTTGTTTTTTATTACACATACACTGATATAATTAATTCAGTTCACACACAAATTGTACAATTAAAGCACGGGATATTTGGAGTATCAAGATTAATAAAAGAGAGAAAGAAAGTGGCAGCTGTGGCCAAATATAAGAGATGTCAAAGTGACAGATCCGGCTCGAAGGACCAACAAAAACTATGTGCAATTTTCAAGGAGCTCGCCGTAGCGAGGTATGCTGGTTGATTTCCTTGCACATGTTTTGAGTGGCTTCCAATATAAGCTGGCCAAGTTCAGTTGGCAGAGGTTGAGAAAAAGCAGCTTCGAAGGACCAGCTAGCAAAAGCGCCAGCAGCTATGAATGGTTTTGATTATAGAAATAAATAAAATTCAGGAATTCAGATATAAATCTTTATATTAAACATGTCAAATATATATGCAGAAATAGGTACTTAAAAGAGTATTACATAAATTGTGAGATAACAATGGTGAGATATCATAAGGTGTCTTTGCTCCAAAACTTAATGTTTAACGATACCGAAAGTTGTAAGAACCCGGCACCAGTTTGGCAACAGCGCGACAATGACGGTTAAAATGGAAAAGTATTTCCTAACTAGTTGTACATAAATTTAAGTTCAAAGTACTTACAGAACATGGACACAATCACTGACTCTAAACTTAGTCATTTAAAACTTATAAACTGGAAAATAAAGACATACTGTACTTATATATTGAAAAGTTGAACACATTTTTACAACGGAGCTGAGATGCTCTTGCTGCCACAGTTGAGAACAGAGAGAGAGAAATTTTATATATCGACCCCGGAGGGCTAACGTTCGAGCAGAATCGATACGGATCGTTTGAGTGATAGGATGGGAGCTAACCATGAGTGTGTTCATGGAAAATATGTAAAGCGGGAGCTGAACCATGTATGAATTTATAGGAAATTTATACAACATCCACACGTACATACAGACACCCTCGTAAAAATAGTCAGGGGAGGTTCCTAAGACCTCAAAACGTTGAGATCCGATAAAAACTCGATTTTCGAAAAACGGGGTGAAACCAATAACTTCCCGATTTTAAAAAAAAATTTAATTTTTTTTAGCGGGAAGTTAAAAGATCGATAATTTTACTGTACGCCACTTACGGCACATTTTGAACTACAAATATTAAAGTACTTAAGTAATTCTTACCGACACACGGTAACAATAGCCTTCTAAAATCATTAACACAGTTATTTGTCGTTACAAACGTAAAAAAAAGTTAATGTGTAATTCAAAGAACTTTAAAAATTGTTAAAGATCTATAAATAAATAATTAAAAAGGCGTAAAGTACCCAATAAAGTATTAAACAAAATTGCGCTGTATTCCGATTATATATATTTTTTTACAGATAAAAATGTTTGGAAAAAATCTAAAATAAAATTAAAAATTTTCAAAAGTAAGAAAAATAAATAATAATAAAGATAATAACTCTAAAAACATTTTGCGCATATTAAACATGCAGAAAAAGAAAGGTAACAAAATACAAACAGTAACATTCCTATAAAAAAACTACATAAGAAAACCTTTTGTACTTTGTCTTTTATCAAAGAGTATACGATATTTCATAATAAAAGAAATTTGAATAAATTTACGTATTTTTTAAAAAGAATATGTATTTCTACTCAACAAAATATTTTTTTATTATAAAAATTTTCTATTTATCATAATAAAACTATGTATATTTCATTCATACATAAATTTTTGGTTGGTACTTAGGTAAAGTATAGTCCAATTATACCAAAGATTTATTACTCAGATTACGAGATTTCCATAAGCAAATTTGCATGATGAAATAGAGGTACAGTAAAGTGACTAGAATGACTAAAGTCCTGATGAGTTCCGACATTTTGTGGCTAAGGAGTAACTTGGGGCCTATTACCGGATCGCTCCCTAACTAACCCAAGACACTGGTGGTGAAGTTGATAATACCCAATTCGATGGTAAACATTTTATCATATAGAAATTTGCTTACGTTATCTAAAACCGCTTCCAGGCTGATTCGTACATTTCGGAACAAGTCCCTTGAAATTTTCATTGCTGCTTTATATTATATGAACACAAATAAAACAAACAGGTGATTTTTTAAAACCAAAATGCAACCTAACAACTTTGTAACAGAATTAGTAGGCTTAAACAGAAAAGGAAAATCTATACATATAATAAAACTGTTAAAATGAAAATTCTGTACATTAAAGATATTTAAAACATAATTAGCGAGGGGTTTTACTATATCGATATAGAACCCAGAAATGTGGTTAGATTTGTTTTGTCTGTCTTATGTTTGTGCGCGCATCACATGAAAACTACTAATCCGATTCGAATGCGGTTTTCACAGATGTATTTGCCTTCTTTCAACTTAACATCTGGTGTCTAAAAATTTCTTCCCCCAACCCGTTAAACAATCAACACGCCAAGCAAACAATATATAATCAAGGTATTTATACAAATAGGAATAGGCCCCAATTTAGGATTTCATTAGTAAATCCATTTTCGGTATGTACTTACAATTGCTTGCTTAAAATCACGAAATAGTTAGATATATACGTAAACATTTCTAAAATCCGTTGAACTAAGTAAAACGTAACTTAGTTTTCCTCATGGATCACGATTTAATTATCTCTTACTGATCCTCAGATTACATTATAATTGCTATATAGGTATAGAGCTTGTAATATGTACTGGAGATTCTTTTTTTAATTCTAAATTAAAAGTTAAAAATTTGTTATTTATTTAACTTAAACATTTTAAGTTAGCATAGTTAGTTATCATTATTTTAAGGACAGTTTAAAAGAATATATTAAAGGCCAAAAATATCTACGTTTTTGCAGTATTCTCAGAAACAGCCCAAGTTTTAAGAATGATCCAATTGGGTTCATAATTCCTAAAATTTGTTAGGTTTTTATTTTTATCTATACATATAATCAAACTTAAACTGATCACTGTCTGTACATGACAAATGTATTTAAAAATCCATACTGTGGGGTCTTTATATACGCAGGGGAACCCAAACCAAGGTATTTTTACTCTTCCGTTTGTCTGTATGTTTGCTAACGGTAATCTCAAAACCGGCTTAACCGATTTTGATGAATTTTTCGGGAATACATTGTATAAATAGTTATTTGTGACACAAGGACGGAAAATGCCATTTTGCAAGAGCGAGTAAAGTTGTGTAGCCGAGGGGAGTAGCACCGAGGCGAAATAATACGAGCACTTGCAAAACATTTTGCGGACGTGTAACACACACTATTTTTTGGTCCGACCAATTTTTAATATTTTCAAAAGTTCAAAAACTGTTTACTTAGTGACATACAATATTAGGTGTATATTGACATTATTGAAATCTATTGCACGATTAAAAGAATTAGTAATAAGGAATGATTTGCTGATAATCGATTTTCACGATCCTTAATTTTTATACATACGAATACTGTGCTAATAAGCAGCACAGTAAAAATTGTTGTATTGATAATATTAATATCTAATAATTTTATATAAAAATAGCAGAGACAATGAACTATTATATAGTTCAATGAGCAATAATAAAATCGAAATAAGTATTTTCATAATCGAATGATAAGTATGTAGTTGTAAATTGAAATAAATATCAAATTTAAAATAAAAGTTGTGAGAGAAATTGAATGTAAGTTTGAATCCTGCTTACCTTTAGAAAATGTTCGCTGCCAACGAACTGCAAATCCAGGTATAGTTTAGTATATTATACGCTGTTTTTAAATAAATTTAATTTAAATTTGTAGTATTCATTATGTATTTTTGATGACTCATAGCGCTATCTCTTTAGATAATCTAAAAGCTACTTTGCTGGCCTAGGCCGGAAAATGTCATTTTCCGGACGATTTTGAAGTAATTTATAGTATTGTTTCTGGACGGAGGACCAAAAAGTATATTTGAAAATTATACATTACGAAATAATATACCACAAATGCGAAACCGTTAGAGGAATAGAATAATTTGAATTTAGTACTCGGTACTCATGCAAAAATACAAAGATCAGCGGAAGTGTATATTTGCTTCATAGATTACGCTTAGGTTGTATAAAACATTAATGTTAATGACAATTTTGGATGCCATGCAATTGGATGACAACTTCATATAAACTCTGTTTCACCGATATGGACACCAATCTTTACCTTTACGTGGTGAGCTTAATAACTTTAGCTACACATGTGTAGCCGTGGTTTTAATTTTCTTGATTCAACTAATGTCAGAAGAAGTAAGTTAGTGTCACATATAACATGAGTTAAATTAGTACAATCAAAACGACTACTTATTACTAAGGCATCTGAAGCTAAAATGATTAAGCGTTAACGCGTAAAAGTAAAGATTGCATGTATGCTTCCAGCCAGATAAAATATTTTTTCAAGTTTTCGTAAATGCAATTTTCTTGTTTGTATTATTTATAAACCCCAAAAATCTATTAAAAGACATTTAAAAAATATGTAATTTACTAAAAAAATCATAGTTTCAGTCTCCAAACCCAATAAAAATATGACACAGGCACAAAAAAACGACTTGGAATTTGATAGTTTAAAGAGAAAGTGAGTAAGTGCGACACTTGACATGAATTGAATCGAGACGATTAAAAACTGACTAACTACTCAGGCATCTATGGTTGAAGTTTTAAAGCGTTACCGCGTAAAGGCAAATGTTGCAGGTTCGAGTCATTAATGTTCTTATTTTATTTAAAAATACATAAATACTCCACTATTTAACTGCATTTTTAAACCTTGTCCAAAGTATAGGTTAAATTTTTAGGGGTACGATATTATCCAACTTTTCTCCTATAATAACCACAACCGATATCAAATATTTTATTACTTCTATAATCATTTAAAAATATCGGTGCTAAACACAAATAAATTGTTGTTTTTTTTATCAACAACTGATACGTAAAATTTGTTTACGCTATCTAAAATCGTTTCCAGGTCGGTTCGTGGATTTTGAAGTAGGTCGCTTGAATGCGCATTGTTTTAAGAGTTAAAGTTTTATATAACGGAAACCGTGACAATTCCTGAAAAACGAGGAATTTTAAACTAGTAATAAAAATTCAGAACGTGTCAAGACACCTATTTTGTTATGCACCCACGTAAAGTAATGTTTTTATTACAATGGATAATTGAGACAACAATTTAAGATATCAAAACTGATATTATTACTTTTATGCACTTATCCTTGTTTGCTTGATATTTGTGAAATCACATATAAACAGATTTGGTTCCAAGACCAAATATTCAAAAAAAATAAACATTTTAAAAATTCAGTTAAAGTAAAAAATAGTTATTTGTGACACAAGGACGGAAAATGACATTTTGCAAGAGCGAGAAAAGTTGTGTAGCCAAGGTGCGTAGCACCGAGGCGAAACAATACGAGCACTTGCAAAATATTTTCCGGACGTGTAACACACACTATTTTTTGGTCCGACGAATTTTTAATATTTTTAAAAAATCTATTATGTTCAACAGTTAACCGTTTGTGCTACCTATACTAAGACCAGTGACTAGAAGACTGTCAGCTGGTATGACGTGATGTTAATATTATCATATATGTAATACATATTCTTGATGTTTTATATTCAAAGTACATATTACATATATGAATATTATAGTATTTATAGTTGTATAATTACTTGTTTAATACTTAATATACGTGTTTAGTAGTTATTAGTGTTTTAATTAACATATGTTGCAAACACAACAAGTTCAAAAACTTTTTACTTTGTGACATACAAGATTAGATGTTTATATAAAGATAAGACAATGAATTATTTTTATAAATTGACATAAATGTCAAATTTTATAATACAAGTTGTGAGAGAAATTAAATGTAAATTAGAATCCTGCTTATCTTTAGAAAAATTTATAGGTAAGTTTAGTATATTATACGCTGTTTTTAAATAAATTTAATTAAAATTTGTATTATTTATTATGTATTTTTGATGACTTAAAATTTAAACTCATAGCGCCATCTCTTTAGATAATCTAAAAGCTACTTTGCCGGCCTAGGCCGGAAAATTCCATTTTCCGGACGATTTTGAAGTAATTAATAGTATTGTTTCTGGACGGAGGACCAAAAAATAGTTTTCTCATGGATTCTTTATATATTCCTATCTGCAGATGACATTTTATAGTAATTAATTTTTAAAGTTTATTTTTAAACGAATTTTTGTTACTTAAAATCCCTTTACTAGGATATATTATAAAAAGGATTCTAAGATTCTCCCAATAAGATAAACACAGCAACAATATATTATAAAAAGTCTTCTAATATGCTCCCAATAAGACGAACACAGAAACAATTACCTGAAGTGGCTTAAAATATATTTTATTCTCTAAAATTTTAACAAAAGCACTTGGAAAGCACTTTGCTATAAATTTTTTCTGATTAGTGCTACACTGTAAAAAATTTAACCTATTTTTTTATGATTTTTTCAGTGATGTTTAAAACAATAAAAAAAAACACAAAATCCTTACAAAGAATACCCCTCCCCAATTTACCAGAATTGTTTTACATTTTTCGGTATTAAAACCTTTATTCCTTTATTTGTCTTTTTCTTTTGTGCAGGTACTTTTTGGTTATCCTACCTTCTTCTTACCATGTAGTTTCCAAAAAATCGCTCTTCTTGCAATTTTATTGTAGTCTTTTCTAAGTTTGTGACCTAACCACCCGAATTTTCTTCTTTTAATCGGTATAGATATTTTCTCTTCTCCAGTTTTTTCTTACAACTCTTCGTTTTGAATTACTTTGGAGTTTGGGCCACCAAATTTGCAAAATGTTTCTTAGGCAACGATTGATAAATGCTTGGAGTTTCTTTTCTATTGTTGGGGTTATTGTCCACTATTCGGATCCATAAAGTAAAATTGGTTTAACCATGGTTGCTTTGGCTATTCTTTGGTTGATATCCTTTTTATTTCCATTTTTAGCTGCTACTATATTGCCAAGGTAGTTGAATAATTTCCTTACTTCTTAGTCGATTTATTTTTTGCTTTAGCGCTTAAGGTCTCTCTGCTATTAGACAAACATCGTCTGCCAAATTTAGGTCTTCTAACTGTTCCGACATATTCCAATGGATTCCTCTTTTTTATGTTTGGGTTGTCCTTTTCATTACTTTGTCCAATAAAAGAATAAATAACAATGGAGAAAAGTACACATCCTTGTTTCACTCCTGTTTCAGTTTCAAAAGATTTCGACAATTTCCCATCATGTTTAACTACACATTTACTTTGGTTATATGATTCCCTGTTCAAGTTTACGGTTTTTTCTGGTACTCCTCTGTTTTTCAGTAGTATCCATATATTTTATATCTATCGAATCTAACGCTTTTTTAAAGTCAACAAATAATAATTGAAGTGGTGTTTGATACTCATACACTTATTCCGGTAGAAAACGTATTAAACTGTATTGATTAGATCAATGCAGGATCTTCTGGATCTAAATCCGTAAATTTGAGTTTTTATTTCATTTATGGATATAATTTTAAATGTATAAACAATAATTTAAATAGTTTACATTAGTGAAATACATACAATACATTTATATATTGCCATCCGTAAGACGTATGGTTAGGGACTACGTTACAAATTTGCTAGGTTAGTAGTTAAGAGTTAAACATTTTTTATGAAAATTTAAAGATATTCAAGTAGAGTAATTTTAACTTTATGTTGGATCATTATATAAGGCAATTTAAAATGTTCACTTTTATGTTACTCATTACATTACGTACTAGTGTTTTAAACTCTTCAACGCAAAATATTATGGTCGGTAAGTATAAGCAGAAAATCTGAGAGAACTTTAAAATAGATTTTAAGTTTTTCCCATTTTCACTACATTGAAGAACTTTTTCTAGTTTTAGTAGTTTCCCAAATTTTAATTGACCCCCGTTAAAATTACGGCTTTTAATTATTTCCAAAGGCGTAAAATAAAAATGTACGATTATCCAAATAGGTACAAAAAATAAAAATTTTATTGCTGATTTTTTACAGTTTGATAACAAGTTTTCAGTTTCAATTAACAAGCTGTATAAAAAAAATGAGACCGTTTATAAAGGAAAACATGGTGTTATTATTACTTACTAAAAAACAACAGGAATGAACAGATTTAAAAACATGTAAGCCGTTCCTGTGTTGTAAATTTATCTCGTTGTTAACATAAGATTTACCATGAGAATGCTAACACACAGTTTCACCTAATGGGTCACACAAGTATACATTGTCGAAAAAGGTAATACAATAATGCTGATATAAAATTTAATGGTCGATTTCGCCCAGAAACCTAAAAGTCGATAGACGTAACACAGATGCGAAAATGTATCTTCGCGACTCGTCAGAAGATACAGCACTGAATATTTCATTAGCAGTTACGTGGGAAATTGAATACAAAGAGAGTTACAGGAATCGGCACTGGATGGGGATAAGAAGTTTTCCAAATAGAATAGAATGTGTACGATAAATGGTCGTATTATACTTTGAAGAATTTTCAGATAATAGGGTATTGAGTAGATCTCTTGATATAGGTAGATTTTGAATACGATTCAATTTAGAATTATAATATGATATAAAGAATGTAAAATAGACAAGATTTAAGAAAAATAATTGCAGATTTTAAAGTAAATCAATTAAAAATAATTTTAAAGATCGTTTTGTGTAGAATTCATTTGTCGGCCTAAAAAATACCTCATTGTTTAAAATTCTTATTTTTTTAATATTAATCCTAATTTCCCCCTCTCTGTGGGTAAGACGTAACTGTTTATCAATTTTGCAATAATTATTTTATATGATAGTCCAAGATATGAAGGTAAAATTAATAGGAAACCTTGCAATCTTTTTAATATGCATCGATTTACCCTCCACTTCAAAATCTACCCTATGCCAATATGTGCTTTTCCTCTGGGGGTGGTTACCACGCCAACTCGGAGGTGGAAAATATTTATTAAAAAAAAACATGGTAATCGGTAGAATAGTGGATTTTAAGACGAAATTGTTTTCAAGAGTTTTTTTGAAAAGTCAATACTTTTGTAGTTATTGGTAACTAAAAATTTACAAATTAAACGACAAACAAGCATGTTTTTAAACGATTTTTCGGGAATAACTCAGAAAATTTACATTTTATCGGAAAAGCTGTCATAATATAAAATAAAGCTTATATAAAAAATGGAAGATTCGTTTTTGTATAATTATCGCAAATTTAATATTAACAAAGTTATCACAAAAATCCAAACATATGAGGTTAAATAACCGGAAAACGATAAGTTTTTCATAGAAAACTTATAGAAACTTTTTTAAAGATCCTGAAAAATCCGTTCAAACGACCACAAATAAAAGCGATTTGCTTATAAATTAAGGTAAGTTATAACTAAAATTAAGTCCGGTTATATTTTTTGCGATGCAAAAAGTAACAAACTCACCCTCGCCAAAACCACCCTGGTTTAAGCTATTCGTTGCCCATTTACAATTTACTTCGTTTATATATATAAACATTACATTCTAGAAGTTTAACTAATTTAGAAGGTTTAGTTTTGAAATAATCTGCGTTTAAAGTGAACACGTTATTTTCTAAATTTCTCCAAAAATCCCCTTGCTTTGAAAATAATTCAAAAACTAGAAAAGATACAAAAAATATTCTACAATACAAAAAATAGCTTTTCCTTAAGATTTTTTTATTTTTCTTATTTTTATAGACTAAAAATAAAACGAAATATGCTTGTTTAAAGTTTGTATCCGCATGCGTTTAGCACCGTCATCGAGCCCTTTCAGCGCAACCCATTTTAAAACGAAGGGCTTAAAAAACCGATAAAGTTTTACAGTTAATTTTATCTGGACCAAACTTAATACAGTTCTTTTTCATGACATAAGGATTCTATATACAAAATTTTATGGCCCAATGACCTTCCGTTCAAAAGTTACAGCACACTCGGACGAAAGGAATAGGGTGACACACAAGCCGATCTTAAGTAGCTAACTCGGCAAAAATCATACCGCCTAACATTGAATTCTTTTACCGATAAATATATAAGATATTAATTGCGCCACCTTACGTTGGCGTCATACGTAAATATGTTCTTTTTTTACATAATTCGTGCTGTTTTTTTTTTGACGACTATTTTTCTGTTTACTTCAGGCTTTCGTTTTTCTATTTATTTAGAAAGTAAAATACAAAGCTTTCTGCTAGGTATTCGTAACCTAGAAATTAAACAATTTAACGTACACCGCCATCTCCAAGAACTTCATTGAGCCATAACATAAATACACACTTAAGATTTGAATATTATATTGTCCTTTTTTTCTATTTCACTTATTATTTATATTTCTTACTGTAAAACCTATTCCTGAACTTTCACAAATAATTTAGTAAATATGTTCTTTTTTTCCACTTTTTTTTTTTGTTTTTTTACGCCTATTTGCCTGTTTAATTAAAGCTCCCGTTTTTCGATTTACTTAGAAAGTAAAATACAAAGCTTTCCACTAAGTATTTGTAACCTAGGAATTAAACAATTTAACGTACACCGCTATCTCCTAGATATTCATAGAGCTATAATATAAATATACACTTTAGATTCGAATATTACATTGTCCTTTTTTTATTTGACTTATTATTTATATTTCTTATTGTTTAAACCATTTCTAAACTTTCACAAATACTTAAAGATCAAAATTAGCCATATAGTTCCCAAGATTTATTAGGTTTTAGCGATAATTTATCTAGAAATCTAAATATGGCGTCATCTATTGGGTATCTACCTAACCCAAATATTAAACTTTGATAGAAAGTCATGCAAATTAACTTACACCGCTGTCTATTGGAAATGTGTCGAACTAAACAATAAATGCACCAAAAATTAATAAAAAAAAGTGAGAGGTGTCAAGCGACACCCGGAAGAAACGAAGTTCCTTTCGATTAATTAGTAAAGGAATTGTAATTTTTAAACACAACAGAGTGTTTATACATATTGTTAAAAGTTAAGTGTCCTTATTTTATTAATTTTGAATGTTCTTAGTGGATTTGAGGACAGGCAAAGGAATAATGAAAGCTTTTAATAAATTGCCAACGTTTCGACTTTTATTTTTGTCTTTTTCAAGGCTAAAATATGGTACATAGATGCTTATATATCAATAATAATAATAAAAAAAAATTGTTTAAATAAATACATATCAAAAAAATTACATTATAAATTACATAATACCTTTTTAATTAGATATGCTTCTTGCCATTGATGTTAAAATATAAATATAAATAAATACGTGTATATAATAAATTTTTAATTAATTGTATTCAAATTAAATGATGTTAGGTATTTGAAATTTTGATATTTGACATTTTATATTTGATAGTCCGGTTTATGGTTATAAATTATCTAGTACGGTTATAATTTTCACTGTATTTTTTTAAAATGTATGTATATATGTTACTTAAATTTTCAGTATCTGTTCTTAGATTTATTGTGTTATTTATATTAATATATATCATTTCGCTTAGGGATCTTTTATAATAATTTGATTCTTTGTCCAATATTGTAGGATGATCAAAATTAAAATTATGACCAATATCAAAATGATGTTTTGCTAGAGCCTACTAATAAATTTCAAACAAATTCTAATGATATAATTAATAAATTAAAAATTGACAACATTATTAATAACACAGAAACAATACGACTAAAAACATATAATTCAGTTACACCAAAATTATATGGTTTACGTAAAACACACAAAAACAATACTTGTTTCAGACCAGTAGTAAGCTGCATTAATTCTCCATCATACAATTTAGCAACTTTTGTAAACAATATTCTTTCACCATTGACAACTACTTTTCAATATAATATAACCAATTCATATGAGTTTGTAGAATTTTCCAAAAAAATAATATTACCACAAAATTATGTTCTAATTTCCCTTGATGTGGTTTCTTTATTTACAAACATTCCTAAATTATTGGTACTTAAAATAATAGAAACCAAATGAAGATTTATTTCAGCTTATACTAACTTAGATTTTAATACGTTTTCAAGAATTATAACTTTTTTGTTTGAATCTAGCTATTTTTCTTTTAATAATTCTTTTTACCAACAAATAGATGGATCTGCGATGGGAAATCCTGCCAGTCCTGTGCTAGCTAATTTAGTGATGAATGATTTAATCACAACATGCTTAACATCAATAAATTTTAAAGTCGAATTTCCAAAAGTATATTTTGACGATACAATATTAGCAGTACCAGAAAATAGAATAGAAAATATTTTAGAAATTTTTAATAATTACCATCATAAACTCAAATTCACAATTGAACAAGAAAAAAACAACACAATTTCATTTTTAGATGTTCTAATTATAAGAGAACCAAATGGACAATTAAAAACTAACTGGTACAATAAACCAACAGACTCTGGCAGACTTTTAAATTATTTTTCAAATCATCCAATGCACCAAAAAATTAGTACAATTAAAAATATTTGTCATAGGGCTTATCATTTAAGTAGTCAGGAATTCCACCAGGAAAATGAAAATAAAATTAAAAATATTCTTAAAAAAATTATTATCCAATAAAGCTTATAAATAAATATATAAATGAACATAAAAATAGAATTATTAATAATACAAACCTTACTACAAATAAAAACAAAATATTTTTTAAATTTCCATATATTAAAGGATTAGCTGAAAAAATCAATAATTGTATTAAAAATAATAACGGAACTGAAAATATACAACTTGCTTTTTATCCTATTAATAAAATAGAAAAAATATTCAGTAAATTAAAGGACATCACACCAATTGAAAACCTTTCAGAGTTAATTTATAAAATAGATTGTAAAGACTGTGACAAATGTTACATAGGTATGACAAAGCAATTACTAAAAAATCGTTTATATCAACACCAATATGACTGTAGAGAAAGAAATAAAGAAAAAACTGATAAAACGGCTCTAGCAAAACATCATTTTGATATTGATCATAATTTTAATTTTGATCATCCTACAATATTGGACAAAGAATCAAATTATTATAAAAGATCCATAAGCGAAATGATATATATTAATATAAATAACACAATAAATCTAAGAACAGATACTGAAAATTTAAGTAACATATATACATACATTTTAAAAAAATACAGTGAAAATTTCAAATACCTAACATCATTCAATTTGAATACAATTAATTAAAAATTTATTATATACACGTATTTATTTATATTTATATTTTAACATCAATGGCAAGAAGCATATCTAATTAAAAAGGTATTATGTAATTTATAATGTAATTTTTTTGATATGTATTTATTTAAACAATTTTTTTTTTATTATTATTATTGATATATAAGCATCTATGTACCATATTTTAGCCTTGAAAAAGACAAAAATAAAAGTCGAAACGTTGGCAATTTAGTAAAAGCTTTCATTATTCCTTTGCCTGTCCTCAAATCCACTAAGAACATTCAAAAGTGTTTATACATACATAAGCATTTATTATTGTCTGTATTAAATCTCTACTTACCTAACTCCATCAGCAATATCGGAAACTTGTGCAGAACCACTGTAAGGATACATTATTGTTATTATTTTCTATTATTTTATTATTTATTATTTACAAAACACCTGTATAAACTTAACAAAGTCGCGACACTACACTGTTCAAAGCAAAATAGAAAATAGAAAATCCATTATCACCTAAATATTTTTAACAGTTCGTTTCTTTTAACAAAAGTGTCCATTTATACAATACCAGAGGTTTAGATGACATACATATACCTAGAATTAATTTTTATTTCAATTTAATTTAAAACAGGAATTAACAAATTAATACAAAATTTTAAAATTAAAATATTTGACAGTAACTGACAGTTAAGGTAATTTGACGTACCTAACTATTCAAGTTACGAACTATTTTTAAAATGTTTATGAATTTATTAATTTATAAAAACAGGATGAAATGAAATATAATACTATTAGAGGTACTTATTTTTTTCTATAGTATATATATTCTTTTTAATGTACATTTTCTTTTAATTTAAATTAGTGTCTTTTTAATTGTACTTTTATTAGTATTTATGTATATTAGATATATCTATCTATAAGAGAGAGACAGAACATGCGTGTGTCGTGTCGTGTCGTGACAACTTTTGGCCTGAATTTTTTCCGGCTAGCCTCAGTCGTAACGCGCGAAAAGGAACTCCGTTCCAAAAACATTTTATAGTAGACGAAATAGTAAATATAGAAAAGAATTTTATTAAAATTGGTCCTGTTGTTTTGGAGGAGTTCAGTGTCACACACACACACGCACAGAAAAAAACGTCTGTTAATTTTGGTGTGGAAACAAATGGTAGGTTCTCAATCTGTGAAATCTTCTTTTACTTGCTTTCACCAAACTGAAATGAAAATTTTGTCCGTGTGTATTTTGGGCAGACGATGAGAAAACTTAAAGATCGCTTGAATTTACATAAAAGCGACGTCAGATTATACCCTGATGGTAGGCTTTAGGGTTACATGTTAAGAACTCCAAACATCTTGACTATGATAATGTTTTAATTTTGACCAGAGAAACAAACACTTACAAACCATTATTTCTAGAAATGGAAAAATAACAGAAAATAGTAAGAAATGTGTCAATAAACCATCAAATATCAAAAATTTAAGTGACATTACTGCATACCTTCTAACAATTAAGTAACCAATGCTTTCATCTCCTTGTTTTGTGTTGTGAAATAATTAATTAGAGTCAATTGTTAACAATCTTTCTAAAATAGATCCAAAGACTTGGTTATTGATTTGTTGCAATGAACATAACCAAAATATTTGACAAACAAAACAACTTATTTACCAGACATTTGACAATGTCAATTCGGCTCCACTTCTCTTTTTAGGCGAACTCATCAATTATAGATCGATTGTCACCTATCATCTGTGATCCAATTTTTGAGTTTTCTTCGGCGTGGTTAATCTGTAAAATAAAATTAAATAATTTCGTTAATAATTTCTGACTTTTAGTATTAACAAATCTTTTGTACATACCTGTTAATATAACAATTTTTTTTAAATTAAATGAACATTGTGTTTCTATCCAACGACACATCCTCAACCAAATGTGATTTGTATAATTTAAAAAATTTACTACCTGTGTTGTAATTTAAATATGAAGAGATCGCTAGTTTCAGACTTTAATGATGTTCTGTAACTCGGTTTAATTAAATTTGACGAGTAAATGAGTAACGTCTATTCAGACTTTAAATTATCACAATACAAACTTAATTTTAAACCTCTTTCAACTCAGCGATAATTGGAACAATATAATTTTCGTTTTTGCCCAAAGTGGTTTACAGTTTGGCCATCCTCGGTTACGGTGAAGTGAAATCAGCATTTTAGTTCATTTCATTTTATATTTTTTGCACCGTAATGAACTAGCTAGCCGATTCTCAGAAAATTACTTTTGTCTACTAGAAAACGTCATCACTGCACAAGTTTTGACCGTTTGTTTTCATTAGGAGATAAAATAAGCTAATGAAGCAAGGTGGCTTTTCAAGAAAAATTCGGATAGAAATGAAAATATAACTGCGGTTTTTTGTTTCTTTACGTGAGTAAATTTAACTTCCTAAGGGCTATTACGGTAGCGTGCATAATTTAATATTACAGAGAAAATTTATTACTAGAAGTATATTATTTTTCAATTACCTTTAAAAAAGATGATTAAATATACGAAGTTTTTATGTGTTATAATTACAATGTAGTTAATATACAAAGCAAAAATATAAAGCATTATGTAAACTATGCCTTTTATGAGAGGTTTTGTCTGACGGAGTGAATATAGATTGAGCGATAAACTAAAATAGTAATTCGAATTTACCTCATTTCCGCGCTAAAGAAAAACAAATGATAATTTATCGCATGAGTGTCTTACTTAATTAAAACTACCTATATTTTTTTTAAAAGCCGCCTTCTTCCATTGGTTCAAAGCATTTATTTTAGTTACTCTTGACTAATTTATACAGGTCAAAAGAATAGCTGCCATATACTTTTAAAATGATTTTAAATTTATTAGTGCCTCGCAATGACATAATCTGTGTATGTGTTTTATTAACGAGTCATTAATGAAAATTTTTCAAGGATTTTTCAAGTTTTTCCAGATTTCTTTTTAAATATTCAAATTTTTTTAACCATTTTCAAAAATTTTTTAACAACTTTCCATAATCTTACGAAATTTTCACGCTTTTCAGATTTCTTTAACCATTATCAACAATTTTTTAAGAAATTTTTATAATTTTAACAATTGTTCACGGTTTTTAAGATTTCTTTTTTAATTTTCGAGTTTTTTAATCATTTTTAACAATTTTTTAATAACTTTTCATAATTTTAACCATTTTTCTTTTTTGATTTTCGACGGTTTTTAAGCATTTGCTTTAAGAAGTAGAAGGTGCGTCTTAGGTTTAGAGTATGTTCTCTTCTGTGATTTATTGCAATGGCACAGTAAGGGTTTGACTGTCTTATGGTTTTAAATATTTTACAAAACTTTAACAATTTTTCGCGTTTTTCAAGATTTCTTTTTTGATTTTCGACTTTTTTTAATCATTTTTAAATTTTTTTAAAACATTTTCATAATTTTGTTAGTGGCGATGAATCTTGGATTTACTCCTACAAACCGGAAAGTAAACGCCAATCTGCTGTGTGGGTGTTTCACGTCTCGAGTTTTGTGTCAAAATCAGGTCATGGTGCAATAATTGGTTTGGAAAATCAAAGAACGGTTACTTACGATTAGTATATAGAGGTTTGTTTACTCAGACGTTACCCAGAAACTCTGACAAATCAACACACAACGACGAATTATCCTACGTCAGGACAATGCAAGTGCTTACACTGTCCAAAAGAAAATTGAGTATTTGAAACTTTAAACCATTTACAGTATAGTCCCGACCTAAGTCCCAACGACTTCTTTACGTTCCCAAAAATCAAGAATTTAATGCGTGGCCAGCGATTCTAGTCGCCAGAAGAAGCCATCGATGACTCTAAAACAGCGATTTTGCAGGTGTTAACTGAAGTCTAAAATAACTGTTTTACTAATTGGTTTAAACATATGTAAAAGTGTATTGATCTTAGTAAGACCTATTTTGAAAAGCAACTCTATATAACTTTTGTCTTAATTAATATATAACATTAATTTGTCAAATTAAAACAATTTTTATAAATAATTTTCTATAATCTGGATCTTGGATCAATCCTGATCTTAGATCTGAAATTATATGCAAAACTATAAAGACAACTCTTGTAGATGTCATAGCTATGGACTTCTGAGGGCTTATATTAAGGTCCATTCTGTAAATTTTACATTTTGTACTTATGTCAAAATGTGACATTATATTTGCTATGAGCTGAGGTGACCTATAAAATGAGGTCTTTTAGGTCGTTTATGACCAAATTTCACAATTGGTGATTATACCCGTTAAGTGCAACTTCTGACTATCTACCTGCAGCTTGTTTCGCCTTTTATATAAATTTGTGATATTTAAAAGTTTTCTCTATTACTTCACAAGGAGATACCTACCGAGCAGTCTTTCTTAAAATTTTTAGTGGAACAGGTATTAATCTTAATGGTTTTAGAGATTTTTTTATCCTTACCAACCCGAATTTAGCAATAAATGCTACCCTAACTGATTTCTATCTTTTTTAGTATGTATATTTGGCCAATGTAGGGTACATATTTATATGCAAACGTATAATTATATTTAAAAGAATAGGCATGTTGACACTAGTTGTAAATCCATGTAAAGTTAAATTTAAATGATTAATGGTAATATTTAAATACCTAAAATCATATTTATTAAACGTAATTAATAATATTTTATTAATTAAAATTAATTAAAAAAACTTTATTTAATACACATTATCACGTGACTGTGAACGCCAATCACAGCGCATGACGTAATGAACCGATAAACAACTTAGCGTCGCTTGATGTCACTGTGTGAACGTGTTATTTCTTTGATTTCTCTCGCTAATTACTCGCTATTAGTATTTGTAACTCACTTGTTATCATAAACCGAATTGTGTTTACATTATGGAGACTGGATTTATCAAAGGAAACAGTTCTAACTTGCCGAGAATCGATTGTTTGATGGTGGCGAATTTCTTTGCTACAAAGATTTTTGTGCAGCGGAACTTAACATAAATTTTTTATAGCCTGTTTTTCTTCGTAATTACAATGTTCATGTATATTTTTTAGATAAGATTTTAAAATATTATCGGTGTATTCGTTTAATTCAGAATCGATTTCCATTTTTTCAATAAAATTTATATGTGCGATACCTATCTAATTTTTCAATTTTAAAAGGTTTATTAATATTAATTTTTATTGGTTCTTCTCTTGAATTAGTAATGGTGGTTGTTGTTGCAAAAAATTTATTTACGTTTACAACTGCACAGGGTGATTCTATTTGATTGCCAAAATTAATATAATTTACAAGTCCTGTTCCGCTTTCTATGTCAACGGGTAATTTTACAATTTGGGATGTCCTAGCGGGAATATTAATAGAATAATTTTTTACTTTAAGTTTCTTTGTTAGTTGTGTTAATTCTTCTAATTCGTATATTATTGGCATTTCTGTATAAGAAGTTTTTTTCTCTAAATTTACAGTTGCTTTTAATTGTTTTAATAAATCAATACCAATTAATCCGTCATATTTTTGAATAAAACTAAATAAATAGAACTTATGTCGTTCGTTAACTTTAAAATTTTTTAAAACAGGTATATTTATAACTTCATTGTGGTAAGAAATACTGTGAGCTGTTTGAATATTAAAATCTTCATTTTTTACTTGTACGTCTACATACACACACACTTTGTATTTATTATTAACTAGTATTAAAGCCTAAAAATAATTATTTCTCAAGAAAACTTACAAGTTCCTTAGAGTTTGACAGACCGCGACCATTGTTTATCGGTTCGTGACGTAATCAAAGTCACATGACAGTTTTGAGCGTTTTAGCGGGAAATTTTAAATCTATTCTAATTTATCACTTTTTTCCATAAAATAAAACCATTTTTATTATTAAAATATTTTTTTTGCGGTTATTAAGAGTTTATCTATAAAATAAAAGCAGATCCGGAAATTAGTCAACATCCCTATTACGAGCATCGTGTTATGTTGATTTTTTTAACAATGGTCTTTATAAAGCTTAATGGTGATCCAGCTTAACGTTTAAAAAACGATATTGTAATACTTGATTTTTTAAAAAAATCTTAAAAAACAAAAATAAATTAATAAATAAATAAATAAATAAATAAATAAATAAATAAATAAATAAATAAATAAATAAATAAATAAATAAATAAATAAATAAATAAATAAATAAATAAATAAATAAATAAATAAATAAATAAATAAATAAATAAATAAATAGATCATTATTACATGGAGTTAAATGCAAAAAACAAAATAGGAAAAGAATTTTTTTGTTTCGCTACTTTTATAATATAGTTCTATAAAATCTTAAAGTTTCGTTTAATATATAACAAGATTTGTCTTTAATATACAAATTTCTTTGTTAAATTAGGTATACCAAACACCTGTTTATTAAGTAAAACATATTTAATTTTATACCTTCTTTTATATCGAATCATTTGAATACAAAGCAATTTCACTTTTGCACTAATTCGCAAATGCAAGTGCAGTTTTCTTGTCTACAACCAACAACCTTTCACAATAAAATTCACTTATTCAATCTGGGTATCGTTGTGGAATTGTAGAATAAAATGGTTCACATGGGAAATATCTTAAAATGTGTGCAATACGATTTTGTTTGGTATTACTCGAATCGTATGAATGCAACTCTTCTTTTTAACTCTTCCCTATCTTTTATGGTCAAAGAAAAGCGACTTCTTTCATTAGCGGAATGTGCTTCATCTATTTATCAACCTAATGCTTTACTAGTGTGTGAGCTTGTGTCTGTTTAAAAGCCTTTTTTGAAATTAACGGCCTCGACAAATTGGTGAGAAAGTCAATGGGAACGCTTAGTATTTTTATAGAAGTGCTGCACAATATAAATAGCAAAAAATAGAAACATGTAAAAAGTTGAACCATTGAAAAAAAAACGACTGAAAAATTACAAAATACGAGAAAAAAAATAGTGAAAACTTAAAAACAAACGGGCAAAAGTAATAACAGAAACCAAATATGGAAAGCAATTAAATACAAAAGTCTTAAAAATCGAAATAAAAACAATAAAACAAGCATAACTGAAAATTGGTACTGGAAAACGAAAAAAATAAGATAAAACAAAAAGGAAAGACCACCAAAATACAATCAAAAATCCAAAAAGATATTGTAAAAAAATGCAAAAAATTATAAGAAAAATCTCCAAAAACAAAAAAAAAAGTAATAATTCAGAAACTTAATAAAAAAACTGTGTTATATACCCGGTAAATGCCGTTGTATTACAATTGTTTCATTATAGAGTTAAAAAGCTTTTTTTCTTTGTCTGAAATGTAGAAAAATCATTACATGGCGCAAAAATTATGATTTAAAAAACAAGTAAAATACAACAAAAATGAGAAAAAAAAACGATAGAATTGGAAAAGAAATCAAAAAATAAAATAAAAGCTAATTAAAAAAAATGGTAAATAATGTTTAACAACAAGAAACTAAAGTTATTATCAAAAAAAATATGTTAAACGAAAAACATTTTAAAATAAACTGGAAAATATGATAAAATTAACAAAAACATAAAAAAGTATGGAAAACAATCGAAAAAACAAGAAAAAATCATAAAAAAAAATTAAAAACACTAAAAACGTGACAAAATCGTAAAAATTTAAAAAAATGTTACATGAGAAAAACACATTAGTGTTAGGCGGTCAACATAGATTCCGTATGACTTCAAATTACTACTTTTCTTGTACAAATACAATTTACATTAAAAATTTGTTGCCTGAAAGATTTAATATATTAGAATTTAATATTTACAGTAAATATCTTCGATTGGAACTATAAATCTCCACACAACTTATAGGAGCATAAATAAATCTGGCAAGAGTTTTCGAAACTTTGAGTCCCATAAAATAGTTAGCGCGCAATAACTTGACAATAAAGTATCTGCGCTATTTTGCAGATATTTCAAAGTCTTGCAGTTTAGCACTGCTCGGAGATGGTCGGATGTTACGGTCCACCTACTTTGTCGTTGTTGAAGTCTCCAACGTCGTCCTGTTTTTACGGGTTTGATGCAGCGGCAACTCCGGTAATTGAAAAAACTTGGGTTAATTTAGTTTTGCGCATATATGTCAAGTAGCTGAGGATTATCACAGGTTGGAACGGAAGTTTTCTAGGGATCTTTTAAATTAGGTTAGCTATAGTTTCTCCTAAAAGCTTTGTTGTTGTTTTAATTTAGTAACGTTAGTGGTAAATTTTAAAACTAAAATTACATTAAAACAAATAGTTTGATTGTGAGTTTAAAAATTTATATAACAAATATCACGTAGGTACATTTACATCATCTAAATTCATATAACACAACATTTTTTTAATAGTACAACAATATTATTATTATTAAGGAAAAAAGCATATCAAAAATATGATTTCTTGCCTCTATTTGTTCAAAAATATGCCGTCTCTCATATTGAAGATAAGTGCAGAAACAAAAAAAATAAATAAATTTTGAATTGCTCTATTAAAGATTGTATATTGTGGATTAAAGAGGGGTTTATCTTACTAAACTGTGACCTAAAAATATTATCTGTATACCCAAAATCTATTTATAAGCTCATATGGTGTAGATATTTAAAATAGTGTGTAATCCGTTTGGGACTTAATCAGAAACTAAGAACCTGTCTCACATATTTTATGTCATTGGGAAACAAATAATTTGCAGTTTAAGATAAAATTTGCATCTGTTCCATCTACATATTCATAAAATCTGCATGTTTAATGGACCACTTTTCTCATTTTAGAGACATTTTACCTTGGTGAACAGTGTCCTGTTGAAATTGCTGCGATTACTCCAATTTTAGGTTTTTAAAACCCTAAGAGCAATAAAGAGTAACGCAGTAAAGGCCATACTTACCCTTTTGCTTATCTGTGGCTTGAAGTTTTTTGCACCAAGTTTCTTCTTCCAATTTTAAACTTATTCCATGATGCTGCATTTCAAATTTAATAAAAGGAGCGGGACTGTTACCAAGTTCCTCGTTTTCTATAATCCATTTATGCCCTAGTACCCGTAGTAAAGTTACTTTTTTGAGTTTAGGCAGTTGCTTAAGAGATTGTTTGCAGTACCAAGCTGTTTTGGATATAAACGTGGTTGATTGTAGAGGCTGTTTTTAATACACTCTGAAGAAAAAATTCTGTTGCTAAAAGTTTTGCTTGGCAGATCGTAAGACACTTTACCAGTGCTATTAAGAGCCTAAGATTAGAACCTACAACCCCTACACCTACACTTAATAAGAATGTTGCTTATGTAGGTTAAGCGATTTCGTTTTGTGTTAGTTTACACTCTACAATAGATTTATTGAGTGTAATTTTAAACTCTAGTTTTGGAGAAATTGCTTTATTATACCTACAGTAATGTGCGAATTAATGTGAACACAGGTGTAAAATTCCGAAAATCAACATTTATTTCTTATAGATAAACAAAGTAGGATAACCAATACAATAAACATTGTTTTAATATAATTAATATAAAATATGTCCTTCCTTTGCTTTAATAGAATCTTGAGGACGTTTTGTCATCGAGTCAACAAGTTTTTAGAGTTTTTAGTGATTTGCGTATCCCCTAACCCTATCTGGATTACAGCATCTATTAATTTTTTTTTGTTGTGCAATTCATTTTGCATGGTCTAGCTTTCACAATCGCGCACAGATTTTCAATTCGATTGAGATCCGGCGAGTTTAATGTCCATTCACAGCATGGTATATTCTTGTCCTTGAAATAGTTCGACATCATCTTGGAGACGTGTTAAAGAGCCGAACCTTGTTTAAAAGTATTCGCACTTACTTTTCTTAGCTCTCCTTCTAATCTCTCAACAAATCTTTGTATTTTTTAGAATTAATCATGCCTTCGACTGGCATGATAAATTCAGTACCTGTATGAGAAAAGCAGCTCCAAAACTTTTTTTTAGAAGATGTTTAACTTTGTATTCGATATGAGCCGGCTTAGTCATTGGCACTTTCTGTGACCGTTGTCCTTGTCCAAAAAAATGGCTCTCATCTGAGAACAACAATTTTCTCCTATTTTCAGCAGTCCAGGTTTATATTTTTTTGCCCAAACATACAGTTTTTTCATCATTCTTGCAGTCAATAGCTGTTTCTTCTGAGGTCTTACTGCTTTTCTTCCACCTTCCAAAAGTCGTCTTTGCACCGTAGAGTCATGAATACTAACTTCAACGTGTGTTAAATCTGTCTGAAAATCTTGATTTAATCTTCTAGGGTTTAATTTACTCTTCCTCAATCAAAATTATACATCGCTTCAGGTTGTCTTCCTTTTCCTTCCACATTTCTCTTTTCTGTCCACCACAGTCGTCCCAGTTTTCCTTTTCTGCTTTAAAATCTTGTTAACAGCTTCCAAACTCACATTACATTCCTTTGAAATATCTCTTTAAATCAAAGGTGCCAGTTCACTAAAATAACAATTATAGTAATAGACGGAGAGCTGGCTACGAAAATTGAAAATTATAAGGTGCAGTAAAAATGATTATATAAAAACCCTCCTTATCTATTGTATAGCGCGTAGTGTCCACTGCCAGAAGTCTCTCCCGAGGCGGAACGCGTGGGCGGGCGGCCAAACGTGTAAATTTTTGACATAAAAAAAATCATAAGGTGCAGTTATGAAAATTTGTAGTTTTATAGTTTTTACCAATAGAAATACTGTAAAATTATTGCCAGAAGTCTAGGTCGTGGCTAAAATGTCGCCAGAAGTCATTAAAGTTGTAAATAAATTATGAAAAAAAAATGACAAGGTGCAGTTCTGGCGAATTTGTTTTTATATTATTTATTGCTAAAAAAGCTAAATGTAAATTGCCAGAAGTCTAACTGGTGGCTAAGTAAAGATAAGCTAATTAAATCTTTGCAAGTTTTTGAACTGAAAACAATAGTTCTTAAAATGAAATGACCAGGTGCAGTTCTGACCGGCGGAGACGAGTTCACTCCCAAAATATAAATATTACCTGGCTGCCAAAAAGGTGATGGTCGAATTCACTCCCAGACCATAATTAGAAACAATATTTGTGATACCTTAAAATCTAAACACTGTTGCCAAATCTTTTTTTCAACGTAACATTTGGTATGGTTTTTCGTCAAAGTTCTTTTGGTTCTTAAAATAAAACAGAAGCTAAGCACTTATTATTAAAATTTTTATTATGTATACAAACTTTATATAAAAAATACAGAAAATTTCGAATCCTTGCAAAAAAGGAAGAAAATAATGAGAAATGAAAATTTCTTTAAATATTAACTTATCTTACATATTATATTTTAATCTTAATTCAACTGTTTATATTCTTATGTCCAATGACCCAGTTGTCGAGGCACGTTACATTTAAATTTAAAAAAAATTAAAAATTCAGAAAAAAAAAGTAATTACTTATACAAATATATACAATAATTATTATCTAAATACAAGTAGATATAAAATTCTAGATTTAAAAGAAATATTTTTTATAAAGTTTTTACTTAATACTAGGTACTTTCTTATTTAATAATGTAAAGACTTACAAAAATTTAGAAATAAAATATGATTTAAAGATTTTACTGATATAAATAAGTATACAAATACATCTATCAAATTCTACATTTAAAAGAAATATTTTTTATAAAGTTTTTACTTAATACTAGGTACTTTCTTATTTAATAATGTAAAGACTTACAAAAATTTAGAAATAAAATATGATTTAAAGATTTTACTGATATAAATAATTATACAAATACATCTGTCAAATTCTACATTTAAAAGAAATATTTTTTATAAATTGAAAATTGGTTATGCGGCCGTTCTGTAGTTCCCTTATATTATTTTCTATAAAGTTTTTTCTTAATAATATTTTCCGATCGTATACTTTCACGACGGTATTAATACTTTGAAGCTTAATATAAGTATCTAGTTGGAAATCTACAAGAACATTTAAAAACTGGTTCAAATTTGGATGTGCATTGTAAAACGATGCATTATAACGAGAATGAAAAGACTCGCATGCATTTGTTGTCCTTTTCAAAGACGAAGAGTTTTCAGCCCAAATGTGAAGAGGAAATGCTGATGTTTCTTCTATATACGTTTCAACTAAATAGTCATTAAATTTGACCAACTTTTCATTTTCTGGTTGAATTGAAACGATATCTAGAGCAAAGCAGTCCCCAACGTCTTCTGCTTTAAGAAATGGTAAACCAAATATATAAGTTAGATATTTAGTTACCTCTGTTTCTGCACCGTTTTTCAATTGATACCCTTTGGCAAGACCTAACTGCTGAATTTTTCTATACCAACTTTGACCTAGGTGAAACAGGCATCCCTTAATTTCTGTAGTTGGAAATTCTTCTCGAATTGCTTTATGTATAGCTGCTTCAAAATCTGCAGTTATGAATTTTGGGAAGAAGTAGTGACCGGTAACAAATAGGAATTCTTCTTTCAAATAGCGAAAAGCTAATTTATATGAAGAAGTGTTTTTATTTTTTAAAAGAAAGAAAACTAGAGGAACATAATGACCATTTTTGCAACCATGAATGGTAAATAACTGTAAAAAAAATTTTGGACAATATTCGAAAGTGCCGTCAACATACAATTCAGAAATTTCTGTTAAAGAAAGAAAGTTACTTTCGCATGAAAACATGATTAAATGATTTTTTTCATCATTTTTTAGAAGAAAACGTTCACCTCTATTAGTTTTTGTTTCTACAGAATTTAATAAATTATGAAATTCAAAGATATCTTTAGGAAGTTTTGGTGCAGTTTGAGATCTAGCAACATACATATTTTTTCTAATTCTTTTGACGTCACAAGTGGTAATAGTTTCACATTGAGACTCTCTTACCTCCTTTCTGATTAAACTCATTGGTTTTGCCGAAACATCTTCAACTGCTTTAAGTTTCACTGAATTGCTTACAGTTTGTCTGTTTAGAATTTCTTCAGATATATTATCATGGTTGTGGTTTAAACAAGATTCTATCACTTCAACACTGTCTAGTTTAGTTTTAACAAATGCCTTGCACGGCGGTTTCCTGGACGTACAAGCCCATCTTTTTAAAGTGTCTTTTGCTAACAACTTGTGAAAAGCAAATTTATAACCGTTGATAACTAAGATGTCTTTGCCTTTTTCACTTTTAACTATTGAAGCCTCCATTGTAAACTTTTATTATATACACTATAAATAACTTTAAAAACAACTTTCTTTGTTCTAAACAAGTTTTCTATCTGCAACTATTAAAAGTGAAAAATCTTAAGGGTTTAAACCTACTATTTCTATTTAACTCCTCCCTTTTCGAATGATATTTTCTTATTGTAATTACCCTCCCCCCAACACAACTTTCTAAATAAACAACTCTAAATAATCTGCTGTTAATCCTTCTTATTGTTTATTAGATTTTCGAAAGGGACTACTAATTGCAACTTCGAGGTACCTACCTTATTTAGATATGATTTTTAGATAAAAACATGAATAAGATGATCCTTTAAATCATTGATATTTTCAAATTTTTACTAAATTACTAAAATTAAATTACATTTTAAAATCTAATTTTCTTTTCAAGTGTCCACCTATAAAATAATTTATGCAATAATCCTCACGTAGGTACAACTAGATACTTTTCTGGTTATTATTAAAAGTATGCATAAGACCTATTTACTTTTTTCGAACTTTTTTAAAATAAATAACCATCTTACCGTCCTTTCATGGATAAAAATTACTATTTGGCAACAATGCTTCAAGTTCTGAAACATAATCCCCATTAATGCATATTAACTTGGGAGTGAATTCAACCTATACCGGGAGTGAACTCGACCCTTGAAAAAACTACCTGCTCAAAACGGGAGTGAATTCGACCCTGCCCGTTCTGACAATCGTTATTTTATATACTTATAATTTTAAAAAGCAGTGTATCTAATGACAGAACCCCAAATAGTGGTTAACTATATTAAAAAAAGGCCCTTGGTAAGCCAGTCGCATCAGTAGATTTATATCAATTGAATATATTAAAAGTATACGTTTCAGAAAAAAATGTTTAAGATAAAAGTTGTAGATCTCTTTAAGACAAACAAAAAAGTTTCCTAACATTTTTTTGTACAGGGTAAAGTAAAAATGTTACGTTTTTTTTTCAATTTTGATTTGATGTCACGCCCAAACGGCCGGACCGATTTGGCCCATTAACGAACTCGACCGAGATTTTTGGGTGATTGATTTTTGTACCAAATTTTATTTTGATCCGTTAAGAAATGCGACCGCTATCGTGTCCACAGATTTCGTTATATCGGAACTAGACATACATACGGTGAAAGAAGTCTTACTAAATAATGAAGAATCTAAAGCTATAGTATCAAATTATTGCATAATATAAAGGTCTCATAATATAATTTATTTATAAAAGTATTATACGTACCTATTTTAGATGACGAATCAGATATAGATAATGCTAGCGATGAAGATGAAAACGATCAATCCGATTGTGAATGTTAAAAAATATTGGCAGTATCAATTATTCAATTTTTTTTATAATAAATAAACTAATGAAAACAAGATTGGGAAAATTCTTTATATTCACCAATCATGCTTTTAAGTATTAATATCTGAAATTGTTTTTAATAAAAAAAAAACTGTTCTATCACTGCAGTAATTTATTTATTATTTTTCATATAGTTAACCACTATTAGGGTTCTGTCATTACATACACAACTTTTTTAAACTACATATTTATAATTAAAAGAATAAAATATTCGAGAGTGCCAATATTTTTCAACATTCACAATCGGATTCATCTTCATCGCTAGCGTTATCTATATCTGATTCGTCATCTAAAATAGGTACGTATAATATTTTTATAAATAAATTATATTATGAGACCTTTATATTATGTAATAATTTAATACTACAGCTATAAATTCTTTATTATTTAGTAAGACTTCTTTCACCGTGGATGGTACCTAACTGCGGGCAAGGAGGCAAAGATGACGAATAAAATTTTTTTAATGTTTTTTTGAATGGCTCGTTTATATCTTTTATTTTATAATTTTAAAAAAACATTTTACATCTCGTATTATTAATGAATTATTCAAATGTTTTTCAATAAATTATTGAAGTCTAAATTTTTGTTAAATAAATTTTACTACAGTTTTTCGTTTTGTGCCCCCTGACCTCAAAAACACCTTCCGTTCAAAAGTTTATATATATATATATATATATATATATATATATATATATATATATATATATATATAGTTCCGCAAATATAACGAAATCTGTGGACACGATAGCGGTCGCATTTCTTAACGGATCGAAATGAAATTTGGTACAAAAATCAATCGTACAAAAATCTCGTTCCAGTTCGTTAAAGGGCCAAATCGGTCCGGCCGTTTGGGCGTGACATCAAATCAAAATGGAAAAAAAATCGTAACTTTTTTACTTCACCCTGTACAAAAAAATGTTAGGGGTCTTTTTTGTTTGTCTTAAAGAGACCTACAACTTTTATCTGAAACGTATACTTTTAGTATATTCAATTGATATAAATCTACTGATGCGCCTGGCTTACCAAGGGCCGTTTTTTTTAATATAGTTAACCACTATTTGGGGTTCTGTCATTACATACACTGCTTTTTTAAACTATAAGTAATATAAAATAACGATTGTCAGAACCGCACCTTGTCATTTCATTTCAAGAACTATTGTTTTCAGTTCAAAAACTTGCAAAGATTTAATTAGCTTATCTTTACTTAGCCATCAGTTAGACTTCTGGCAATTTACATTTAGCTTTTTTAAGCAATACATAATATAACAACAAATTCGCCAGAACTGCACCTTGTCATTTTTTTTTAATAATTTATTTACAACTTTAATGACTTCTGGCGACATTTTAGCCACGATCTAGACTTCTGGCAATAATTTTACACTATTTCTATTGGTAAAAACTATAAAACTACAAATTTTCAAAACTGCACCTTATGATTTTTTTCATGTCAAAAATTTACACGTTAGGCCGCCCGCCCACGCGTTCCGCCTCGGGACAGACTTCTGGCAGTGGACACTACGCTATATACAATAGATAAGGAAGGTTTTTATATAATCATTTTTACTGCACCTTATCATTTTCAATTTTCGTAGCCAGCTCTTAGACTATAAGTATTTTTGTCTGAGAATCAGAAAGAATCTAAGAATCTGCGATGAAATGACCTCACCTATAAATTAAACGAGATGCAAACTGCGAAAAAGTAAATATTGGTATAATTATGCCGCGATCACATTGAGTTTGTAACAATGATAGCGTCTAAAAATATTAGTAGGTATGACAAAGGTAACAGCATTTGAAATTTTAAGATGATGGTCAGGGAATCGCTGAATAACAAATCACATATTGAAATAAGTTTTGATAAGTTTACAAAATTTAAGTAATCGTTCCTTTTTTATCTTTTTTTGTCTTATAATAAAATAACACACCACTGTTTGTTCGATACTATCTTTAATATCATGTTGACTCCGCTGAGATTAGACTTTCTTTCTACAGGTGACCTATATAATGTTGGAATATAGTAAACTACTCTGAGTATTGTAGCTTTTCGTGACAAATTGACATCTCGTTCTGCTTTTTGGTCTTTACGAATAAAGCCGGATCAACTGTTACTATTCTTCATTGTAGCAGATTGAAAAGAATGTTATTCGCATGTAAGAATCCTATTGTGTGTGTGACCGAACAGAATATAGCATGACCTGAACTAAGAAGCGTGTAAATGTTATCCAATTTAGAAAAATATGCAATAGTGTAAAGCTCAATTTCGAAAACAGAATATAAGTAATAAAAACTACTTTAGGAGGAATTATATGAAGTAACGTCTTAGGTAGTAAATTTTAGTTTAGTTTTAATAAATATGATCGTATACTTCGAAAACTTTGCAAATAGTGGAATTAGTGCAAATTAAATGGAGGATATTTTACAACGTATTTGTTATTTTATAGTTTGTCATTTACTGCAAGGGAACGTTGTAATATTTTTGTGTACACTTACCTACTATAACAAGAACTATGTTGATGGACACTGGAAACCAATTGTAGACAATACGTAAAGATTTTTATTTTAAATTTTTTGCTATTCTTTTTAGAATAGGTGCCTTCAAAGACATCATTAATATGTTACCTTAAAAGGTTCCATAGAAGTCCTTGATCTTTAGATAATAACCAAAACTTAACTATCAGGTCGTCAGATAAAGTAACCTCCTTCGCCAATAAGGGTGCTGTGATCCAAAAAAAAAAACAGTTCAAGAAAGTAGGTATAACCTTTTTTTAAGTATAGTCCAAGATATGACGGTAAAAATAATAGGAAACCTCGCAATTTTTTTTATATGCATCGATTTGCATGAAAATTTGTAGGTAAGCTCAATATACCCTCCACTTCAAAATCTACCCTATGCCAATATGTGCTTTTCCTCTGGGGGTGGCTACCACCCCCAACTCGGGGGTGGAAAAATTAAAAAAAAAACATAGTTATCGATAGAATAGTGAATTCTAAGACAAAAATGTATTTTCGAGTTTTTTTGAAAAGTCAATATTTTTGGAGTTATGGGTAACTGAAAGTTTACAAATTAAATGGTAAAATTAATAAGATTTGAATGAAAATTTGTAAATAAGCTCAATATACCCTCCACTTCAAAATCTAAAATCTACTCTATGCCAATATGTGCTTTTTCACTGGGGGTGGTTACCACCCCCAATTCAGGGGTGGAAAAATTAAAAAAAAAACATGGTAATCGATAGAATAGTGAATTTTAAGACAAAAAATGTTTTTTGTACAACTGTCATTAAAAGTGACACTTTTAATGATAGCAAACAATGTTAAAAACGATTGTTTACATAGCAGCGTGTTAAAAATACTTTTAACACGTTGCCATGTAAACAAGTTTACTTTTAACACGGTTAAGTTTACTTTTAACACGGTTTGGTTTATTGTCATTGCAAATTCGCTCGTTTCATTATCAAAATAGGGAAGTTGTACAAAAAACATTGTATGGTATTTGTGTTAAAAGTGATTTTATTTTGTTCGTGAAATTGTTCAATTCGCTCCGCTCATTTCACAAACGTTTTCACTCACAAAATAAAACCTCACTTTTAACACTCATATCATAAATAACTATTTTCGAGTTTTTTGGAAAAGTCAATATTTTTGGAGTTATGGGTAACTGAAAGTTTACAAATTAAACGGTAAAATTAGTAGGAAACCTTATTATGAAACAAATTTTAAAATGTACCCCTAATATATATAAATAAATACACATACATACACCTGTGTAAGTTTATAAGAGTAGATACTGTGTCGGTAAATCTTAGATTAAATTCTTGAATGCTCCAATATACGTGCTCCAAAATTCTAAAAAAATTTAATGGTTTTTTATTCATAACTTCTTCAGTTTTTAAGCTAGGAAGTCCGTAAAAAGACGATTTGGTAAGTAATTTTAAAAGCTACAAGATGACTTAAACGATTTTTTTTTCAAGCCTTTCGTTTTAAAAAGGGTTGCGCTGAAAGGGCTCGATGATGGTGCTAAACGCATGCGAAGACAAGCTTTAAAGAAGCATATCTCGTTTAATTTTTATTCTATAAAAATAAAAATAAAATTAAAATCTTTAGTAACGAAAAAGCTATTCTTTTGCATGCTATAATTTTTTCTGTATCTTTTCTAGTCCTTGAGTTATTTTCAAAACAAAGAGATTTTTTGAGAAATTCAGAAAATGACATTTTCACTTTAACCTGAGATTTTTTCAAAACTAACCCTTCTAAACCAGTTAAACTCCTAGAGTTTAATGTTTGTATATAAACGAAGTAAATTTTGAATGAACAACAAATAGTTTCAACCAGGGTGGTTTTGGCGAGGGTGAGTTTGTTACTTTTTGCGTCGCAAAAACTATAAGCTGACTTTATTTTTGTTATAACTTACCCAAATTTTCATGCAAATCACTTTTACTAGTGGTGGTTTGAACGGATTTTTTAAGATCTTTAAAAAAGTTCCAATAAGTTTTCTATGAAAAACTTATCGTTTTCCGGTTATTTAACGTCATATGTTTGGATTTTTGTATTGGATGTATAAACGTCTACTTTCGAACAGTCATAACTTTTTTAATATTAAATCTGCAATAATTACAAGAAAACAAATCTCTATCTTTTTATATAAGCTTCATTTTATATTATGACAGTTTTCCCGATAAATTGTAAATTTTCTGACTTATTCCCGAAAAATCGTTTAAAAACATGCTTTTTTGCCGTTTAATTTGTGAACTTTCAGTTACCAATAACTCCAAAAGTATTGACTTTTCGAAAAAACTCTAAAGAACGTTTTTGTTTTAAAATGCGCTATTCTATCGATTACCATGTTTTTTTTTGATAAATATTTTCCACCCCCTAGTTGGGGTGGTAACCACCCCCAGAGAAAAAGCACATATTGGCATAGGGTAGATTTTAATTTTTGAGCCATTTTCTACCTACTGTCAAAATTTTAAACAAATCCATGCATATAAAAAGAATTGCTAGCAGAAAACCGTCATATCTTGGACTAGTATATCTTTTTTGGATATAGCTTCCAACTGATGTTGATCTTAATATATTTTTGCAATGCAATGTTAAGCGCAAAGAGTTTAAAAATTTTAGTTTTTAGTTGTTTAGTTTTTAAACAAATATAAAAATAATAGCTAAAAATTTCCAATAGGAGAACGGTAGAGTATTAAAATCTTGATTTAATTGTTATAGTTTATATTCCTACTTCTATAAATCCCATGAGTATTATCCAAGTGGGATATCGAAACTTTACATCAAATCGAATCTGATATCTTCACACGTGCGTGACTGTATAAAATATTTTATGATTATAGCAGAACCGTACCGACATTGAAGATTCAAGCTTCAATACGCCGATCCCGAATTTTATGTAGAACTTTTATGGAACGGGATTTTTAGAATTTAATAAAACCCACCTGCCTATCCGACGTTACTGCTGATCATTATATTAAAAAAGTTCGCGAAGACGTGATGTAATATTTATTTCTATGAATATGAAAGATTCTTCCGATCTACTTTCGAATTTTTCAACAGCAGGGTTTTTAACTTTATGTAGATGTAAGTATAATAATAATTCTAAGGAATTGGTCTTATAAAGTATCTTTGATTTTATTTTAATAAGATATTAAAATTTCAAGAAAAATATATTTTCTTAGAATAATATAAATACCTAACTAAAAGAATATTATGGTATATATAAAAAAAGCAATTAAAATTTGAGTATTACAAGAGTTATCTTTATAGTTTTGCAAATACCCACAAAGAAGGTGCCACCAATAAAACCTTTAGACACAATTGTAACTTTAAACTTTTTTTGACATAATTTCACAGTTTTATTGCCATACATTTAGTGTAGGTACACTTTTATTTTTGAAATCAGCAAATCGGTCGAAAAATAGATCTTAGGTAAAAATATTTTCAACTAATAATTTTTTACAATTTTCGGGGAGGACTATCCCAACAGCAATGTCTCGCTGAAATGGTTTCCGTGCTTGGGAATAAAACACCACACCAGTCAACTATTTCCAGTTGATATTGCGAATTTTAACGTGGTCTATCCAGTTTTAGCTACAAATCCAGACTAGGTTGTCCCAAAGCAGCAGCAATAGCAAAAAAAATTATGCGGTCCGTCCGCTAATTAAGGCTGACCTGCGTGTAGCATATAGGGATATGGAGGCATCTTTGGGCATTTCGAAGACCTTGATCCGAAGCATTCTACATAAAGAACTAGGTGTTACAAAGTTCGTTTCTCGTTGGATCCCTTATAATTGCTCGCAGAAAAGCAAAAAGCGGTTCGCTTCAATTGGTGTCAAAAAACATAGGAACCGTCCAACAAAGCAAGCTCAAAATAGTATATTGTGTATCTAGTAGAAAAAGCGATACATTCCCGGACGACAATGTAAATGGAGTCCGGGAATGTGCTTTTACTTCGAGATACACATACTATTTTTTCTGAAATCGCATTAAATATAATCGTAAATTACGAAAGTATGCATAACTGTTTTAGATATCATCTTATTTTCTATGAAACCGTTTCGTTGTCATTTTTTGTTTATCAATGTATATTAGTGCCACAAAACTGTCAGTTCGGTTAGTTACATATTGTTTAAATTTTTTTAAATTATATTTAAAATGGATAGTGACGATGATGTCCAGAGGTGCAAAACTCCTCCAGAATTACTAAGCACCGCTACTACTGTGGTTTTAAACTTATTGCCAAAAAAATCAAAGGCAAAATATGAATTTGCTTATAAACGTTTTATGGATCATTCCCGTACAGTACGGAAAAAATATTCCCGTACAGTAAAGAGTAAAGAAAAGTTCGTTGCCCAGCAACGGACTAAAATACGAGAATAGTGTATTTTGCGGCTCGAATTTGATCTGAGAAACTAGACATTTCCAAGCGATTTCAGAAAAAAAAATTATAGAATTGTTAGTGGCGATGAATCTTGAATTTACTCCTACGAACCAAAAAATAAACGCCAATCCGCTGTGTTCGTGTTTCACGGTGAAAACAAAAACAACAAAATTAACTATAGTTCCTATACAAAAAAAAACAAAAACAAAATTCAAATAAAGCCTAGAGCCTAGAGACTTACGCCCAATTAATATGTAAGTTGCCGTAGATAAAATACTGGAAAATTGTATTTACAAACAGGTAATGGAGTTTATAGAAAGAAATATAACCAAATATTAATTATTTGAGTTTAGGAAAAAAAACATAGTTGTGAAACAGCAATACAAAATGTTATTATTGATTGCAAATTATTATATAAAGAGCATATAAATGTCAAAAATTAGTGTCAAAAATTAACTTCAGTGTGATGCATCTGTCAAAATGCTCGCACTGTTTGTCTTAGTTTTCCAAAAAAAATATTTAAAACTTACTTATTATTCCTCACTTTAACTACTGCTCCACTGTTCTGTGTCTATTATACCACAATAATTTAAACAAACTCCAAAAACTACAAAATACGGCAATGCGTTTAGTATTATCATTTAGAACTCTGTTGAGAAGATTGCAGTGGCTTTCAGTTAAAGAATATTTGGAATATTTAGTGTTAATTTTCATCTTTAAAATAAGAAATGGAGTAGCACCTAAATACTTTGTACAAAAATTGACTTAAAATACACTCTTATAATACACGGCAGTAAAAACATTTTTATATTCCTCAAAGAAATAAAAACATTGCAGCAATTTCAGTTTTTCATAAAGGTCTGAAGCAGTTTAACGATCTGCCAACTGGTATTAAGCAAACATTCTCCCTAAACATCTCCAAAAAATGGTTTAAACTATTGTACCTAAAAAGATGTTCTCTCTTAAATGGATAGAGTATAATTAATGGTCTTTTGAGGCACTGAAGGATTATTATCTTTTTACCATTTTTTTTGTGATCCACAATTTTAAACTGTATTTGTGTGTTTTTTTTTATTAAGTGACTATGTAAATATTTTATTTATTAAATGTATTTGATTGTAATGAGCAAAAAAGCCCCTAAATAAATAAATAAATAAATAAATAAATAAATAAATAAATAAATAAATAAATAAATAAATAAATAAATAAATAAATAAATAAATAAATAAATAAATAAATAAATAAATAAATAAATAAATAAATAAATAAATAAATAAATAAATAAATAAATAAATAAATAAATAAATAAATAAATAAATAAATAAATAAATAAATAAATAAATAAATAAATTAATTAATAAATAAATAAATAAATAAACAAAAGTGATCTGTTCCGGGAGTGTGTCAAAGAAAACTTTTGTGTCAAAGTCTAGTCATGTGACAACAATTGCTTTAGAAGATTGAAGAACGATTACTTCCGATTTGTATATAAACGTTTGTTTACTATGAGTTATCACGAAACTTCGACAAAGTAACAAACTACGACCAATCATCCTACATCAAGACAATACAGGTACATGTGCTCACACTGCCCAAAAGACAATATAGTTTTTAGAGCTTTAAAACATTAAATTTTTAGACAATCCAATTTCACGTTTCCAAAGATAAAGAATTCAATACGTGCACAGCGGTTCCAGTCGCCAAAAGAAGCAATCGATGCATTTAAAACATGATTTTGCAGATGTCAACTGAAGACTGGAATAAAGGTTTTACCAATTGGTTTAAACGTATATAAATGTGTATTATTCTTAATGGGGCATAGTTTGAAAAAAAATTAAATCGTTTAAGTCTATATATTTTTTATCTTTATGGCTATATAAAAAACTAAACATACAGCCCTCTGGATCTGGATCTGGAAATTTGGGAGGGGCGAGCTAGTGCTCAGCCAGCACTGAGGCCACATATGACCCATTGTGCATCCTCCCGTGTGTAGGGATATCCTCACCTCAGGATGTCACCAGGCCTATTGATTTAAAATAGGTGATGAGGCTCTCGAGGGGGATCTCCCTGACATCGGCTGGTGTAAGCCAATACTCGCCCAACACGGATCTTCTGATTTCAGAAAAAGCAGAGCAGTCATACATAATGTGTTCTACTGTTTCCTCTTCTTGTTCGCAGCCTCTGCATAGAGGCGATTCTGTTAGTTTCATCCTAAAGAGATGTTGTCGCAATTGGCAGTGACCTGTCAGGATTCCCACAGCTGTTCGGAGATTTTGTCTGGTCAATGCCTTAAATTTTTTTGCTGTTTCCTCGCCCGGATGAGGTAATAACTCTCTGGCCAGTCTACAGTTCGTAGTTTTATCCCAGCACTGTATAAATTTTTGGTGAGAGTGCTGTTTAATAAGGTCCACGACTGCGGACAATGTTAGCTTGGTAGACGGGCGAGGGCTAACATTCTGGTGCCAGTCCCTACAGTGGGTTCGATACCAACCGTGCGAAAGCGTACCATGGTCATCAATGCGACCTCCTTAACAAATATATCAAGGGGGGTGAGACCAAGTATGACTTCCATTGCGCTGGTCGGTGTGCTTCGCATTGCTCCTGTTACGAGAAGGCATGCTGATCTTTGAATTTGGTTTAATTTTTTGATAGCTGTCGTTTGTTTCACTTTAGGCCACCACACGACAGCACCATATGTTAGCATAGGTCTTATGATTGCCGTGTAGATCCACATGGTGACCTTGGGGGATAATCCCCAGTTCTTTCCTATGGTTCGGCGGCATTGATCATAAGATATAAATGCTTTTTTAACTCTGCTTTCTATGTGTGAGTTCCACGTCAGCTTGCTTTCGAGGATAACACCTAAGTATTTTACTTCTGTAGCAAAGCTTAATTTAACATCGAAAAGACTGGGTGCGTTTAAGCCCCTAGGTTTCGTTTTCTTTGTGAAAAGAACCATCTCTGTCTTTTAGGGGTTAATAGACAGCTATTGTTCTTTGCACCATGTCTCTAAAGTTCTGAAAGCCACTTGCATTCTGTCGCAAAGGGTGCTTTCAAACTTTCCTGTTGGCAGAATAACAATGTCGTCTGCGTAGGCTACTGTATAGATTCTGTCATGTTCATTGAGGCGGTGAATTAGGCTGTCTAGAACAATGTTCCACAGTAGAGGTGATAAAACCCCTCCCTGTGGGCAGCCCCTCGTAACCTTGCCTCGTATCTTGACTTCATTTACAGTTATTTCTATTGCACGCATGGAGAGCATGCTGAGAATCCATCCGCTTACAGCCCTCGTATTTTGATTAGGTCCTAATGCTTTATAAGCAAGATTTAAACCTTTTACGAATTTTTTTTTTTAATTAAATATTAGTATTAACAAAATTTAAATATTGTATTTTTTATATCAAAGAGAAAAAACATCAAATAAAAATGTTTTCATTTATACATACAACTCCAGTTATAAAATTGAAGAGAATGAATTTTGTACAATAAGTAGATATACGACAATATGAAATATTTTAATATCACTTAACTGGCTTGTATGATATAAATTATTTTAGTATTCTGTTGATAAAAACAAGGGTTTTATAAAATTTTATACTTTTATATATTTTTTTTAATGTTAAATAAATGATGGGTAAATGTGTAACATCAACACCCAAATGAAAAAACCTTACGCAAATGTAGTAATTTAATCCTATTTAAATGGGGAAAATGTAATGGGATAATGGCGTTATGCAAACGCAGTTGTATAACCTGTAAACGAAAAAAAAAACGTGTTTAGGTTGAATCTTTGTTTTTACTCGTAGTTAGAAATTCTGTCTTCGTGTTTAGTATCTCTGGGACCAGTCAGATGCAAGCGCTGGCTTTAACTTAGCCCAAACAGTAAAAATAAATCAAGAAGTTATTTATGATAAGACGAAGACGAGCAGTAAATGCCGAATACAAAATCTGGATCAATAAATGTGTGGCTGGCATCCAAAAATCCTCGTATAAATCATTTGCCAATGGCGTACAAAATTAAGGAAATATAGTTGAATTAAACTTTTTTATTATTACTTCTTCTAGATAGATAATTTTGCATTTTGTCTTTTTCTGAATTGGAATCCAAGAATAAAATTAATCAGAAACGTAGTAATTTTTGTTGTTGTAATGATTAAAATATTAAAATAGATGCGGGTAATAAGGCCAGTCGAGTAATAAAGCGGAAGTATGAAAAATGCAACTTAAAATGTTCGATTTCGCTCCAGAAAACACTCGTAGGTAGCTAACACTCTTATGTGGCTCTTCAAACTTTCCGCGACTTTTTACTCGTTTTTTTTTGGCCCTTGTGGTGTGATTGTGAAGAGCAGTTGTGCTACACGAATAATAAAAAGTCGTCCCACTGAATCTTAAATAATTTTGGTAATATAAGGCATTTATATATAATTTTGCACTGCATTTGTTTGTTTCATATACTTTTATCAACATGTTATATCAAAGTAATTAATCATGAATTAATTATTATACTTTTTTGTATTTCTTTAACGCAGTGCTAGTAATTGTTAATGCCTACCAGATTTAATCGAAGAAGAAAAACGACATTAGTTGGTATTTTTACGCTTGTAAGGGGAATGCGATAAAGAATATAAAACAATGTGACAAGAAGTATCATTAAGTTTTTGTTCGTTTAACAGAGCATAACTCAGATTATTTTGAGTACTCTGAGGTAATTCAAAAGAGTGAGCACAATTAATGCAAATATAATTAGCTTTGATGATATCAATTACCAAATATAAGACGCCCATTTTGATTATTTATAAGTGTTAAAATTTTAGGCCTTATTATCCTACAACAGTCTAAGGCCTATTGACAATGTATAATTTTATAGTTGTTTACAGCAAAAGATGGTATTTTTAAAAATATTTTGTATTAAAATTTGTTGATTCGGATAACTAATTTTTAGTTTATATACAAACTAGACAAATACAATATATGTAAAAATTTGTAACAAAATTAACTATACCGCATATCAAACAACTCTGGACGGACGTTACAACTGTCACTAGATATGTTTTCACATGTGCACCACTACAAAATCTATTTCTAAAAAAATGTGTTCGTTTGATAATAGTCATTAGTTATTACAAATAAATAAATATAATCTTTAAATACATATAGAACTCATAGTTCATGATTTTTATATATGTAGTTTTAAAAAAACTTACGTAAATGATTCAAATTACTTAAATTTATTGGAGTATTAACCATGTTTATTGAATACTGGGTATTTTAATAATTTCCTAGGAAGTGCCTGCCTGAATGAAAACTTCACTTGTCATTGCATAGCTGCCAAGTCGTTTAGTGTTTTGATTTTGTCAGTTTGATATTTTGCGTTTTCATTTTCTTTCTAAATCTGTTCTTTTGAGAACAAAAAGTAGTGTTTTTCGTGAGTATCTATATTTTCAATATGCCTAAAACATTAAATAGTCGCTGCAAAGAGCTTATAGCTTCTTTGATTAAATACTTTGAAAAGGAAAGAGATAATGGACCACTGTTACCTTTAACAGCCGTTAGAGAGGTAATGTATTCAATATATTTTATGTATTCACGTAAAATTTACTTTGCAAATTTTAGCGGGTAGCTGCGGCTTTAAAATTAAGTCGAACTACCGTGAGTTCTATTTCACAGACCACCAAATCCAACGAATTGCTTACATCGTGAGCATATTATGGAAAGAATGGAAATTCTTCCAGTAATAATTGATCCAAACGAGGACAGTGATTCCAGCAGCTCAGATGAAAGCGATTAATAATATTATTTATGTAAGGAGGGCGTAAGTAAGTTACACACTTATTGTTATTTATATGGACCATTATTTTCTTTTAAGGAAGCACCTTGCAGAAATACAAATAATACGGAGCTAGTGAAAGTTCCTAGCAAGTTACAACAGAGCAAAGTATTTATAAATTATGAATTTAAAAACATTTTGATTGGATTAGTAAAGTTATAATTTCTGTATTAAATTAAATATTTTGTTAATATTAAATATTCTTATGCTTATAAAAGTTTGTGTTTTACTAACTTGGTGTAAATAAAAAAATACTTCACCGTCAGCCATTTACTTTTAAAATTTGTAATTAATTGTTGTGGTTTAAAATTTTAAATGTATATTTCGTGCTTTTATTTTCACTTGGCAACAGTGTTAACTTGGTTGTGTCAAGAAATCTGTGACGTGCGTTTAAAGTTGTTTGATATGAACTTTAAGTGGTTTCTTTGAAATGACGTGAAACCGTATCTGTAAAATTTAAGTTTTGAGTTAACGTTATCTTAGAATAATTATTACCTACAGTGACACGTATTGCTATTTTTTAGAATTAAGAGTACGTTATGTTTCTTGGACATCTCTCTATCCTGTTCTTGCTTGTCTTACTTTAAAAAGTTTAATACGATTTTACTTCCGACAGTATAAAAAAGCCACAAACAAAGTTTTTTTGTGTAATAATAGGGAATGTTTGAGAATGACTGTTATCTTCAAACCAATCATAAGCTTTTTAGAACTAACTTCAATTGCACGTTCAAAAACTTTCGTTGTATGGGAAGGAAAGAAGCTTGTATATAATATTTGTACTATGAGAGTTTGAGGCTTTTAAAACAAACTTTTTGCCTTTAAGTTTTTCATCCTATGAGTTTTTAGAACAACTTTTATAAAATATAAGTAATATTTATTGTAACACTACTGTTTAGATAGCCTAAATATTTTATTAAATAAAAAATAATTTAAAAATATAGTAATCATTCGCGATTTCTGGTACAATTGCTTTACCAATCAAACTGCTATGTAACACTTCGTTCAATATAGTGTGTGGCTAACCAATTAAAACACATTTTTTTGCCAAAATTCGTTTTTATTCATCAACATAGTCCCCTTTTAGGGAGAAACAATCATTCCAACGCTTTTCCAATCTTTCGATACCTCCTTTGTAAAACGATTTTTCTTTGCCTTTAAAATAGGCGTTAGTTTCGGCGATTACTTCATCATTTGAGCCAAATCTCTTACCACGGAGCATCTTTTTGAGGTCTGCGAAGAGCCAGTAGTCGCTGGGGGCCAAATCTGGAGAATACGGTGGATGGGAAAGCAATTCGAAGCCCAATTCGTTCAATTTTGCCATCGTTTTCATTGATTTGTGACACGGTGCATTGTCTTGGTGGAACAACACTTTTTTCTTCGTCATATGAGGCCGTTTCTTTGCGATTTCGTCTTTCAAACGCTCCAATAACGGTATATAATAGTCGATGTTGATGGTCGGCCACTTCTGGAGACAGTCGATGAATATTATTCCATGTGCATCCCAAAATACAGACGCCATAGCTTTGCCAGCCAACTGCTGATTTGACTCTGGAGTGAAATGGTGGATCCATGTTTCATCCATTGTGATGAACCGACGCAAAAACTCCGACTTATTGCGCGTGAACATGTCCAAACAGCTCCTTGATTCACCGATTCGTTGTTGTTTTTGATTCGGTGTGAGCAAACGCGGCACCCATTTAGAAAACACCTTTTTCATACCCAAATGTTCGTGTATTATAGTGTGTACACTGCCTGCTGATATTTTTAAAATGTCGGCAATCTCCCTCACTTTAACTTTACGGTCGGATATAATGATTTTCAGTGTTTTTTCAACGTTTTCCGAAATAACAGCGTCATTTGGCCTTCCAGTAGATGGAATGTCATCGGTGTCTGTACTACCACGTTTGAATTTGGCATACCAATAAGAAATGCTGCTTTTTGATGAAGCAGAGTCCGAATAATGTTTTTCAAGCCATTCCTGGAATTGAACAGTATTTTTTTTTCATTAAAAAACAATGATAAATCAGCACACGGAATTGCTTTGAATTCATTTTTTTTAAACTCAAAAGTAGCCTCACTTAAAGCACTGTAACTTGTAAACAAATGGTCGGATTAACATATGATTTTGACAGTAAGCCTAAAAAGGTTGCCACTTTCGAAAAAAAATATTGATTTAGCACTAGTGCTGCCATCTGTGTGTCAGTCACACACATTATTGAACGAAGTAGATATGTATGTATGTATGTATGTATGTTTGTATTTACGTGCGTAATTAGGGGTGACAGTTAGGTACATCCTCGACCTATAAGATGTATTGTGTCCCCATTTTCTTGCTATAATACTAATAATTCCTTAGCCTTTTAGCAGCTCTTCTAGTCCTTTTTTTTTAGAAAATTTAGAATATTGTTGGGCTTCAAGGTAGGTAGATCTTTCTCTTCTATTTCGTATGATCCTAGGTATCTGAGCCTAGAATTACGTAATGCAACACATTTTCAGAGCATCTGCAATGAGGTTTCGTCCTCTTTCTCACAGAATCTGCTTTTTGCGTCATCTACCCATCCTAATTTTTTCATGTATTCTCTTAATCGACATTTAGATTTTTCCATTACTTTAATTTTTCTCTACCGATTTCTTTTCCTAATTTTTTTAAGACTGTACCACTGCCGATTTCACAAGTTGGTTCTGGTTTCAAATACAGAGTTTCAGCTCCATCTTTTTGATAGCTTATCTGCTGTTTTATTTTATTTTATTCTCATGTGTCCTTGAACCCATAGGAGCGTAACAGTGTTATTTTGTCCTAGTTCATTTAATATGCCTATGCATTCCCTAGACCACCTTTAAACTGGTTGTGTGTGTTAGTTTAGTGTCTGATGGCTGCTTGACTATCTGGCAGGATTTCAATTTTTTGTGCAAGATAATTTCTTACGATATTTAATTCTTTACACCATACAAGGATTTTCGCTTAAAAAATGCTTGGGTATGCAACCAGACTTCCTGAGTATTTGGCTCTTGGTCCAAAAACCCGTTATAATACTTCTAAGGAATTTAGTAAAAAAATTGATATCTTAGGTATTCAATACATAATGCTTATAGACACGTATTACACATTACAATTACTTTTTTTAAACATAATTTTAAAGGGTAACAAAAAAAACTCTTATACTATATGCCGAATTAATAAGTACAAAATTAAAATTGGCTTACCTTTATTACCGGATTTTTTATCTAAGTTTATCATTGACAATACTAACGTGATATTTCTCAAACCGATATTAAAATGGAAACTAATACCCCATTTCTGTAGAAATAACTTTCCGTTCTAACAAAGTAGCAGGTTATATGAGCAAATGTTAATCTTGTTATCAGCAATAATAACAAAGAGATGCTATTTTATTAAATTTACTCGTGACAAGAAGTAATCATAAGAAATGAAGCTCGCTGAAAATATTAGGACGGTTATTAAGCACCACCATTGTTTGTTGTTAAAAAATTGTGCGAGTTATAGTTATCGTCTGCATTTTTTACCACATTTTATAAGCTGAATAAAATTTTTTAGTTAAAAAGCACAATGTGATCTTAAAACGAATTATTTGGTAATATTAGTGTTACATATAATTTAAAGGTAAAATGAACAAATTTTCATAATTAGAGTCCAATTAATCATCAGAAAATTAAAAAATCTTGTAGTAATTCTGATCAAGTTTTATACTCTAGAAACTTTTTTTACGGTTAATAAGTTCCTGTTCATTGACAGTTCGAGATTCTTATTAGAGTAAGAACGACTCAGTTATCATCGGTCGTTAAGGTGGAAAAGAGATTTTCTTGTAAAAGTTTTAATTGCAAAGAACCAAGATAATCCCACATCATTGGCTAAAGAAAAACTTTCTTTTAGAAACTGGTTTGTTTGTTATTAAATTATCGTACCAAGGATTAGATTAAAGAAAAAACACGTGTGTGTGCTTATGTACCCCCGTAAGAAATTAAACTTCTTTAAGCGTAACAAGTTAAAAAATATTTTTAAAATAGGCTGTAAATACCATCAACTAACTTGGGCTTTAAATTTTATTATTAACTATGCACATTTATGAAGTTTTTATAGTTGTTGTATCTATTCAGCGGCGAAACTGTTATTAAAGCAAAGCTATTAAAAAATAAAACCCTTTTTCTATACCTTCAAATTTCTGATTTCTTCCTATTCGCTGCTTCTTTCAGCTACTATACTTTCTGTTTCTATATTTATATCTTGGCTCTCTGCTCTCTTTAAATTTCCAACTCTCTGGCCTCTCTACTATTCTATACCTTCTATCTCGTTCTTTCTTCTCCAATACTTGTTACCTCAACTATTTCTTTCAGCTGCTCTACCTTCAATGTTCTGGTTCCTATTCCTAGTTGCTCTTTTAAAATAAGATTTATTTAATTTTATTTAATAATTTTTTTTATTAATGACAACTATCTTTTTTTTGATGACAATCGAATCAATAATAATAAAATTTCAAAAACAACTTATAAACTAAACAAAAACAATTCAAAATCAACAAAAATCCTTAATCTAGAAAACCAATTAAAAATCATGGATCACGTTTCAACATTTTATTGAAGGAACATGCACCATGAAGAAAAATCCATATCAATTTCCCCCAAATTTGATTTGACTTGGTGAATCACTTCACCTTGCCAAATTAAATTTCCTTTCAGTAGGAAATTTTTCTTCACCATCAGTTGAATTTAGAATATTTTAATTTTACCCAATACACTAGCCCTAACATATAAGTCCCCATCACTATTTATATCTAGGTACTTTTAACTTCTTTTTATTCAAATTTTCATTTCTATTTTTTTTTTAATTCTTTCTTTAATTTTTAGATTTGTTTCCCCTCTTTTGAAATTTTCCTATACATATAATTTTTTATATACTCTCCTTTCCTAATTTTCTACATATATTTTTTTTTTATAAATTTTGTGACCTTACCCCTTTGCTGATATTTCCTTATATATATAACTTCTTCATTTTAAATACTTTGCCCCTTTTCTGATATTTACCTAGATACAAACTTTTTATGAATTTAAATTTCTTTCCCCTTTCTTGATATTTTCCATTAAATTTATGTTTAATTTTAATTATTTTCATATTATTTTGATTTTTATTTATATTTCTTCTTTCCGTTTCTTCTAATAACATTTCACGTTATTTTTCTTGTACTACCTTTATTTCTTCTATTTTTTCTTCCATCTCACATATCTTCTTTACTGTATTTTGCATTTTTTCTATTACATTTTTCTTTTCCACATTCTCTTGTTTTATAATTATCTCTAAGACATTTAATTTTTTATTTGTATTAGCATTAGTTTCTTTTATTTCGTTTTTATTGTATTGTATTGTATAGTATTATTGTTCATATTTTCTATAATTTCTTCAAAATCTTTACTTTTATTATTATTTTCAGTTAATGTCCTATTTCATTTAGTTTTATTTTGTTTACTTCCCTTTTTTTTGCGTGCCCTATATATATATATATATATATATATATATATTATATAAATAATGTTAAAATACTTATATCTCTTAAGTAATTACTATTAAATATTCAGTTTTTATACTAACAGATTTGGAGTTTGGTTAATTTGTTACATGACTTAATTAAAATAATCAGCAAAAATAAAATAATTACTTACGAATTTTAAAAATGTACAAAACTAATCACCAAATTTACTTCGAGTCGCGATAAAGGCAAAGCTGTCAATGGTGTGGTCCAATTTAATTCATGTTTTTGTAGAGGTCGCTGGCTGTAAAAGTATCAGGTTTCACGGCGTAGTTCTTGTTATGATCAGAATTATTGGTGTCAGAAGTCTTCGTAGGAGGTCTGGTGTTAGTTTAACAGACACTATACACTTAGCAGGATTCCGGGATATCTGAAAAAGTGGTGTCGCAGGTCTCGGTAGAGAAGTTCTTTTAAAGAAGTGGCTAAAGACTGTGTTCTTTGGCGTTTGTGTGATAGGAGCTTGCATTAAGAACTGCCATGTAATTCCTGGGCCTATGAATGCCTTAGACAGAAAGTTTAATAGAATTCTAGAGATAAAAAGACTACTAGTTTTAATTGTCGTAGATGTATCACGTGGTCGATCAAGACGCTTAAGCAATCCGTTAATTTAAAATCATGCTAGCGATGCCTTTGTGTATATTGATTTTAAACTATTATACAAAAATTGTTTATAATATTAACAAAATTTAAATTTTTTTTCAGGTAAGGTTGAAAAAGACATCATATTCAGTAAAAACCATACAGGTAATGTATATGTAATAACAGTGTTTTTAGGATACTGTGGTCACCGTACTGTAAATTTTTTTTAGACCCTCCTTCACAAACAATACTATTGATTACTTTTAAATCGTCTGGACAATGACATTTTTAATAAAAGTAAAACTAACTAAAATTTTGATTTCTATTTTAAATTTGACATTTATGTAGATTTATCGTTTGATTATGATAATGCATATCTCGATTTTATTTTTGCTTATTTAACCATAATGATTCATTGTTTCTGCTATTTTTATGTAAAATTATCATTAATGCCAATATTTTTAATATTAACACAGTATTCGTATGTATAAAAATTAAGGTTCATAAAATCAATTATCAGAAAATCATTTCTTATCACCTACTAATTCATTTAAATGTGCAGTAGATGTCAATAAACATTTAAACTTGTATGTCACAAAGTAAAAACTTTTTGAGCCTTTAAAAGTAATAAGACCAAAAAATAATGTTTGTTACATGTTCGGAAAATGTTTTGCACGTGGCGCAAGGTTTGGCCTCGGTACTAGGCACTTTGGTTTAAAAAAATTTCTAACCCTTGCAAAATGTCATTTTTCTACCAATTGTAACAAATAACTATTTTTTTCGTGCTGTACAATTTTATAAATTTTAAATTATTATAATAAAGTACCTATATATAATTAAATAGTGTTATAGACCACACCTAACATACGACTCTTTATTAAACAACGAGTAAAACAAGCAAATCTATAAAAAATGTTTATTTAAAATAAACTTTTTAACACTAGTTGCGTACTATGCTTTTTTGACTTTTTATTTTGTAATATAAATTTCATCACTCCGTGCGGAAAGCACTGCTTTCGACCATGCAGGACCGTGCGGAAAGCAATGAATGACCGAAAGAAAGTTGATAAGTGTGTCCCAATCAAAAATAAATAAGATAGAAAGTGAATTAAGAGAAATTGAGGATGAATTTTCTAATAGTTTTGCATCTGATAACGCGGTAGTAAATGCACCACGATATAATCAATCAAACGTTTCATTACTAAATGAAGATTTTGTTGATTCTCAATTAATATCTATTACACTTAAGTTGAATAAAAAAAAATGTCAACTATTTAAATATTACATTTAATGTATTTCACAAAGATTCCTAACTATACATAATTTTGTAATAAAAAAGTGTTTTTTTTTTTAATAAAAATGTTATAATTTCCTAACTCTAAAAATGTTTGTTTTAATGGAAGGGATCCGCCTCCCCTAACCCTCATTCAGCGCCTTCGCGGTGCTGGCGGATCAGACCCAATACTACTTTTATTATCTTCTTTCCTTTTATTTTAGACAAATTCAAGAGCTTTCATCACGGAGTGATGAAAAATAGAATACGCAACTCGTGTGGTGCGCAGGTAATCCCATCACTTGTGCTTTTTATCGCGTTCGTCTTCGGCTCACGCGACAAACGCCCTCGTAATGGGATCACCTGCTTTCCGCACTCGTTACGTAATGTGCTATTTTCTGTATTTAATCATTTTAACTTAGTAATTTGAATGTTAGTAAAGTAATTATTTTGATATATCTTTCATTGGATTTTTTAAATTTAGTGATTAAACAAACACAAAAATATTACAGTCTTGGTAAAATTGGCCCAACTATCAAAACTACGTTCTATTATGAAATTTACCATATTCGCGAAAACGTATTAAAATGTGTTTCTGATAAAATATAATATTTTTATTTTAAAGCATTTGTTCAAGTTAGTTTAAAGAATATTAAGGTCAGTTCTTATCATTTATAATGGGGAATATACATATAAATGCACTTTTTACAAATTATTCTGACTTTGTGCTTACAAACTATAAAATTGCAGATTTGCACTCTACGTTAGTTAAGTCTTCACTTTAAGCTTAATTGCCATAAAAAGATACAAACGCACTTTGGATTTGGTATATTTTAACTTTTAAGTTTATCAACTATAAAATGATACAATCGCACCTTGGAATAATAGGTACATTTAAACCTACGACCTATCCCACTAGAAAATAACAGAATCGCACTTTGGATTGCGTCTGAATTTGGAACACATTTATATATTGCCTATATTTTTATTAACAAAATAAACAAGTATTATGCATGAACAAAAAAGTATGGCAAAACAAATAAAGCAAAAAATAAAAAAGTAATATCATTGTTTCATAAATATGTATGAACAAAACTCAATTTATTGTACTGACCCTTACTATTTGGAAGTTCATTTTATAAGGAATAATAAAAAATAATAAAAAACAAAGAGTTTTTTATTATTTTTTATTATTCCTATGAACATAACTATTACTATTGGATTATTAGAGTCTTCTTTGCTATGGCTGGCCGTCCTCTTTTTCTTTTATTTGCGAGAGGTACACTTTTCGCTTCTTTCCAGATTTGTACATTTTCTTGGGTCAAGACTTTTATAGCATTTCTAGATTTTGTATAAAAAATTGTTTTTTCATCTTCTTTTTCTTCAAACATTTTCGAGTTTGAATTCACCCAATGATAAGCATCTGTCCAAATTTTTGTTGTTTATTTTATAGTTGTAGCAAAAGTTTTGTTATTGGGATTTTGTGTATTGCGTTTATGTGACCATTTTTCAAGCAGAGAAACTCTCAAAACTTCCAGAAACTGACCCACAGAAGTCGTTCTTTTAGGGTCTGTTAAGTCATATTTCGCTCACGTTTAACTGTATTACTCATTGCACATATTTACGTTTCAAAGTGCTATGTATCGTATTATTGTGCAAACCGTATTTAAAGAGCGGGATAGAATATATTAAAGCTGATAAAGTTTCTTTAAAGTCGAAAATTAATATAATAAGTTATGGTTATTGTTTTCTTGTTGTAGGAGATTTAGTATGGAGTTATAATGTTATTATCTCAAAGTGCATTTTGTCCTACCAATGTGGCATATATTATTTTTTGTGCATCAATTTTAATGAAAGTTTGAAATATGGTTTTAATGTTTATTGATTTTTTTTTAAACGATTTTAGTCTTTTTTAAAGTAAATTGAATTACCACCCATTTATAATACCTTCTACAAAATGTAAGTTTCCCAATCCCCTTGCTGACATGAAAACTGTTAAAATGCATGGCTTCTTTTTTAATATCATATTTCAAAGCGTAGTTATCTGCTCCAATGAAGATTTGCCTTTATATATCTATTTCCATCATAGCTAAATTTATTTTAAATTATACTATTAAACTATTAAAATGAAGTGCTTCTTTTTTAATAGCATTACAACTTGCGAGCTTTTGCTGCCTTTTGTTGCCTTTATTGATCTATATTCATTATGGCTAAGTTTATATCAAATTAAACTATTAAACTGTTAAAATAAATGGTTTCTCTTTTAGCATTATAACCCGTGGGTTTCTGCTGCAAAGACGATTTGTCTTCATTGATTTATGACCATCATGGATTTTCTTTAGTTGTTGACATCCACAAATTTAGATTAAATTATCTTTTTACTTTAGTCTTGGTCGTCCAAAAGGTTAAGTTTTAATTCTACACTATGTTGATTACGCAGCTGTCAGGTGATTTAAAGAATTGTCATGCCCACTATATTTGGGCTCTCGTATATCATCTCTAATTCAGCATTGGTTCTTATATAGTACTCAGTAACTTGGTCTTGTACAAGACTGAAAATATTCCTCAGAAGTTTTCGCTCAAATCGTTGAAGTAGGTGATCGATGTGATTTGTTAGGGCTTTAAAGATTTTTATGCACTTTTAAGATACAATTTATTTGTTTTGTTTTTTACTCAGCAATAAACAGATGTCGTATTATTGTTTTACTCCTGTTTTTAAATTTATTTTATGTTTTAAAATTAAATTGTCAAAACTCCTGCCGTCTTATAAATTTAAAGAAATGCCGTAAATATTTTTGCTCTTTAACATCTCCCTTATTTAAAGAAAATTCTTGGATCGTCTGGACCAAGATTAATATTTTTTGCGATGTTAGTGGGTTTGGAAGAAAAGGTAATATTTTAGCAAAGAACTTACTTTAAAAAAGGAAGTCCTATAGTGTCACTGTTATAAATTATTACATGCAATTTTTTCATTAGCTTGTCATATATTCCCAATTTCGGAAATTTTTATTTTAAATTCCCACAATTTTTAGAGCCGTAGACAATCATTGACGCCTATTTAAAAAATAATTGAAGAGTGTTTAAAATGTATTTTATTATCAATTTCATTTTGTTCCAGTAATGTATTTTGTGATACGGTAAGTGGAGCAAAACGCGTTAAAATATTGGAGTGTGCTGACATATATAAAACATCATGTTTTTATGTTTTTATTATGGTTTAAGCGAGATATTTATTTTCGTAATATTTTATTTGAAATTTTTATTTAGAACAGATTGTATATAAAGTATATACCTAAATTATTAAGAGAAAAATCCAACAATATAATATTGTTATATACGATATCCTGGATTTTTTTTTGCTAAAAACCTGTCATTCAAATATTTTTGTATATTTCATATTTTTTTTAATTAAGCTAAATTAACTAGTTAAAGATATCTCTCATAAGATTCTTAAAATTTAAAATTTGGAGACAAAAGAAATAAGATTAAGAAGAAATAAAAAATATCACAGACGACATTACTCGAACTGCGATCTCTACCTGTGGCCTGCAAAACTTTTAATCATTCGGCCACAGATGCCTTAGAGTTTGTACGGCGTTTTTAATAATTTTTATTTTATTAAATTCTTCTGAAGTACATTTTCGACTTTTTTAAAAACAAGATTATTTGGTGACTCGTCAATGTTAACATCAAACTGTAAAAAAATAATTTTTGTATATTTTCTTATATTTTTATTCGGTTAGGGGACGAACACTTTAATTTTTTTAACTTATTATATTACGAAATCTTTTATTTGTTTTTTAAATTTTAAAAATTAAACATAATAAAAATCGATAAAATATCACTTTCGACATTAATCATACCTGCGATCTTTACCTACCTATAGCCGGTAGTTTCTCTAACCACTTACGCATCTATGGCCAGATCTTTGTTGTTATTTCTACCTAATATTATTGCTTGCTTGCTTTACCTTTAAATTTCACAAATACCATAAGCGATGTATTTAAATATTTAGTTTTCTTAAAAAATCTATGGTTTAGGTACCTGAACCAAAAAAGGATATAAGACAGTGCACAGAAAAATGTTAATTGTCGTTTTGATAAATAATATATTTTTTATTAATGTTATATATGCGATTAGGAAATAATTAAATAATTGTCCTCGATAGATGGAGATGATGACTAAAAATGCTGGCTAATCACTGACTAAGGCATCTGCCGAATATTTAAATGCACTACTGGCCATAGGTAAAGATCGCAGGTTAAGTCCTGCCAAGTGTAACATTTTTTCGATTTCATCTCAATGGTAATTCGTGTAAGTCTAATTTTCAAAGAACCCTTTATTCACAAAATCAATGGAAAAGTATTTTTTATCAAACTGTCTAAAATCTTGGGAATAGATAGTTCTAAGTAAATAGGAAAAAGTCAGAATGGACAGTTTTCGAGTTATAAATGTCTGAGGTTGGGCCAAATTACGGATCCACTGAACAGGTCAACATTTGAGATACTGAGTATTTCTAGATTTTACCATTGTAAACCCTAGGACACACTTGGTTTTAGGGTTCGTTTAAGGCCATTTAAGGGTCAAAGTGCAAATTAATGATTTAAAAAATCTGAAAAAATTCTAGAAAATGCTCCCCGCGATATTCACAACAGATAGTTTTTTTTGGGTTATCCTGAAAAGGACTGTTTAAGAAAAGGCCCCTATTGCGATGTTGACAGCAGAGATTGTTCTGTGACAATCCTGAAAACTGGACTCTGACTCTGATAAAGATCAGGTTAAATACTTATAGAAGTCGATTGGATTGTTTCATTGCGCAACGGACTTAGGCCTAGAGAATGCAATCCTTACTCGAAATCGTAAATTCGAGATCCCTCGAGATTAGAAATGTCAATCCTGCGGGATCCCGAAATATTCGGGATCTCGTCTAGTTAAATTTTGATAGTTTTTCTTTCAGAACCTGAACACAAGAATTCGACGACTTACTTCCAAAAATGCGCGCTAGTCCAATATTCCAATGAGTCTTCAATCTTTAACTTTAGAAGATCTTCCTTCACTTTCATTTTCAGCGTCGTTTTATAATTCATCACAATTTGTTTAATCGTATTTGGTAAGAAGTCAATTTGTAATTGTTACCTTTTGCAGCAAAAAGACTCTGCATGTCCAAAATACTCTGAATGGCAAACCATCTTTAGTTACCATTCGGGAAATCATTAACTCTTTGGTTACGTTAGAATTCGATGGAAAATAATTACTGGTTTTCTTTTTCTTTTGTGGTGTTTGGTAATTTTCACGATTGTCTGGTGTAAATTGAGTCTCAACATCAATAGGTGACCGCGCCCCTGACGACGATGCTCTAGTAGACGCTGACGACGTCGAAGGTAGTGATCCATTATCTGGTTTAGGTGTACTTGATATTCTTCCGACTTCCACATTAAATTTTGTGTCGATTTTATGGATTGACATCATATGGACGTGTAAACCTTTTGTAGACCCGTATGAGGTTTTGAGAATAGATTTACATAGTTTGCACTGAGCAAATAAATTATTAACGGCTTTCTTGAAATATCTCCATTTGTGTAGCATCGCTGATCATTGCCGCTCAATCCCGTCAATCTCGAACGGGATCTCGTCATATTATGCTTCGGGATTGATCCCGACAAATTACACGGGATCTCGCGAGATCGGGATCCCGCGAGATCGGAATTGCATTCCCTACTTAGGCCCAATTCACACAGAATGGATGTCGGGCAGAGACGAGTTGTGGACCTTTGTACCTTCCACGCTCTCCTATGTTAACAAATGATACAAATTTTACAGAAGTGATCTGCCGCGTGTGGTTGCACTCCCGCCCTTGTCCTTACTCTTTGCTGTCTCTTGTGGCGAACCAGAAGGAGTACGCCAGTTCCTCACCACGTGTTTCGGTGTTCATTCTCAAAAATGCGGGATGATGTTGATTTTAACATACAATTTTGCGACAAAGTTGGCAAATATTTTTGTTTATTTGATTTTAATCATGCTTATTATTATAACAGAAAAGCCTAAGACCGTGTTTCTCGTTACTGTTCCACCCTTTTGTGTCCATTGCATACTCCACGGTTCCACCACGTCCATGCCATGCCAAATCCTCGTCTCTGCTAAACGTTCGATCTGTGTATTGGGCCTTAAACACACAAATTACACCTGTCCGATAAAAAACCAGGACCGACTTAGATACATATGAACAACGCAAAAGACATACAAGGAAAGGAAAGGAAATCTGAGGTGATACAGGTCAACCGACCCCAGATTCGAAATCAGAGACCCTAAAAACTCAAAAATATTCTATGGTTTTTGAAAAAAATCTACCAGTGAGATCTAGAAATACTCAGTATATGAAATGTTGACCTCTATATCCTTAAAAACTATCCATTTTTGAGCTTGGTGCCCATTGTGTTCCACTCACTTTGAACTAGGTGTTTAAAAAAAATTTAATGAAAAGTGTGCGCGATCCTACAAAAATTTCTTGAGGTATTTTTTTGCATTAAACTTTTCTACATATAACTTTTTCTACATTAAAAAATTTTGACTAGACATTTATTTCAAAACTAAATAACATTTTTTATTTTTTATCGACAAAAAAGATATATTTGCTGCCACTCCAATTGAACGATTTATCTTTAGACGATCAAGCTTAGATACGTTGACATCACCATAGATTTCCATATTTATAAACTCCCGCTATGATGAATAGAGTTATAGAATTAGACAGGTAAGATCTAAAAAACGATATCTTAAGTATAACACTCGAGACATTTCCTCTATATGGCTCAAGTAATTTGTCATGCGTCCTTCGTTTCCAGTTTTCCACTAGAAATAATCCATCATTCTCCACCCTACGAGCATCCGAAAATAGGAGAGAAAAATTTATTACCCAGTAACTTTATCGGGTCTGTCACTAGTTCTTTAAATTTATAGAACAGAACTTTTGAATAATAGAGTCACTATAAAGTTAATAAAAATAAGTAGAAAGTTAATAATTTTATTTTTTGCGAAAATGAAATTAGTTAATACTCATTATTTTAACAATAATAATGCACAAATAAATACCTAGATCATTCCTGCTTTTTATTTATTTTTTATTTACAACAATGTTTATATTTCCCTTTTATGAACTTGTGCATTTAGTTCACATAGGAGTTTTTTGTATTATTTTTTTTGTACATTTGTTATACGAACTAATGGATACACAAATATGTATATTCAAAAAATTATGTTTAATACTGTTTTACAGCGATACAGAAATAGTTATTATCCTAACAAGTGCGGAAGGTTATACTTTCCCGCACGCGAACTGCCGATGCCCGAACGACGCGAAGCGGAGTTAGGGCAAGCAGTTAAGTGCGGGAAACTTAATTTCCGCAAGAGTTAGGATCATTATTTTTTCTACAAGCAAAATCACCTCGAAAATATTAAGATATTTAAAAATATGCGATTGTGACAATTAAATCTGTCATAGTGTCAATAAATACACGACTATAGCTATATCAACCCTACTTAAACAGGTGAGTTTGTTGTTGCTTTGAGTAAGGTTTACAGGGGTGATTTAATAAATTATGATTTTTTTAAAAACAAACTTTTTAAAAATCCCTATTTTCATGTAAAATAATCTTAATTTTTTTTACTATTTGTATGTAGTCCAACAAGATAAAGGTAATAATACAATAATTTGTCAGAAAGGCTATCGGAAAACATATTCAATTAATTAAAAAAAAATGCGTGCGGGAAAATACCTTACCCGCACTCCGTGTGGGAGAAAATCTTACCCGCACTCCGTGCGGGTAAGAGCTATTTTCTGAATTAAAATGCGTGCGGTAAAGTGTTGTTTTACACATGCTTGTAGAAAAAAACTTTATTGTTTTTAAAATCTGTAACAATTATTTATTTATTTTAGAGTAAATGGATAGGGCAATGCTTATCTGTGTACTTTTACAGGTGCTAGTTTGTTGAAGGACTCGGTAGTGACAATATTGAATCTTCGCTCATCACCCTTTAAACACCTAAAATATCCCTTTAATACAATTTTTATATACGAATTTTTTTAAAAATATGGCCACTTGTAAAAAAGGTAAAATAAATAATTTTAAATAGCGCAAACATCACCAGAAATTAAGATCTGGAGAAACTAAGAGGCGGTGATTTGAAATTCCACAAAGCTGTACAAGAATTAAATCCAAAAACGAATAGAGGAGATTTTTTTTTAGGTAAACGACACTATAAACATTTTAATAATTTCCTTATGTACAAATAATTTACAAGCGTTATGCAAATCTACAGAGATTTATGTGAAAGGAGCATTTTCCTATTGCACCAGATTTTTTAAACAAATGTTTTTAATTCAGGGTTTTTAAAATGGTCACCATATACCTCTTTATTTCTGTTTCCTAAAAAAATAATCTCTAAGTACAAATGAATTATGTTTTTCTGAAGTTTAAAATGTTGGCAATACCTATAATTTGAATTTGTTACTCGCACAAATTGTTATAGATTTTAAAATATCAATACAGTGCAGATTTCATGGTACTCAATCATGGTATTGTCAAATTTAACAAAAGGGATTAGTTCAACAATATAAAGATACGCATTCAGATATAAGCACTTGTTTTCTACTTGTATTTTTGGAACCAGAATATGTGGAGGATTTCTATTTCTTCGAACTTTACGAAATAAAACCTGATGATAAAATATGGAAAAATTTTCCAATTGTCTAGAAGAATTATATTTAACCCCCGAGTTAATTTATCCTTCACATATTTTAAGTTTTATTGCGTCGCGGTGGTGGGAAGACAGGCGATGCGTTTTCTTCGACAGCAAATTATTTCCATTTGGACACTTTCTCGTAGTTTCTTCAACTAATTAGAAACGCATTTTAATACTTCAGCCCTTCATTAATAATGTATATTGCCAAATCAAGAAGGGCTCTAGTAGGAGAATTATCATGAAACCAATAAAAAAACGCTGACAAGCCGTCAGTCATTTTGTACCTGACCAGAGAAGTCGTCACAAAAGGAAAAACCATTCCGGGATAGTTTATGAAGGAAGATTTTTTAAGAAGAGGCCGTACCATCCTTAAATTGAAGAAGAAAAGAATTCCTGGAGATAGTTAGTTAAGACGCCACCGAAATAGAAGTCTGGAATAAAATAAGATAGGAGAAATTATTATTATTTTTTTAAATTTCTTAACTTTAACTTGATTTAATAAATTATCCTGAAACTGATTTTTGCATTTTTTATGTTTGTCTGTACTTTGGCGCCCTGAATTTTTGTTTTGAAGAGAATTGATAAAACTCAGAAGGAAGCCATGAACACAGGAGCTAGCCTAGGGTAAATTATAGGGTTACAAAATTGGCGCCCAACGCCAATTTAACTTTTAAAGGTTTAATTAAGCTACAATACATCTGCAGTTCTGAACAAAACCACGAATACTTCATTCAACTCGCATTTAAATAAATTCATTTATAATATTTATGTTTGTGAATGAACTTTTGAATGAACATAGGTACCTATGTAAAATATAATAATGTTTCGAAGAATCACGCTTCAAACAAAAGATTCCAGTTCCTATCTAGAAAAATTAACCAGTACCTACTTAAATAATAAAATCTCCAAAACGGACTTTGTTAAAATTATATCTTATTATTAGGGCCACTTGTAATTGTATTTAAAATTGTAACTATTGGAACGAAGTTCCCTTTAGCGCGTTACGAACAGTTACGCTGACGCTAGGAGCTAGCCTAAAAAAATTCATACCAAAATTTGTCACGACACTATGCACCGACACAATGCACTGACACACGCATGTTTCTCTCTCTCACAGACCAAAAAATAAATAACTCTCTCTCCCTCTCTCTCATAGATAAAAATATTACAATGCATAGAAAAGTGTGACGTCAGCTATGGGAGGAGCTTACAAATCTTTCTAAACAAAACACAAAACTACAAAACATATTTGCATTGAAAATGCCATAAAAGATTTTTCTATTACTTGTAGTGGTTTCTAATCAAAAATCTTAACGTTTTCCGGACACTTTTCATACGACCTATTGTATCCAATTTGTGATAGTGAATAAACATTGAAAGTTAGTGTAAGTGTTTAAATTTTATATGCATTTTAGTGAAATTGAGGTTATGTTTTGTTTCAAAGTTTATAAATTTTATTATGGTAATCTTGTAATTAATTATGTATTCTTTAACTATTAAATAGTATTCTGTTGCAGTAAAAATGGTGATGTGTTTCGTCCCCAATTGCAAACATTATAGCGAGCAGAAAAACTGAAATTTTTTTACTTTTTTTTTCTATTTTGCTTTGAACAGTGTAGTAGTGTCGCGACTTTGTTAATACAGGTTTTTTGTAGATAATAAATGTTAAAATAATAGAAAATAAAAACAACAATGTATCCTGACAATGTTTCTGCACAAGTTCCGGATATTGTTGATAGAGTTAGGTAAGTAGAGATTTTATACAGACGATAATAAATGCTTATGTATATACAAACTCTCTGTTGTGTTTACAAATTACAATTCCTTCACTAATTAATCGAAAGGAACTTCGTTCCATCCGGGTGTCCTTTGACACCTCTCACTTTTTTTTTTAATTTTCAGATGTATAATTTATGAGTACAATAAATAAAAATTTAGCATTAATGTCTCCAAAACAAGTATCTAATGCTATCAACAATTTTTATATAAGCAACAATTTTTCTAATAGTATGCCAATTCTCTATTTTTATTCCTCGTTGTGCAGAAATGTACATTTTCTAATCCTTATACATATTTCGTGTGTGGAGATCGGCACCATCGCATGGATGATATATTACTTTATTCAATCAAAATTTCCACAAAGCTCTGGATAAGATATGTTGTCCTGTTAGTAAAAAACCTGTTTAATTAAACTGTTTTATACATAATCACAACATTTCAAACTTGTCCAATTGTTAGTCTCACTGGAGACCTAGTAGAAGAGACGACTTATGATCCATTAATGTCAGCTTGTCCCTAAACTTACAAAGTTTCCAATGTAATTATGAAGCAGCTGAATAGTTCCAGCTCGATGTGTTATTCATGAAGTTCGGCTTATTCAATCTAAGAATATTTGATTTATGCCTGTCAAGGGCCCAAATAATCTATGTTCCGCTTCGAATAGTTACATCGTATATCATGTGAATATGACAAAGTTGTAACTTTCTAATCGGTTTAAAATTATTTAACTTGTATTATTTGTAACTTTTTTTAATTTGTAAATTCTGATTTTAGTTTTTTTTTTAATACATTTAAATAAATTCAGGAAGCAATAAAAATATTTAACAGAATAGCGCGCTTATTGAGATTATTCCTGTGTCTTTTAATAAAACAAAATTTTACGATTTCATATAAAACCAATAATACAATAGGGAAATACATTAAGAACAATAAAACTAAAAATTCAAAAGATCAAAAATCGGGTGTATATAAACTTAGTTGTGGTTCTTCTAATAAAGTATATATAGGACAAACAGGTAGAACTTTTAAAAAGCGTATTACAGAACATAACAGAAGCTTTCTTAATAAAAAAACTGATTCTACGTACTCAAATCATCTAATTTCTGAAAACCATAACTGTAATAATAATTTTGATATTTTACACCAAGAAAATAAAGGTTTTAAATTAAATTTATTAGAAAGTCTAGAAATTAATAATCGTAAACACTCTGATACATTACTGAATGATTAAACAGAATTAAATAATTCACCGTTATTAAATTTATTTACACAAAGGTCTATGTACTAATCCTGTATATATTACTACTATCGTAAAAATTTATTATTATTAACTTTGTCCTTATTACAATTTGTAGTACATTTGTTTTATTTCAGTTTATTTATACAATGTCTTTCGACCATCATTATGTCATTATGTTATGCCATTATTTCATTTTATTTTTACCATAACTTTGTAAGTTTAAATGTATCTGAAGAAGCTATAAGATAGTGAAACGCGTCATACATTAAATAAAAATTGTGAAAATCTCAATACATTTAGTATTTTAATATTCTTTGAATATGGATTTTCATCAAGTAACGACTAAGAATATTCAATATTTAAATTTAGGCAAAAATATTAAAAAACCTTTTTTGTAGACCATTGAATTTGCTTTAAGAATCCGTCATGATCATTTTGAAATATTCATTGGTTAGTTAGTTACAAAATTTCAAAGTAAAAAAGTCAAATCGAAAAAACACATCGATTTATTAAGCTCAATTACTCGGAAACGGCTTATGTGAGAAAATGATTTTGGGTGAAAAAATCGAAAAAAAATCTCAGACCTGCCCAGCTACATCGATTTTTTGCCCTGGTGTGAACCTATATTTTAAATTTCAACAAAATCTTATATTTCAAATTTAAACGAAATCATTAGATCCATTTTCGAAAGCGCGGAACAAACCAATATATATTTATACAAATATTGCTCATTTAATAGTACCTATAGGATTGGAAACTTTGTATGTATCATGTTATTTAACTAGAGCCCAGGGCTACTTTTACTTTTGCTGCATCCTATAACTCTTATTGTTTAGAAATAAGCACATTATCTACAACAAAATTAATTCAGACAGGATGCAAAACTTATCTGAGTACAGTAATAATTTAATTGCTACATGCAACTTCTGTTTTCTATTCTCTTAAACAATTACAAAATAATCGTACCTAATTGAATTTAGAAACATGTTTAGTTTGTTAAGCAATCTACTTTTACATTCAACATATATACTTATCCAAAGTAATTCTGAAATGAAACCATCCTTTTTCTGTAACGACAAAAGTTCTGTCGTTCTATCGTGCCTCGCATTTAATTGTGCCATTACAAAAACTTACTTAAAGCAATAAACAAATTTAAAAAGAAAATGCCAGTAGAACATTTTAAAAAAGTTTTAATTTTATTAAATATTCCATGAACGATCAAGTGAAGTTAATACATTGTCTGACACGAAATCGCACTCACGCACTATGTAGCACTTCATTCATTAGGATACCTTTCAAGAAAATAGAAAAAAGTTTCGTGTCGTGGAAGGGGCGGAGATATAAAAAGCGTAACCTCTGTTTCTTTTATTTTCTTGTCTGCTAGATTTCACTTTATTGGCGTTTCAGAGAAAAACATTTGAATATTTTTTACGAAGTGCCTCTGTATGGGTTGACTCTTCTTTCGTTGTTTTTTGTTCCATTTTTACCTTCACAAAGTTATGTTAATATTCATCACTACGTAAATTTTAACTTTTTATATTTCTAAGACTTTACAAAAACAGGAATAAAACTTCCTAAAAATTAGGATAAATTTATATCCCTTTATGGCACACGTTAGGCGCCGGTAATAGAAGCTCATTATGCTAAATGAAGATTTCAATAAAAAATGTATCTTTCTTTCATATTTTTTTAAAAAGAAAAGTTACAGTCCATTATCCCTTTGTTTAATTATAAACACAAAAGAAGGATAATTCGACATCATTGCCATTTTCAGTTTATTATTTGCCGAGAAAATTTATAAATTTCAGAAAAATCTTTTCACGAAATTAGCTGCACTAATTAATATCCTGTTTGATAGAGGATATTCAGGCCAAGTAAGCATAGACGCCATTTGTTAGCTTTCTATTGTTATTCTTGGCAAGATAATACGAAACCCTTCTGGGGCCTAATGGTTCGTCATATTTAATCAAAGACGTAACCAAAATAGCAGATTATGAATGTAAATGACCGAGCGGGATTTGAACTAAGGAACCGTTTATTTGAGCAGTCTTTCTTGGCAAACATATTAGTTTTGGAAATTGAGCTTTGCCAAAATACAATCGTAAGTTAGATATATCATGCGTACATAATTTGGTTAAGTAACGCTTAAGGAGGATTCTATTTATTGTTTTGTTTGTGAATTTAATATTAATTAAAGGAAATTGTATTTAAAACAATTATGGTACTTATTGCCGACATACTGAAGATCCTAAGAATTTCGGATCAAAATATTTGATAATTTAAATAAATCAACTAATACATGGAGTGACTTATTCTGCTTCATCAGAAGAAGATTTCTTTATTAAATCCTGGGTAGAATTTAAATTTATATTTTCAGTATTTTTATAAGTAAAGCTTACAAATAAAGGCAACTGTAATGGATTGTCGCTATTGGGAATAAAAAAATAGGAATTGTTAAATGAAGTTTTTGGTACATATATCGTATATATTTACCTGATTGTTTACATCACGTCGTCGTTAGCATGATGTTCGTGGCAATTTGGAAAAACAATTAAAACTGGAAAATTTAATGATTATCTTCTTAGTTTTTCGTGATCTAAAGTTATACTTTTTTTCTTCACCACAACAGAACAGAGATGATAGGTAAATGTCTTTGGGGTGGAGTGATGTTTGTGCAAACATATATTACCATTTATCTTCAAAACCACTGATCCGATTTTAACGCGGTTTTCAGTGATGAGTTCTTATTTGATTAGTGCATATTCTTAAACAGGTATAACAGTAAAAACTTACGAGTCAGCGCTGCAGTGAACATTTATTTAAGCAAACCAATGTTACCATATATCTCCAACCACTGGTCCCATTTAAATGCGGTTTTCAGTGATGTGTTTGGAATTAAGTGGTATCTGTTCTGAGATAGGTGTTCTGGTAATAACTCACCAAGGCTTGCTGCATTAAACATTTGTTTGTACCAACTAGTGTTACCATTTATCTTCCAAAATACTTGCCAAATCCTGATGCGGTTTTTAGTTTTGGGTTTTGATTAAATTGGTGCATATTCTTAAATTGGTGTTACGGTAATAACACACCAGGAGTGCTGAAGTAAACATTTGTTTGTACAAACTAATGTTGCCATTAATTAGCCAAATTTTTAGGTTGTTTTTAGTTATAGTTATGTTACGGTAACAAATTTCTATGGAGCACTTAATATTCCAATTTTCATATAAATTACAATAATGGAATTGTGATTGGTTAGTGAGGACTTGTGTTAGGTTGGTATGGTATAACTAGACAGGATAGGAATTATTTTTACGATTTTACCAAGGGAAACTCAAAAGAACGTCATTAGATGGACGAACCTAGTAAAATTTGTATTTAATGTTGTTTTTAACTTCCTGACTCACACCTGTACGCCCATGAAGAGAATTCTTGGTAATTCGAAAAGCGCGTTGACCACGCCCAGTTTGGATAAACTATACATGCTATTTAACTCTCTAAAAACTTAATTAAAAACGCAGGGAAATCCGTCGAGGGCTTAAAACAATATTTTAAACAAATAAATAGCATCGCTATACAATATTTCAAAATTATTTATGTTAATATAAAACTAATTCCTTTAATGCAGCCCTCGAAGGAGTTATTGCCACTTTTACTCTGTTATTTAATGTCTTTCTCTCTGAGAGATCAAATCATTTTATGTGAAAGCTTTTTATAAAATTTATGTTTTTTTTTTTAAGTTATTTTTTTTCAATTGCATTTTGATATACGTATGTGAATTTCTTAAAAATTTTAATTTTGTTTTTATTTGCAAGGTATACCCACTTTACTTACATCTGCCTCGGCAAAGGAGTTAATCACTTACATTTAATTCGATTTATAAATATTAATTACCTAAACATCCTTTCACAAGCCAAGAAGCTTAGGAGATAAAACCAGGTCCCATTTTGACTAAATATAGGCAATTTTGTAGGTAGAGATAATGATAGTGAAAGATGTAAAACGCAAGTATTGTTTACAAGTTTCTTCTTCTCTATTATTAAAACTTTGGACCCTCTCTACTATATGGTAACAAAAAACAAGTGTGTTTAAATATCTGTTTTTGACAAATTTCGCAAAATATGGTATGAACTTTTTATAAAACAAATAAGATTTGTTAAGGGGTATACATTTCAGTTTTGGAAATAACACAAAATTTCTAAGGTTGTCAAGTGATTCTAAATTGTCAAGGATTAAATTAAAGTTTTTTTTTTATTTAATTTCCGTGATAAATAGCGATATAAAGTAAAAGAAAATTGTAGACAAGGTTTATTAAGTTGAACGATATTTGTATTCAATAAAGTTATAAAATAAATAGAGCATCAATCCAAATCCTGTGTTGACAAGCCAATCTTCTCGTTTAAACTTGTTTTTGTGCTGTTTTTAGGATCCTTTTTGATCTTATTTTAAAAAGTTTTACTTTTTATAAAATTTAGATACTATGTTTAATTTTCGTGGTTCGCTATTGTTCGATAACTGATTTCACGTAAAAGCTTCTTATTCTAAAATATTTTACTTTTGTGTATTCGCCCAACTAAGTCCTTAAAACTTTTTCAATTTTTTCTCTACAGAATTGATTAAACCAAAAACTTTAACTTAAATATTTTTTAACTGTAAGTAAAAACAATAAACAAACTGTTGCTTAAAATAATAATTTAATAGTCCTTAGTTTTTAGTATCACTAAATTCTCTGCCAAAACTTCTACCTTTATGATTTGCTTTTTGTCGACAGGATTAGGTACCCATGACAACAACAAAAAAAACTAGGCTTGGGTCTAAAAAAAAAAACAGAAAAGCTAGACCTTCTTCCTGTACAATTTAGTTTCTATGTTACTACCTGTACCCGGCGCGCGTTGTTACGCCATCAACTAATAAAATAAATTTAAGAAAAATAAAAGAGAAGAAGAGATAGGGAAGAAAAGAAAGTTTATAGTTTTGTTTTACTTATCGCACCAACAATATATTTTAAGAACTTTTATTTGTACGAATTCGTATAGATATCTATTAAAATCAGTATTGAACTTGATACATGGAAGCGCCATCTGGTGGTAACTTCCATTAATACGAATATCATATTCATCTTACCCATTAAAAATACATTATCATACTGATTTTCGTGACAATCGGTTGAACGGAGCAGAAGTTGCTACTCTGCAGCGCCACCTGGTGGCGAGTGGCATCAATGAGCATATCAAACAAATTTCTCCGTGAAAAAATACATATACGTATCCATTTTCATGACAATCGGTTGAACGGGACTAAAGTTGCTACTCTGCAGCGCCTCCTGGTGGTGAGTGGCATCAATAAGCATATCATACAAACCTTCTCCGTGAAAAAATACATATGCATACCAATTTTTATGACAATCGGTTGAATAGGGCAGAAGTTGCTACTCTGCAGCGCCACCTGGTGGCGAGTGGCATCAATGAGCATATTATACAAACCTTCTCCGTGGAAAAAGACATATACATACCAATTTTTATAATAATCGGTCCAGTAGTTTTTGAGTTCATTGAGTACATACAGACATACAAACAAACATTCATTTTTATATACAGGGTGTCCCAGAATTAACTACGGAAACTTCGTATACGTATTCCTTGATGACAAATAAGTAGGGTCTTTCCTATAAAAAAAATTTTTTTAGAGACTCCTGTCAGAGTTATAACCTACTTTGCAAATGTGCGCTACTTGATCGCGATACACGATACTCAATTGACATGGTCCTACTTTTTATTTTTTTACTCCAAACCGAAATGATTTCGCAAAAAACGACAAGTAACAAAAAAGTTTCTAAATAATCAAAACTTCCTAAAATAATTTTTTGTTATTGCAAATATTAATTGCTAAGAAATTTACAAAAAAAATATTAAGAGGGGTTCCTTGATTTGCACCCTTAGAATGGAGTAGGGCAGGTAAAAAGTGGCAGGAGAAATGCGTCTTTATAAAAATGATGTTCACCCAAATTTTTAATTTTTTATCTTGGACCAATCAGAAGATATTAAATTAAAAGCGTATTTTACCACCCCTCTTTAAAGGGTTATAACTCTGACAGGAGTCTTTAAAAAATTTTTTTTTATAGGAAAGACCCCACTTATTTGTCATCAAGGAATACGTATACGAAGTTTCCGTAGTTAATTCTGGGACACCCTGTATATAGATTTTATACCTAAATATTTTATATAAATATCTGTGGATTACCGTAAGCATAGTGAAGACTCTTCATGTTGATTCCAGAACTTTTGGTCACTAAGGGACGGTAGTCGAAGTATGGGACAATTCTTAACTTTGTCGGGCTATACAGTTTGTCTATTGGAGCGTAAGAGTGTAAAAAACAGCTTTGTAACGGCTTTTGGTTAAATGTAGATTTTTCATGTATGAAGTAAAGTTTTTCAATGGCAACTAGTAAAATTAATATGATGGATAAGGATTGAACTCGGTGACTTTCTCCTTAACTTTTTTGTTTAATATTGGTAGATGATTACAAATAAGAGCAAACTAAATAGCTTTTATTATATTATTATATAAAACAGTCAATAGCCCAAAGCACATTAATAAAAGTTAATAAAAATTGTTGCGAAAAATAAAACAAAAATGATTTCCAATAATTAATAAAGTTAAAAAAACATTCCGATTCCGTAACGTCACTCGTCTTGATGGGATTAATAAAATAAATTTCTAACACTGCCAATTGTTAGGGAGTCGCTAAAAGGCAATTCTTTAATGCTCCACGCACTTTACAATATTAAAATTTATTCACCCTCTGTGAATAAAAAAAGGAGATGGATGGATGCCTTAGCGAGGAAAAGAATTCAAAAATCCTGTAAGAGCTCCGGCATTATGCATTTTCCGATCGTTTTTAATAAGTAAAGTAAATGATTTGTTGTCTTGACAGAAAATTTTATACTGCTCTTAAAAAAATATTACTTGGGTATTAGTCCGTGTTTGCTTTTGAAAGGGCAACTTGATTAAAAATTGCGAACAGTTATCGGCATCGATAAATATTTTTCCTCCTTTTATTAGTGTATTGTTAAAACGTTTTTAGCAGGGATGTTAATGTAAGTTTATTTTCAAATAAACTTTACGATGAGTATTTTGTGTTATGTCAACACGTTTATTAAAATAAACGAATAAATTGGCCTTTCAAATAAACCGATTTATCGCAATTATTCTCACATGATCTAAATTGAAAGGAAGTTCGATATTTCTGCTACCACCGGGTGAGATCACGTATAAAATTCCGAGATTTTTTTTCAATTATTTGTAGCCTTATCCTTACACCTTTTCAAATACAAGCCGTCCTTTGTGTGCGTGTCCTAGTTAGAACGGTTGATTGAGTTCCCGAAAGAAAGCTTCAGAAATTTTGTATCTTTAGATTTCACAGATTTACTGACTGAATATTTTATTGAAAAGCAACATATGTTAGGGATTACGGTTGATTCAAAATGATAAACGTTAAAAGGTGTTAGACACACGACGAAATTACCCACGAAATATTTGATGAGTGAAAATTATTCGTCAAAGAGAAAATTCAAGTAGTATACCTACACATTCAGTTGTAGGTAAGTAAAAAAAATGTAATTGGGTGACTACGTTCTACTGTTTGTAATACTAATAATTTTCGTATAAATAAGTTTAAGTAAAGCAATTAAATTATTTGACATACATATTCAATAAAAACTTTAAAATTTGGAAATAACACAAAAAAATGGTGGTAGAATTTAAACTTGCGATTGTTGTCCTTACCCGACAGCGTCTTATTCGTTTGGTCATGGATCTACTTTTTCAGCAGTTAGTCGACGCTTTGATCGTAATGTAATTTAACCATAGTCATCTATTTGTTATTTAAGTTTTCCTTAAGCATATATGTTTAATGAGAAGTTAGACAAGGATGTGTACTATGGTCCACTTTATGCAATGTCTACTTAGAATCCATCTTTTGGAAGAGCGCGTAAAGGAAGGCATAAAATTTAATGGGAAACTTCTATGCAATACAAAAAACTCTAATAACACAGCGATATTAGCTGACAGTGTGGAAGACCTACAAATGCTACTTAAGAAGCTAATTAAAGACGAGCTTAGCATAAATATAAACACTGCGAAGACTAATGATATGGTCATAAACCGAAACACGAATGTACAAACAAACATAACTACATAACATACAAAAACTATTTGAACAAATGTCAAGATTTAAATAATTGGGCTGTTGGACAACGTTCAATTTAGACTCAAATCAAGAATAGACATGGCAAGAGCAACCTTTCTCAAGATGAGCAACTTGCTAAGTGATTGAAGCCTCAAATAGCAACAAAACTCAGATTCGTCAACTGCTTTGCTCGGCTCTGGCTTACAGGGGTAAATGTGTAGGACTGAGTTTTACAAAATAATTATAATCCGCCACACTTCTGTCAGAATCAGCTCTTCTCGGAGAATAACCTGTCTTGCCCTCGTCTAGAAACGCCAGGTCCACCACTGGCTAGACGGATCCCTTTTTGGTATGTTGGTCTGTCTGCAACTCTCTGAAAAACCATCGTCTCATAGCTCCATCTATCGAGGTACATGGCCAACATCAGACAGTACTCTACCACACCATTCACCTTAATACATTTTTTTAACCATAAATCTACAGTCTTCTCATCTTTGGCTACCATCCATTGGGAAGATCTGCTATTGGAATAGGAGTATTAAAGCTGACCATTTCCATTCCTCGACGGAGACCTTCCTTACTCGTTGAGACAAGACCAATACCATACTCAGGATAAAGGACCCTTGCCTCTAGAATTCCGATACCGAGCAAGCATCTCCTGGATTGCGTCTTCTTTGAGTAGATATGGGGAAACGTTAAACATTTAAACATTAAAACAATAACTCGATCCTAAAACATACAAAAACAAATACTATTAAAATTAAATAATCAATGTAATTTGCCTAGAAAGGGCATGAGGGAATCATTACTTTAACATTAACAATAAATTTAAATTTTATTTGACTTTATTTACAAGCTATTTACCTGCAACTACGAAAATCAAAAAAAAAAATAATAATTATACCTTTAGGTGCCCAAGGTCTTACCCTATACTAAACACCTTATAAATTACACCATTGGATGCCTAGGGTTTTTATCCCTATACTAAACATCTCATATATTATCCCATCTGGTGCCCAAGTTCTTATACCCTGTACTAAACACCGCATAAATTACTCCATTGGATGCCTAGGGTTTTTATCCCTATACTAAACATCTATTTAATATTTTTAAAACTTTCGGGCCAGGTTAGGTTTCTAGGCCATTCAGTGAAACCTCTCCTCTCCCTAGTTTCCTGTTAAACTCATCTCATTACTGTTCGGCACCTCCACCATGTCACGCCTGGGGGGATGAGGAATGTGCCATAATGTTTTGTGATGAGGGGTAGCTTACTAAAGGCACTTCCCACCCAGGTCGTGGTTATTTACCCCCTGGTTAGGTATCTTTAAATTTCATTACAATGCTTTTACAGTACCTAATCAGTTATTGTATAAAATGTCTTAGCAAGTAATTTAGTAACGATATTGTTCCAACAAAAGAGCTTGGGTCATGTTAATAAATTTTTTAATATGATTCACAAACGGTTATTTAAAATCGCATAACAATGCTGTTCTGCTAGATATTTTAAAAGTCTTTTTTAGTCTAGATACTAGGTAACTGGAATTCAATAGAAACTTAATAAAAAGTAATTTTAATATGCATGTAATAGTATATTACGTATCAAGAGTGGTAAGTAGGACATTACGTACGAGTGGAAAAGTTACGCACAAAGCCGCGTAGCGGCGAGTGCGTAATTACACGAGTACGAAATACCTCTTACCACTCGAGTTACGTTCTATGCTTTATCTACGACTCAATATATTAATTTTAATTCTAAATATTTGACATCTCTTAAAAAATATATGACGTACGTACTGTACTGTTATCTACTCCTTTGACAGTAAATGTCATTTATTCTCATTGTCACCAGGCAGGGTAAGTAAGCTATAACGCACAGTTGTGCGTAATGAAACTTCATTCCAACATGACGTTTAATTACGCACAACTGTGCGTTATAGCTTACTTACCCTGCGTGGTGACAACGAGTATAAATGACATTTACTGTCAAAGGAGTAGATAATAGTTATTTATGTATTGAGAGAGTAAAGTAATAGGTACATTCTTGTTCGCGAGTGTTACTGCGCGACTCGACGAAGACCGCAGTAATTACTCGAGAGCAGTAATGATAGTTTTTGCTCGTAATACATTCAAATTTTTTTCCACAATCACATAGTATAATAATTAAAGCTGTTTCTTGCGTCTCTCTCTAACGCACGTATCAATGTATATGGCGCTTCTTATCGAAACAAAATTATTAAAATTTTAAATCGCGGCAACGGTACCACTTGCCACGATTAAAAAAGGCAACTATATACCATTGAATTCGTAATAAAAATACCTACATTTTCATGTTTTATTTTTTAAGAAAAATAATGATGAGAAATTTTTACCCCCATTTACCTGTTTACACCTAGTTGCCAGGTATTCTTGCTAGGAAAAAGGTAGGCAACGGTGTAGTAGTATATTGTATATATATATTTAACTTTCCATTCGAATTGAATTTAACATGAAAAAGAATGATGGTATTTATGGATAAATTTTTAATTAAATAATTTTTAATTAAAAATAGCCTTGCCAGGATATGATATGGCAACTGACCGGATTTGTGATTATTTATTAATTTTATAAATAAAATAAATTATTTTATTCGGTAAAAGAATGAGGTGTCCATATATACAGCGGGATCTTAGACCATCTTGCATTGCACCACGTCACAAAGCAATTGCAATCATTTTGATTTTGATTTCTCTCGTAACAATTTGAAATTACTGTTTTTCCAGATTTCTAATTTCGGGATGTGTATTTTGTACATCACTATCACTACTTTCATTCATCTTAAAACTAAATTTAAAAAATCCGCAACAGAAATTTCAAAATATTGTTAAATTTTAAAATGGCCGTGCCGTTATTTACGGGTTGCTGATGACGATGCGCGTTTTTTTTTACTTTAACGCTCCAGAGAATTATATATTAGATATAACATAATATTTTAAATTAAAAAATATTTATAATGGACAATTAAACTCAAAATATGCGTTTTAATTACACCCGTTTTTAAAATGATAAAATTTCTACGATTCTTATTTAATTCTCCGAGAGAAATCGTTCAAATTAAACCATGTCAAGTTCTATAGGGATAAAATTAAATAACCATCTGAATTAAAGAAATTACTCTCAAAATCCAATTCTCTTATTAGCCTCATTGAATCAGCTCCTTGTGAGCGGTTAAAAATCTAATTGAGAAATCCTCTTAAAAAAATGCTAGAACCAGATTTTTTCTTGAATACCTAATTTGATTTGTAGAATTGTTTCAAAGTAAAGCTTCAAATAAAATAAAGAAATAAATGGAATGTTTAAAGTATAAAGTATTTGTTTTATAATATTCTTGTGACGTATTAAACTGATCAGATTAATGGTTAAAGGAGATGAAACCAGATATTGTAATATAAAAAAGCTGGTTGACATACACTAACCGGTCGTACTGCAGTGTAACTAAGCTTATCGTACGTTTTTTATTTGGTTTATGGTTACTATTTTAGCATAGGTTTTGAAATCAATCTAAAGTCTTTAAACGTTGAGTGGCTCCTGCGATCCAGAACATCATAAGCAAAAAGTCTCATGGTTTTCTCTACCACTGCATAACCTATAATGGTAGGTTTACACGATTGGTAAGTTTTCGCAAGCATCCACAAGTCTTCACAAATGCTTGAATCCCATTTACACGCTTGCGAGTGCGCTTGTGAGTTACGGACAGGCAAACATGGCAGACGTAGACGTCGAAGTTGTTTTTGCACTTGTGTTCACGGCGAGAACTCTTACGGCACTACACATGCGCCAACGTGTAAATACGTTGCAAGCGCTTACCATAAGCTTTTTTTGATCTGTGTTCGAAAACCAACACTGGCCTGGATCGGTAACAAGCTTTCCTTATCTTACGGAAACCGAGTCAAATACCTCCTTTACACACTTATGTCTGTGGAAGCTTGCTGAGACTTGCCAAGCATGTAAACCTTCCATAAGGAACCACCCCGCATTTTACTTGTTCTGCGTAAATCTTTCGCTGTTCTTGCTTTTTTCGTGCAAATTCTGCCGTGTGCTTGACGAGATATATGTGATTTCAGCAATGTTTCTGTTCTTCAAGGATTAAGATTTTTTCTGGATCTGAACCGTTCTTTTTGGCTCTGATTCTTTCCTTACAAGTTTATTAGCCTTGTGTTTCTCTATGGACTGCCACCTAAACTAGTTGATCTATCAGAACATCGAGTTCTATTAAACACTTGTAGACTAGTGTATTGATTACCAATAGATACCTTACTATCTGTGCATCTCTGTACCTAATGAAATTAAAAAATATACCCGTTTTGTATTATTACATACAAAATTAACGTAGTTATTCGATTAAAAATGTTTACGCCCTTTTTACCTGCAATATTTTCTACTCTTTAGTAATTACCAGATATTTAAAATACTTTACAGTCGAAATACTTTTAAGTATTCACTGAACCAATTTAAAGTTTGATTATTTTTGGAACCCTCAGTGAAAAGAGATTAATGAACTGAAATAACTGCCAAAAAACTTTTACTTATTAATGAGAAGATAGAGCAGAAGAAAAACATACAAGTCTTGTTGAAAACTTTTCGAATGTTTACGTTTTCGTGTTTAAGTTGATTTGTTGTGTAAGTAATAAAAATATCAAAGTATTAAGTAATATAAGGTAGTAAGAAAATTTTAGAAAATAATAATAAACTTTCTTTGTATGAAAATTTACAAAATTTTTTAATAATTTAAGGGTACAGATTACCGCAAAAAAATTGTTAATATATATGTTTTTGAGACAGACATAACATATGTGCAAATTTAAATTGTGGGCAGTGCCTATCTCGGCCCAAGAAATTAAAAATTGTCCCAAGTCGGCCCAAAGATTAAAACTACCCAATATAAAATATACCAGGTCGGCTCATGGGACAATTCGAAGCCAGGTATATTAATTGTTAATATCAAATAGTTTTACATCTCAATGGCAAAAAATACATTTTTGGACGTAGGTAAACTGGGCGCAAACCGTTTTTCAAGCGCTTCGTAGCAGGTAAACTGGGCGCAAAAATAAAAAAGGTAAAATCGAGCAGAGGATTAAGTCCCCGCGCTCAGGTATACGGAAGTTTTTTTCCCCACCCACCCCACTCTCGCTCACAAAAATTTTTTATTTTCATTTTTTACATATTAACACAATATTCTCCCAATTATTAATTGGCAGGATTAAAAAATATGTTGTGTTTTTATTTCTTCATAAGTTTTTTTTTTTTTAAATTACTTTAAATTTCAATTTCCATAGATTTGCTCTTTTTCATTTTTGCTTTTGATAGCGAACTACAATAAATTACATAATCTTTTCGGCTCATCTTTTCCTGTTTGTACTTTTGCACACGAATTTTCAATGCTTCTTGACGACGAATGCTAATTTGACTCCGTGGTCGTGCTTTTTCATTGACACTGTTGATTTTGATGTAGGTTTGTGTCTGAAATCGCTTGAGGGTCTCAATGAAAATCCAAAGTGATGGGTGTGAATCATAAAATGATCCACGAAATTTCGCGTGAAAAGATTCACACGCATTTGTTGTATGTTCCTGGCACACACCTACAAAATTAAACAAAAAATCGAATGATTAAAAATAAAATAACTAAATTAAAAATAATATAAATACCTTCTTCTGCCCACATAGCAGGCTTGAAACGACCCTCTAGATAATAGTCAACTAAATAGTCGGCAAACTTTGCCAATCTTGGATCATCTGGTATGACATCCATGAAGACATGAACGAAACAATCCTCCACTTCATTTGGATCAAGATATGGCAAACCAAAAATGTTTCTGATCCATTGTCCAACTTCGTTCGATTGAGCCTGATATTCGCTCGACAGGCCCAAATTTTGTATTTTCCGATACCAACTCTGCGTTAGATGGAATCGACAGAGTAGGTGGCTGGAAGTTGGCCATGATGTTTGCGACGCATTGATTATCCCTTGTTCCAAGTCGGAGAGAATGAATCTTGGTTGTAAGTTGAATCCATGGATTTGGCACATCTGTTTGATGATATTAAATACACTCTCATACGTTTTTTGCTCTTTATTGGGTAGCAAACAAAAAACGAGAGGAATATAGTGGCCATTGTTCAAAGTATGGATAGTAAAGAACTGATACCACATTTTTGGAGTGGAATCAAATGTTCCATCTATGTATATACTTTCGTTTGTGCATAAATGACCTGAAAAAACATACAATGATATTAAATAAAAGTTTTTGATTAATAATTCGATTTACCAAAAAAAAATTATTTTTATAAATACCTAAGTTGGTTTTTGTGCTAAATATTACAATTCCGCTGGCTTTGTCGACAAATTCTAAAAAATCTTCCCCTCTGATTGTTTCTACATGTGAAAGGCTAAAAAATAAAAAGATTACAAGTGGGCGGTATCAATATACGAGGAGTGGGGAGGGTCAGTTGCTGTAGGTACTTTACGCCCAGTTTACCCGTTAATATTTTTTTTATACCTGAGCGCGGGGTACTTAATCCTCTGCTCGATTTTACCTTTTTATTTTTGCGCCCAGTTTACCCACCACCACATTGGAAAGTAGCACTTATCACTCTCTCTACTCCCATGAAAAGTGCTACAGCATTATGAATAGCCATTTCAAAATCAATAACTACTTTATGCGGCGAAAATATAAAACTTCTACTAACGCAATATTGATAAATGTTCATAATAAATTGTCTATAAGAACTTTCGCTATTGTCTTTCAATAAACAAAATACTAACGGAATATAATGACGAATAAAATAGCCGTGAACTTTAAATATCTATTTAAAAAACATTGTACAGTACGAAAATGTACCATCCATATAAATAATTTCAATTCTTTTCTAATTATTTTGGTAGGTTTTTCAAATATGTCATTTTCAGTCTTCTGTTTTATCCTGTGACTTAAGACTTGTCTTTCTAATAGGTTTTCTGATTCTGGATCATGAATACTGTTTATACAAGTTGTAATTCGGTTATTATTATTCCCAATTGTTTTGATGAAAGCTTTAAATTATCCTTTACACATCTCCACTTTGTTCAAACTAAAACTAATTTTCGTTTTTGTGTTTTAAATTTATAACGTTCATACACTACTAACAATTTTCCTCTTTGACTAAAGATTTTACTTATATTGGGATTTAAAGATGTCATTATGCTCAATTTTATCTGTATACTGAACTAGTAGTTATTTGAAAGATAACATCTTATAAACTGACAGAAACTGTACAATATTAAAGGATGGTGTATAAGGAGTGAGATGTTTTTCTATGTTAATACGAAAATAAATTTGCCCTAAACTATAACTCCAAGATAAAATTATTATAGGTATACCTACTAATAGCTACCTGTTAATCTTCGGGCCGACATGGGTGTTCTTAAATTGTAAAATTGTACCTGTGGTATCATAAAGAATTAAAGGATTATAGTGAGCCGAGATGGGAGTACCCCTAAATTATTTAACAAAAAAAAAAACGCTCACAAGTCAACGGATACAGAAAAAAAGCAATAATGTCCTGAATAACAATCTCTTCAGAAAAATTAAGTACTCTTTGCTTTGGAACGTAATCAATTTTTTTTTTATTTTTTTTTTATTGAAATTTATATTAAATTATGTATTGATTGCACAACACCAGATAGTAGGATGTTTAAAAGATGTTTAAAGATGTTTAAAATCTTTTTAAGCTGTTTAAAGTTGTTTAATATTTGTTTAAATCTGTGTAAAAAACAGTTCAACCTGTAACGTTTTTAAAACCAGTTGAATTATTTTGAAACGCAGTAATACTACAAATAAATTAAAATTGGTAAAACAGGGAGAGGTTTTGAATTTGTTTATTGAACATGTCTATGTGTGACAACTCTCTCTCTCTCTCCCTCTCTCTCTCTCCCTCTCTCTCTCTCTCTCTCTCTCTCTCAGTCCCACGTAATCCAACAGGTTTTGCAAACAGGTTGAACAATATTTCAAACAGGTTTTAAACAGCTTTACACAACCATTTAACAGCTGTAAACAGCTTTTTAACAGCTTAAACAGCTTGCTGTCTGAGGGTGTTTGGCCCAAATGCCCGAATCGGGATATACGAATTCCTAACCGTGGTCATAACATTTGGAGATTAGTAAGTAATTCGGTAACCCTATGTCCGAATTCCTAACTCAACATTTTCTACCTGATCTTGGCGACTACTTTAGATTTCTTAATCGGATTGAAGAAAAGAAATATTTCACCTAATTAGTACTTGAAAATAGTAATGTTATTAGAAATTTCCAATAGAATTATAAACTAGATTTTTGGATTATAATAAAAATGAAAGGGGAATCCGAATTCGGTATTGGTTAAAAACTTGAAACAGAGATATTAACAAAATGTTTAAGGGTTTTATGCAAATTTGATTTAGTTGTTTTCGAAACTTTCGAACGTTCATTAATCGAGTAATCATTAAGTTCAATTAACAAGTGACAAGTTAAAAAATCTTTCAATCATCTAATTGTACGTATTAACGGTAATTCTATTATTATTTATATTTACAAAAAAATATACTTTATTACTGTTTTTATAAAAAAAGTTTAAGTACGATTATTTTTTTTTTAATTTTTATTTAATCAATTGATTTATATATTGTAGGCAATGATCAGCGAAAAAGGAAAGTTAAAAATAAATGTATAATTGCAATTTTGAACTTTTTTTAATTTTATTAATCACACGAAGTTAGAAAAAAATTACTTGGAACAGTTTATCTTCTACTATATAGTAGTACTTATAGTAGTATCTGTACTAAAAATCTTTACTTCAAGATTTTAACTTGCGATACTTTTACGAGTAAATTCTAATTAATTAATGAATCGTACAAAAAAATAATGTAAAGTTTTTCAAAACACAATGCGTTTTTAAAAATTTGAAGACTTTTTAGATTTATTAAATTCAAAATTAAATAATATTTGTATGCAGTTAGGAATTCGGACATAGGATTAACGGAGAGGGTCTGAGACCGGTAGCTCAGCTGGGGGTTGATCATAATGATCTGACCATAGTTAGGAATTCGGTATTACCCTGCCCGACTACCCAGTCCTGTAAAATAAAAGAAAAATTATTTGTTATTACATACTTTTTTTTTAAATATACATAAAAATTTTAATTACCTGGCTAAGACATGCATTATATTCCTTCTTAGGCACGTATATTACGTTATTTTGTCATTTCTTGTTTAACTTTTTTTTACTTATAGAAAATTTAATGACAATTTCATAAATTTCTAATATATAACGGTATAAGTTTATTGTCGCAAAATTATACCATGGTTTGACTTGTAGGTTGTGTATACACCTGGTAGATAGCGTTGTACTTCTATTTCTATATAATTTAGTTAAAAAAATAATTTGGATTTTTCGTCGCCCGGGAAAGAAGAATAAGTACTAAAATACCTATGTAAAAAGAAATTAATAAAAAAAGAGATAATAAGAAAAATATGATAAAAATCAAAAAACAGAAAAAAAAACAACTAGAAAAAGTTGAAAAAATAGGTATGAATTGGAAATAAAAAATTAAAAAACATAAATAGAATAACTGTATAATTAGAAGAAACAAGAAAAATGTAGAAAATCGAAAAAAAAAGAAGAAATCTAATAAACAAACAAAAATGGAAGAAATATTCACAAAGACAAAAAATAAAAAAATGAAAATTAATCAAAATAACAACAGAAAAAGATCGAAAAACTAGCTTAAACATTAGATATAAAAAAATATCTAGAATAAAAAAAAGCAAAAAATACAAAATAAAAGAAAAAAAATAGTAAACCCTTGAAACAAACCAGAAATATGAAAACATCCACTAAAACAAAAAAAAACATAACAAAAACAATAAAGAGAATAAGAAAAAGTCGTAAAATTTAAAAAAAAAAAGGAAAATGAAAAAACAAATCATTGATTATTAGGCGGTACAAAGTTTGCCGGGTCAGCAAGTAATTAAAAAATATTTTGTCATTTCTAATGTAAAATCTTCAAAAATGTAAGCGACTAACAAGCACATTTTTGTACTTGGCAATAAACACAGCTATAAACTTTCTTATACCTATTTTCAAAGAAAGAGGTGGTAATTTTCTTTTAAAATCTTTTTCTTGAGTATGCGGAAAGCCTGATTGAGTGTAATTTCAAAATATTTTCGTTTACGAGTACACACAAAACTTCAAACATCCATTTCCGAAATAAGGAGATTTTATCTTGTGCATAATTTGGTTCGCGGTTCGGTACGCAGTATTGTTCAACAAAAAATAAAAACACAAACAGCGCTTTCTTCGCCTAACACGAAAATCCTTTTATGTCTAATATTTTCCAAAGGAGCTTTCGCGAAATGTATGTTACACGTACGTTACAAGGAAGTTTATACCCAACCTAAACTAGCTGTAATAGGGAGCCATTTAAGAGTGAAACAAAAATTTATTGCAACTGGAGCTTTAATCTAACTTCTGAGAGGAAATTTTAGAGTGATAAATTCAGTTGGAAAATCTTTCGGTAATACTTTTAAATGTAAAAATTTATAATGCATACCGTAAAGACATACTGATAAATCTCTCTTTTTAAATCCTTAAAAACAAACACATCAAGTTAAACACTAAGCAATATAGTTAGAATGATATACACACATGCTAAAAATCTAGGGATATTAAATATTTTAAATATTTAGTTATGTAATTTATACATTAAGCTATGCTGGAAAGTGAAACACAAATAATATAATATAATAAATAATATAATATATATATATATATATATATATATATATATATATATATAATATATATATATAAATATATATATATATATAACTACAGACTCGTTTGATAGCGACTTTTTATGTCACTGTCATTAGAAAGAAAAGTGTTTCATAATTTATTATTTTAAAAGAAATATCAATACCTGGCTTTAATAGTATATTATATTATAAGGATTAAAAGTGCATATTTTTTTTACGAGCAATATTTGCAGTTGCAAGGCGGAGCGCAGCGCAGCCGAGCGAATGCAAAATTGCGAGTAAAAATAGGCACTTTTATTCCGTATGATATATACTATTTTTTCTCCAACCAAGTCAAAATTAAAATAAATTTAGTTTTATTCAAAAATCGTTAATAATTTGGTAATAAATTTGAACACCTATTAATTATAACAGCGATAGCAAGTCGGTAGTCATGGATATCTGGTATTGTTGGTAAATATTGATTGTCAAGTAGACGTCAGTAGACGTACTAATCATATAATTTTTGTAGTAGTTTTTACGCTGCCTTTAAAATGAATCCCGAACACAATGAAAATATACCTGCGGATATATTGGAAAGTGCCGAAGCAGTATATCTAAATCTTTTGCCACCCAAATCTCGCCAAGTTTATGAACTTGCATATCAGTGATTCATCGATTGGTGTAAAGAAAAAAATGTGCAAAACTATGCGGAGAGTGTTCTTATGGTGTAATATAGTTGCCCAATTAGTTTGTTTCACTAAGTTTGTAAGAGACAATGTTTTTTCTTCAAATTTCAATTAGAGAGCTCAAATGCAATTACTTTTAGTCCTAGGATTAAAAGTAGCGTTTTTAATCCTAGGATTAAAAGTGTTGCTAAGCAACGAGCAAATTTTTGTACGGTAAGGGAATTGATGGCTTTTGAACCTGAAAATAGTACAAAAATGTCAACATTTTTTGATGGTTGGAGAAAAATGTTGTTTTTTGTCTTTACAGGTAAGTTTATTACTTGTGTACAAAACATAAAAGTGTAATTAATTAGAAGTTGTAACTTTGTTAATAAATTTTATTTTGTCTTTACAGAAAAACGCAATTAAGTCTTTATTTTACCCATGAGAGAGTGATATTATTATATATATCTATATATATATATATATATATATATATAATTGATCCACAGAGAATGGTCCTATAAAAATTGTATTTTCAAAGAAAAACAAATAAAAAATTATGATAAGAAATTATTTTAATAATTTACAATATTAGTCGAGATTTCATTCGGGATGATTAAGGATGACAACACCTTATATGGACCGATATGTTCAGTTAAAGCGCAAAGGGACTGTTTTCAGGCATACCATCTACAGAAGGTTAAGAGAAGGTAATTTAGTTAGCCGAAGACCTTGTAGATGCTAACTTTTAAATCGATTGAATCATGCTAGTCCACTACGTTGAGCACAAGAACATGTTATATGAAATGGCAAAATGTTCGATTTACCGATGAATCTCGGTTTGGTTTGTATCCAGATTCTCGAAGGATACACGCATGGAGAGAAGTAATCTAATCAAACACAAGCGGGTCACAGCTACAGAGGAGGTACATGGTAGGTAAGAGTAGGAATTTTGCTTGGCAGTAGAAATAAGCTCGTTCTGCTGGATCGTTTTTTATCATCCATACGCGTAAAACACTAGTTCTGAGTTTATATTGATGCATGACAATGCTACTCCACATACAGCCAGAACGGCAAAAAAATGTCTTAGGAGGGCAGAGCATTCCAGTTTTGGCCTCGTCAACTCAATCACTCGATCTTAATCGTGTTGAGAATGCGTGGGAGATGCTTTAGCAAAGAGTTTTTTAAAACCAGAATTAATTATAAAATCGCAATTAGCTGTTTCAAGCTCTTCAACAGTCCTGGATGGCGATTCTTCAAGAAGATCTGGAAAACTTGATCCTTAGTATGGAAAGACGCATTATAAATGCACGAGCAGACCACCTCGGAGACCACATTCTTTATTAAATATTTTTTTCATTGTTTCATAAATTTTCGTTTTTTGCATACATCTTAATTTTTTTATGAAAATGTGTTATTTTGGTTTCTTCGTTCATGTACCTCTTATTACGTATTAGGCTTACATCAAGTTATTCCATAAAATACTTTTAAACCATTTTATAAGTAACGTTTTTAAATATCCCCAGATTTTGAGCATGTGTGTATCTACTCCGGCATAGGTATATTTAAATAGAAGCAGAAGAGGGAACCTTATTTCCCTGGATTTTATATTCTGTCGTACAATTTAAGTAATGAATTTCCTAAAACTTTACGTTTTAATCGTTAACGACTACGATACGACAGGACTGTCCTCGTAACATCTAAACGTTAATCATTTGTTAATCCTTTAACAAATTGGACAAGATTTACCAAATAGGACTTACTATGTTTATATTGTCTCTATGTATTATAGAAAAGTACAGTTTCTTGCTGCAACAAATATATACTGCAGCCTAAAACTCAGAACGTAATGAAGTGTGCACATATCCAAACGATTTTAACTGTACAACTTCTGCCAAAGAAACAGTAAAAATAATTAAAGTCAGCTAATAAAATAGCTAATTCTTTAAATTAATAGCTGTCTTCCACGGCCTTTAGGTCGCCATCAGTACAGAAACATCATTCTGCTGTTGCATAGGGCGAGTATTTTAAGGCGCTCAGTATTGGACTCATTATAATCCTCATTAGAAACAAGGTTAAACAAAAAAACTGTCGTTGCATTTGCCCTTACATTTGCTCAGTACTAAAAATCACAAAACAGAATTTAACACTTTACGTGGAAAAAGTGTCCGCGTGTTATTACTTATAAGGGATTGAATCAGAAGCTGTAACGTGGCGGATTTTTTGGACAAGTCTGAAGTGTGGTTTTAAAATTTAAAGACAAATAAAATTATTTAACAAGCAAAACATTTTCATTCAAGGATTATTGCAGCACTACAAATTTTATTGGCAATGGCTTATATTACCTCTACCATTAAACGAATGTTTAGTACCTACAGTTAAACTCGTAAAAATTAAGAAAGATTTAACTTTTAAGAACCAGAAAGCTTGAGAACATAAACAAACGATGGAAATGTCAACTGACGCAATATTTAATTAAAATAAAAACTCTGCATGTTTATTTGTATATTTATGCTTTATGCTTTATTACTAAACAAAGCAAATTTTTACTTTCCAGAATCATGACGATTCTGCCGAATTGGCTTTTCTTCAGTCGTTGAAGAGCTGGTATTCCTTCTCATACCGAACAAAATATTTAAACGCTCCAATTTATTTATTGCTTCGACACATTTCAGCATTTATCATTTATTTAAACAGGATGACAAACTGACAAATTTGTTTTTTTAAATCACTTTTTTGCATCATTAAGCAACGTGAATCAGAAGATATAATACGAATATAAACCCTACATGCAGTAAGTTTGTGTAAAATTAAAATAAAGTCACCCATTACATGGAGAACAGCAGTCGGTCCATAAATCCGACTTTTTTCTCGACCCTCGATCCAGCATGGGGTTGTATGCACTTATAATTTTACAAACTGTTGTTTAAATAAAATAAATTTATAAATATTTTTTATAAAAACATATCAGAAACGTAACGATAATTTTTTTCAATTTTTAACCATATACAACACTTACGCAAAATTTTAAATATATTTTTAATACAACACAGTATAAAATAAAACACTGTACGATACACAGCCGTAAACGGTTTAAGGTCTTCAATAGTGTTTTCGATAAAAAACTATTTTAGAAAAAGAATTTAAATTCGTGACCAACTATTGGGCCTAGTAAAATAAAAATTTATCGAAAAATCTCCATTTTGGGAGAGGTTGTACAAAAATTAAAACAAAAACTTATCTGAGCTTTCCTCTCACCGTATGCGAAGATACTTCCCGGACTATTAAGTTGTTATTAAATAATAATAACAAAAAACCTGATTAATTTTTTTACTTTAGTATCATTAAATTAAATTAGTTAAGAGCAGTTTAGCTATTTACATACAGTTTTTAGGTTCAACAAAAAAGGTTTAAAATGTTTCCTGGCAATCTACATAAAATACTGTATGCTAGCTTGTTTTACTGTTAAAAATCTGTTTGGGAAGCGAAGTAAGCGGATTTGCAGATGCAAATTGGATAAAAGACGGTTGATAACTAGCCGAGTTCCGGCGTTTATTTTCACAGATCTGTTTACATAACACGTTATTTTAAAAACGACAAACAAGATTACGTTTGTGTAAAATTGATTGTGCAGTTAATTAGTGAGTTAAAGTTCATTTTAGCAATAATAATTCTGTCACCATTCACTAATAGTATACAATGTATGAACAGAAAACGTTTTAATTTTTTTTGGTTAGCTTTTTTAATTAATACTAAGGATATGTGACTTATTAGTTTATAAAAGTATCATCAGTACCTATACTAATTTTTATGACACATTTTTCATGAGATTTAGAAATTAGAACAAACTGATATTCGTTCACAGATGGCTTGGTAGTTAGTCGGCGTTCTTAATCATATCTTGATTTAACTTATTTTTCATTAATCACATATATGAATAACTTTGATGTGAAAGTGAATATTTGTCAAATCACCAACTAAAATATCAGACTTTCTTTTTTTGTGAGCTGTTTAAATTATTAAGACCTATATTTTAATTTTAAAATCTTGTTAATATAGTAAAGCACCAAAATGATAAAAGAGTCTCGTTAAGGTTAAAGTGAAGATACCTACAAGATATAAAATTTACTTTTACTAAGACCTTTTTAGCTTCGTGGAATTCTGCCTTTAGAAGTGACTGAAAAAAAGAAATCAACAAATTGACTACAAATTTTGTTTAAAACTCGAAAAGGTAGTTTAGAAATTATTTATAAAATGCAGAACATCTATGAAAATAATGATTCTGGGTTCAGCAAAGCTTTGACAACAACAGAACTAAATCATATCGAGAGTCTTTTTTTTATTGATGGTGCGTTAAGTAAAAAATGATCTTAAAATATAGTTATTATCCTCGAACTGCCGATGCGGTTAAGTGCGGAAAAGTAAATTTCCGCAAGAGTTAGGATCAATATTTTTTCTACAAGCAAAATCACCTCGAAAATTATTTAGATACTTGAAAAGATGCGATTGTGACAATTAAATCTTTCATAGTGTCAATAAATACACGACTGTAGCTATAGCAACCCTACTTAAACAGGTGAGTTTGTTGTTGCTTTGAGTAAGGTTTACAGGGGTGATTTAATAAATTATGATTTTTTTCAAAACAAACATTTTAAAAATCCCTATTTTCATGTAAAATAATCTTAATTTTTTTTACTATTTGTATGTAGTCCAACAGGATAAAGATAATTATACAATAATTTGTAAAAAAGGTTATCGGAAAACATCTCTAATTAATAAAAAAAAATGCGTGCGGGAAAGTGGTATTTTCTGAATTAAAATGCGTGCGGGAAAGTGTTGTTTTACGCATGCTTGTAGAAACAAAAACTATTACTTTTTGACGTCACTTTTTGAAATTTTAATTCTGAAGATCAAAAATTTTATCTCTGAGGACATTTTAGAAACGGTAAATAATAATAATAATACTAATGTTCTTAAAAAGTTATAAATAGTGATATATTGTGGATTTTTGATTATTTATACTATGAAAACGAAACAATGACCAAATTAAAAATAATAAGCCCACAATTGAAATTATATACACGAGTAAGAAATTTGAAAATTGTTATTAAAACAAGATCTAAAATTGACTTGATTTTCAGTAAACTTAAAGACAAACACCTACGGAATTATTAAGTAATATAGTCTGCAGAATTCCATGCATAACGTGTAACCAAGTCTACATAGGAGAAACCACGAGGACACTACGTGGTCTCATAATTTCACATCGTAAAAATGCCAGACACTATCCGGAAAGATGCTCTTTAGCTAAACATGTTTATAGTCTTAAACATGTAATAGATTATAATAATGTAGTGATATTAAATGCAGAGAACAATCTAAAAAAGAGAGTCTACCTCGAGCAGTCTAAGTGGTGATTAGTAGTCCCAATGCTGTGTTACACAATATATAATGATAAAAAAAAATGTCAGAATAATCCAGATAGGTACACAACCTGGATTTATCCTGGTTGGAATTCCTAACTCTAGGACATATCATGCTGCGATAGAGTTATAAAAATTAGTCTACACAAGGGCAAAACAAAGTTTTATATGACATGCAAAGCGACCACTTGAGAGCCATTTTTGTCAGCCGGCAGATGGTTATTGATCCCATTGGTCAATACCATACGTTGACACTCCTTTCCTCTTTCCTTGCTGAGAAACAAAACAAAATTGATCGTAACATAGTTATTTTCAATTCTAAGTAAAGTTTTCACCCTGGTATGGAAAACAAAGGATGAAAAAGGATAGAAGGTCTCATTAGCCGATAATCTGTCATCAGAGTAGTGACTTAATGGCCCCATTAACCTACAAAAGTCACATCCTGAGCTTTTTCCCACCCTAGCGATTAGAATTCTTGAGTTTGCTTGCTAACAATTGTACAGAGATTTTTCGTTATGGTGAAGAAAAGGAGAGAAAAAGGACAGAAGATCTCATTAGCATGTATTCTGTCATTAAAAAAAGTGACCAAATGGCCTCATTAACCATGTAATCATTTTCTAAAATTTTTCTTCTCTTTCCACACCGGGATTAAACATCCCTGAGCACGTTGGTCAGAAACCAGAAAAAGGGGCACCACCCAAAAATAGAAAGAGAGAAAAAAGAAATAAAAATTTACATGAATACCTCAGTTCACTAAGACCACCTGTTGAAATTTTCCCCCTCTCTAGTTCTGTGCTGTAACCTTGTCTGTCAGTGTTCAATGCGAGAATAGACATTTGTATTTGACAAACGACTTCAAACAGATGACAATGTGACCAGTTAACCTAAAATAATGTTAAATAATTTAAGAGTTAAATGTCTTAAATAGTTACTAATCTCCAATTTTAACTTAATTTAATTGTGTCAATGTATTTTTTCCATTATATTTTACGTTTTACAATCATGGACGAAATAATCTCATTAAGTGTAAGTAGAGTTTTTTATACACTTTTTTTATATAGATAAGGTTTTCAACCACGTTTTTAATATTGTAGCTTCCCTGATGATGTGAATATACATTCACGAAAGCTTGTAAAGTAATAACTTTTCGTTTGCCGTTCACCCCAATACAACCTACTTTGTTTCCTAACGAGTCGGCAAAGATTTCTTGTTTTATATATTTTATTTTAAATTCTATACTTTACTTTACCTCTCAGAAATAATGTTTTAACTTGTGTTTATAGCAAAAAAATAAAGTTACATCGGACCCAAAACAAGCGACCTACAATAATGTACATAACACCAAAAAATGGGCAGCAATAAACGATTACTACACCAAAAATAATAAATTTCACAACATATCCTGTTTAAGATGTAGAACTGCACGTTAAACCCATATATCACTAACATTAAAATGGTTCCCAAGCAGAAGAGAATGTGTTTGGAATAAAATGGAAGTCGTGCTGTTTCAAACGTCCATTCATATTTTCAATTAACTGCTTCTCGACTTACGGAAAATGAACAATAAAAATTCCTCGCATAACAAACAGAATGCACCGTAATATCATTATTAATAATGTCAGCAGATATTATGTACGTTCATAAAAGTTGTCAGATACAGAAAAACTTCCTATACAATGATGTTACAACTAGGAGGTTATGATATTAACAATCTATTATCTGAAATATAATTTGAACTGAATTATTAATTTGACATTATGTATAAACGATGTACCTATTAAAATTTATTTACTACTGCTTTGTATTCTTTAGATATCTGTTTTCTTATATTTTTTATGCTTCTCATGGCTGGTTTTAGCGGGAGGAGTAAACGCAGAAAAAGCGCCAGAAATAGTATTATACGTTACAAGGTCGGTAGGTGACTTATTACAGTACGAGGACTGTAATAACACCTAACGACCATGTATCGTATTATATTTTATTTCATCCTGTTTTTATAAATTAATAAATTCATAAAAATGTTAACAGTAGTTCGTAACTTGACTAAAAATAGTTCGTAACTTGATTAGTTATGTCAAATTACCTTGAAAGCGATCTGTCACTGTCAAATAATTTTTTTATTATTAAGGTTTAATTGTTAATATAAAATTGAATAACATTGACTTCCTTTTAAATATGGATGTAAAAGTAAGTAATTAATTATTTTATTTTTATTTTATAGTCATTATAGTATTTTTAAATGTCAAAAATTAAAAGTAATTGTCTTCCCTTAAGCAATCAGAGCAGCGTGGCTAGGCAACACATTACAGTACCTGATACCGTAATGTTTTACTTACCGGCGCCAAATTGATTATAGGGAAGTGTATTTACTGGACAGGATGAAATAAAATATGTTGCCTACATTGCATATACCTTTATATCTCACACACGTTGTAAGATAACTATGATCATTTATAAGACAGTTAATCGCATGACCAGCTCATTATTACATACATATAGGCACCTATAAGCACACGTATACGTATAGTTATATGAAATTACATTTATATTTACAACTTTGCTAGTACCTATGGATTGTCTTGGTGATTGTGCTTAACGTTAGAACGTTATTGTATAACTTAATTGTTTAAATTTTTAATGAATGAATAATATTATTGAGCTTTATATGTCAAAAGGTTGTAAAAAGATTGTGTTAAATATAGTCACAAATTTTTGATAAGGATATTATACAGAAACTATTAATGATAAAGTCAATTTTTGACAGCAAATATAAACACGATTTTTAACATGCATGCTTCTCTCAGGACTGTCAGGGTTAGTAAGATGCCAGCACCATGGTTGACTACAAACTTAAAATTAATTCTTAAACAGCGTGATAAGGCCTTAACAAAATTTAGAACAGTAAAAAATCATGAAAATTGGAATTATTATAAGGAATGCCGAAATTACGCTCTAGCATCAATCAGAAGAGAAAAAGCGGCTTATTTAAATAAACTTAGCGAAGAATGAAATTCAAAATTTTTGTGGCGTGGTTTAAGGGACTTTAATATTCGTTTTTCACGTATTAGCAATGAAGTACAGAACCACTTATGCAATCCAAGTGAAATTAACGATTACCTACTTCATTAGCCTATTTAAGAAATCTGATAATTGTCAGGAAAATATCGACTTCTACACGTCAAATAAATTTAATCAAAACACGTTTTTTACTGCTGTTACTCAGAATATTATTCTTGATATTATACACTCTATCAAATCAAATGCAGCCGGAAATGATGGCATTACGTTATCTATATATGGTTAAATTATGTACTCCTACAATTTTAGATCACATTACACATATAATTAATTGCTGTCTAGACTTTGGATATTTTCCTAAAGCTTGGAGAGAGTCTATTGTTTGTCCAATACCAAAAGTGCCCAATCCCGATACAGTTTGTGATCTGCGACCTATCAGCCTGCTTCCGATAATTGCTAAGATTTTAGAACCGGTTGTTTACCACCAATTGAACGAATTTCTCATGGATAACAATGTTCTACCTATTGAACAATCTGGTTTTCGCAAGGGTCATAGCACTATTACTGCTTTATTAAATTTAACTGACGACATCATGCGAGCTATCGACAAGAAAATAAGTGTTTTTCTGGTTGCCCTGGATTTTTCCAAATCATTTGATCTTATTGATCACACATTATTATGCACAAAACTTAAATATGTTAGAATAGAGGGTAATGCACTTTCATTTTTTAAATCTTATTTATGGAATCGTAGTCAACGTGTGCGTATTCGAGATAACTACTCATCTTCTAAAGTTATACTGTCAGGTGTTCCACAGGGATCCATTCTGGGCCCAGTGTTGTTTCTTTTATATACTTCTGATTTACCGAAAGTGGTAACTACCAGTAAAATACAGTTGTATGCAGACGATATACAATTACTGGTTTTCTTTAATTTCTCTGAGATCCAACAGGCTAATGATACAGTTAATCACGAGTTAAATAAAATTTTATGGTTTTCAAAACAACATAATTTGACTATTAATCCGTTAAAAACAACGGTCATTCTGTTAAGTTCTAGATCTAATAGAGATATTATTAAATTGGCGGCAAAGTTGGAGTTGGATGGAGTAAGAATAAAATTTTCAACTGAAGCTAGAAACTTAGGCTTACTAATAGATGAGTCACTTAGGTTTAAGAATAATATTAAAAATTTATTAAAACGATGTTATGTAAGAATGCGTGTACCTACTTTATGCAAATAAACACATCTTAAACTATAAAACGCGTGAAAAGCTTTGTACAACTTTCGTCCTTTCAATTTTAAATTATTTTCTTATAGTGTACTATCCATGTTAAGATAATGATTCACAAAATCATTTACAACGAGTCCAAAATACCTGCTGCAGATTTGTATTTGGTCTTAGGAAATATGACCATACTTCTAATTATATTACACAACTTAATGGGATAAAGATAAAAAAATTATTTCAGTTACATTTTCTTGTTTTTATGTATCGTTTAATTAAAACTAAATCTCCGTTAACCTTGTTCCAGAAAATGATTTTTCGTAATTTAATACATAATCGGAATATCCGATATAACACTTTAACAACGCAACATCACTCTACCGCTATGTTCGAACGTTCATTTACGTAAAATTTAGTGAAACGAGTGAAACTATGTAATTGCTATCGTTTATTGCTGTCATCATACGTTAGACAGTTTTAAACGCACTGTGAAAAAATTCTTTCTGAACATTAATAATTTGTTTTCAGTATCCAATATTGTATAATTATTATTTTTTTTATTTCTTAACATTTGTACTGAAGAGCTTTTTAAAGCTTTTGTACCTGCTTTGTTACTTTCTTCTTTTTATATGATATTGTATCTCTTGAAGGTTAAGAGTTAAAGAGTAGCCTTCTCGAGGCAAATGTGTATGTACCTACATGTTTGTAAAATAAAAACATTTATTATTATTATTATTATTTTTATTATCCAAGGTCATTGTATTATTGATTCAGTAGCATCATTGTGTGATGAATACTTTTTAAAACTAAAAAGTCAAAGCTAATCCGTTGTATCTTTTTAGCTTTTTGTATCGTGAATGCTTTTCAAAAATGAAACGTCAAAGCCAGACCGTTAAATCTAGAAGAAACTGTAGACAGTTTTATTTTTATTCTACACTAGCTGTACCCGCCACATCGTGCACGGTTAAAAGATTATTATAAAAATGCTAAAAATCAATTTTTAAACGAAGTCGTTGAGACACAACTGTTAGCAATAGCCCGGTGCGACAGGTAGCCTATGTTAAATTAAGTCATTGGTGAAAGAATTCTAAAATAAAAGTAGCCTAAATTACAGAGAGATGCTAACAACAAAGTTAAAAAAAAATCCTATGTATACTAACGATATTGATAAAACCTGGAATAATATAAAAAACAGTATACTCAAAGCAACATAGCTGGCAATTGGACAAAGAAAGTAAAAAAGAAAGATAGTGAACGAAAATGGGGAACTAGCTGCGAATGACAAAAATATTTTAGTGACATGGAAAGCACACTTTAAATGTACAAAATAACAGCCTTACACACAAACAACTATTCTATATCGCAAAAGCTGATTAGTAGAAGAAATTTCTCCTAGACAGACTTTCAACTTTTACTGAAAAATCATCGAAAATTACCTATGTGGTTTTAGAAAACACCGGTCTACAGTGGATTAATTTTTCACAATTGATAAAGAAATGTTAGGAATTTAATAACGAACTGCACCAGCTGTTTATTGCGTTTGAACAGGCATACGATAGCATGCTAAGGACCCAACTATGGAACACAATGGAAGAACTAGGAATGCCTAAGAAATTTATTAATTTAACAAAAGCTTGTGTAGTCGGATCTTGCAGCAAATTTAAAGTTGGACATCTGCTCTCTACCTCTTTCGTGGTTAACTCTGGTTTGAAACAAGGGGACGCTAAATCACCGATACGATTTGTGATTGCATTGAAACATTAATTAAGGGTATATGAAAGAAGTGTTCTACGAAGAATAAATGGCCCAGTAAAAAATAAGATAACGCTAAAAATCAGAAAAGAACGCCAAATATACTTATAAAAAAATATAGATCTCCAGATAGTCTCCAAGAAATAAAACCAATAAGAATGAGATGGTCAGGACATGTAAATTAGTGTGGAAGGATACGCCAACCGGTAGAAGACCTACGGGAAGACCACAACTTAGATGACTGGTTTGGTTGACCAGTACCCAGCAAGGGTTGTAGAGCTATGGAGTTAGTAAATATGTTACTCTTTATTACATAAGCTATCCGCTAGTAAGATTCCCATTAAAATCTCTCTAGGTGTTTCATAGATTTTCAGGAACAAATAGACAGACAAACAGACAGACACAAATTGTAAAAAATGTTGTTGTGGTATGTGTGCTACATATGTAATTAGTATCAAGCGGCTAGTTTAATAGATATTACAAACAGACACTCCAATTTAATTTAATGTCTAGATATGTAAAATTTTAATTTAGCGTCACTGAGGTCGAACACGAAGTGATCTCTAAATATCTTCCCTTGGGATATCTCTAGACAGACTTCGCGTCCCGTGCCATTATTGCGTATTAACACATTGTTAATATTTTTTGGTAAATCACAACTCTTATGCATTTTTTATCATGAATGCTCTTTCACACAAACCCTGTAGATTGAATCTTAAAACAACTAGTCCACCGCGCACAACACTTTTTTTAGAATGATTAATACATACTTGAAACTTTGTGTATAGCTTCCTATTGACGAGTCCAACAAAGTTTGAAATTATCTAAATTTAAAACTGCTGCTTTTCGAGCTAAAAATAAACGTTATATTATTTAAGCTGTCGGACAGCAAAAACGCAGCAATAAATTTGTCGGACAATGTGAGTATTTGATTAATTATAAACAAATTGTGTAAAAATGAATTTTATATATATTATATATATTAAAAAACGTAACCTCGAACATGCGAAATTTACCAGGTTACGTTTTTTAATATATATAAAATTCATTTTTACACAATTTGTTTATAATTAAGTATTTAATCAAATGCTCACATTGTCCGACAAATTTATTGCTGCGTTTTTGCTGTCTGACAGCTTAAATATTACGTTTATTTCTAGCTCAAAAAAGCAGCAGTTTTAAATTTAGATAATTTCAAACTTTGTTGGACTCGTTAATAGGAAGCTATACACAAAGTTTCAGGTAGGTATGTATTAATCATTTTAAAAAAAGTGTTCTGCGCGGTGGACTAAACTGTAGATAGTTTTATTTCTATTCTTGATACGTAGAATACTAAATTAGTGATCCTTAAGTCGTACTTGAAAATTAATCTTCGTTTGAGTTATCTATAGACAGACTTATTGAAAGTCGTATGCCGTTGTTGTGCATTGGCACAATGTTCTTCGAGTGGGTCTGATATGCTGCAATGTAAAATAAGTAAGGTCTGTTTTTGGTAAGGTTTTTGTGATTTGGCATCCGGCACCTTTTTTGTACGGTTTTTGTTCTGTACCTATATGATCCGTTGGTGATTTAAATAAAATGCAGCTGGAGTTCTATGCTTTTAATTGTGTGTGAATCCCTAATTATAATTTTATAACAAACTGTATTTATATAAAAAGTAATTAAATAGTGGTAATAAAAAATTTTCAAAACAGTAATATTTGAAAAATATTTATCTTAAACCTTTTACTAAAAACCCTTTGTATATTCCAGGTCTCTATATAAGGCTCCATTGATTTTTTCATTATCCGTAATAGACATTTAGTAGAATAAGTCTGGTAATACCTCCTCATTTTACCGGCAATTTCCCCTTCATTTCATCCAATCTCTTACGACATGAAACATTTTTCTTCATTATCAGGGTATGACAATTATTCGTGTGTAGAATTGCTGACGATTTCCCAAAGGCCCATTTCAAGGCCCCGTTTAAGGTCTTTATCCTTCTGACAAAACAATATTATGTTGTTAGACCCTTTACAGTGTAGCTTAGATCTGGTATATAATTTCGGAGGCGACAAAGTTTTTCTCTAGGGATCTAAGCAAAACGCGATTTTCCCGGAGAGAAGAAAAATCCAGTGACGGAAATCCCTTTAATAGAATTAGAAGGATGGACGGGTCAGGTGATTTGGAAAAAATAAGAATTTTTTATTGATTTTTACAATACAATCGTAATTCAGCAAAATAAATTGTTTTTTTTTTCAATATAATTATTTTTTATAAGACAATTTTATTAGTGAAAATTATGTGATTTTCAAATTTAGTGTTTAAACAAGTTTTAATTTTCTTACTAGGTAATCTGATATATATATTTTTAAATTATTGAGTTAAGTTTTTCTGGTCTTAATATTTTTGGTTAAAATACTAAAAAATGGCAAAAAAGCGAAATAAACAAATAATATAAGCTGTTTGTGCACAAAATGTATTAAATTTGGGTTTTAAAACATTTTTTAACTATTAAGATAAAAAAACTGAAGTTCTAAAAATGAAAGTTTTTTATACAAAAAATAACGGTTTTAAAGAAAAACATGTTTTAAGAAAAAAACTAAGGCTTTTTATAAGAAAATAACATTTTAATATTTGTTTTCTGTGAAATTTGACGTTTTCAGTTAAAATCACTATTATAAAAAGAAAAATTATATTTTTTAATAAAAAATTAGTTATGCTAAACAGAAGTAAATTTTAAGGATTTTTTTGTTTTTTTTTGCGTATTTTTGATTTTAAAGATATATTCCGTTTTTTTACTTTTTAGCTTTTTTGACCATTTTATTGAATTTTCAGTTTTTTGTTTCCTCATTTTTTGAACTGATTTTCGTTTTTGTAATAGTTTTTTTTTCGAGTTTTAACGTATTTTTTTTCTATTTTTTATTTTTTTAGCAATTTCCGATTTAACTGTTATTTTTTGTTGTCTAACATTTACTCGGTTTTTTGAATACCCGTGTACTTTTTTGTTTCCCTTTGTCTTTTTTTTTATTTTTAAATGATTTTAAGTTTTTTTAACTTTTTTTCTTTTTTCTTTTTTTTTAACGTTTTTTTAGTTATTAGGTAATGTTTTTTTAGTTTATAACATCATTTCGGTTTAAACATTTTATATATTGTTTTTATGGATTTTAAACATGTTTTAATTTTTTTTATTATTTTTAACAATTTTTTTGGTTATTAAACTAAATTTTGCATATACCTACTAGCTGTCCCGGTTGACTTCATACCGCATAACACTGTCGTGACCTTTTTTCATTTTTCATTTTTTCGAATTTTTACTATTTTGCTTTCAATATTTTTTTTTATTTTATCATATTTTCTCGTTATCAGGTTTATACTGTTTTTTCGTTGTATTTTATAAGTTATTGATTAAATATATTAGATATCCACTGCGCCACCTTAAGGTGGCTTCATGGTACTTAATTTAGTAAGAATTTCTCTTTTAAATATGTGAGATAATAACTGCACCACCTTATGGTGGCGTCATAGTATTTGATTTAGTAAAAATTGCTTGTTTAAATATATGAGATATTAACTACGCTACCTTACGGTGGCGTTATATCATTTTAAAAAGATATTTTTTGGCTTTATTTTTTTAGTATTTTGCCTTTTCTTTTGGTTTTTCGTTTATTTTTTTATTTATAAATCGAAATTCAACATTATCTATTGGGTTTTCTCACAACGTAACTGTTCAATAATCTAAAAATCAAAATACGGTGCCATCTACCGGGTGTCTATCTAACCTAGATGTCAAAGGTTTATAGAGTTACTTCAATTAACTTAAACTGTCATCTATTAGGAGTTCGTAGAACTAAACAATAAATAGGGGACTTTACCGTCGAAATATACAAAAAAGTAAAAAAATTATTAAAAAACATTTTATAGTGGACCAAATAGTAAATCTAAACCATTCTCAAATCCATTTAAATATATACAAAAAAAATTATGAAATTCGGTCCAGCCGTTTAGAAGGAGTTTAGTAACATACACACGACCACAAGAAATATATATATTAAGATTTTCATTTTTTTTGTTTCGTATACGGTACGTATAGTGCCGAAACTATTTATGTCAACTAAAAAATTAGCTAAGGAAGAAGTTTACCTGTCTGTGTTAACATTCCCTCCAGGTAGTGATATCTTTAATTAGTGGTCTCGTCCACGCACTTTTTGTTTTATTTTTCTACCTTTGCTGCCAGGAAGCACGTGTTCTCCTCCTGGCTTTTTTTTAGTACTGTGGGGCGTTCACGTTTTTATAGATCTTTGTTCATTTTTCGACGAGAAGGTCAATAGGGATTACACCTGCGACAACCTGGGCTGCTGCTGTTGAGATCGTTTGATAACTTAATATGACCCTTAACAACATTTTTTGTTGAAGGCCCTCTAGTTGGTTTTTGTTTTTTATTTTATTGCAGAAACCCACACTGGAGCTCTGTATCTAACTTCACCGATTTAAAGAGTTCTAAAGCCAAGACTGTACCTACCGAGAACGTCGAAGTAGTCAAAAATAAAGATAAGACGTTAAAACAAAATTTTAACATATAAATAAAGACAGTCGCACCTAACAGAACATGTAACACCAGTACAAATGTACTCAATATAAACAAAAAATAATAAACCAGGGTAAAGGCAAAAAGTCACTATACGATGGATGGTCTAACAATTAAAAGTTTTGAAGCTCCAAAAATTCGATTGTCTTTTGGGCAGTGATAGCACTTCCATTGTTTTGATATAGGATGATTTACTGTCGTGTGTTGCTTTGTCGGAGTTTCGCGATAACTTCTGGTTAACAAACGTTGCAACCATTTTCTTAGACACACTGGTTAATTTTTCCTAATCGCGAAAAACCACACAGCGAATTGCCGTTTATTTTTCGGTTCGTAAGAGTAAATCCACGACTAGTTGTATCGCAATGAAACTATGGATTTATGTCAACAAAATATTGTTGTTAGATTTGTGTCTGGAGGTCCTATTGGTGGTGCCTTCTAAGCGGCAAAATATTCGTAGAATATGTTTACTATGAATACACACATTTTTGTTCTAAAACCATGATGACATATATTTCTTTTTCGTTTTTTTTTTCATGTTAATTTATAAAAAAATTCGAAAAGAGGTTGACCTTAAAGGCCATCCTTGCAACTTCCCGCTAATTTTAACCGTAAAGCTATAGTAACGTGGCGTATTTTCACGTTTTTGGTCTTTTCTTGGAATGTTTAAAAAGGCATTCGATCCAGTTTTTTGAGACCTAAAAATGTTATTCGAAGTGCAAAATCGATTAGTCAAATATCTCAAAAATTTCAAAAAAAAAAAAACATTTTTTGTAATTTTTCGACAACGATATCTCACACACACACACACTCACAGACACACACACACACACACACACACACACACACACACACACACACACACACGCGCGCACACACACACACACACACACACACACACACACACACACACACACACATCCACACATACAGACGCCCTCGTAAAAATAGTCAGGGGAGGTTCCAAATACCTCAAAACGTTGAGATCCGATGAAAACTCGATTTTCGAAAAACGGGGTAAGACCAATACCTTCCCGATTTTAAAAAAATTTTTAGTTTTTTTAGCGGAAAGTTAAAAAACAAGAGTTATTTATGGTAAATACTTTTTTTAGTTAAAAATAACATTCTTTATAAAAAAAAGTGATTGCTGGTATTTTTTTTGTAGAATACTAACCGTTTTTAAAAAAATTAACAATTTCTATTTTTATCAGTGTGCTGTTTATTAGGTAGGTACCTTGAAATTTTTAATAATTTCATCTTAATATGCGACGCAATAAATTTTATTGGAATATTATGTCATTACGTTTTCACGGTATTTCTATTCAATTTCCCGTTAGGCAACTTCCGTCATTTTCTAAGTGAATCAAAGACCGATGAATATCAAGGCCTGTAAAAAGGCATCCAATCATCGAAATTACCGTAATTGTCGAGGCAAAATGCACCATTTTTTTTATTTTTAAAAAGAGAGCAATCAAATAAATCGTTAAGGATTCTAGTTTTTATAATTCCTCAAGGAACGTTGAGCAATTAATAATTTGAATATAAATTTTCTTCTCATTTCGAAACAATTATAAAGCTATTTAATTTTAAAACGAATTTTAAATGGTATGCCAAAGAAGTTAATACCGTTTTTAAATTTTCTTTAATGATACAAAAATATAGTGGGTTTTGCATGCTGTAATTAAGGCAAAATATTTAACGGCAGAGCTTTAATTAAAGTTTTTTTAATAAGGATAAACTTTAAAATAAACCTAGGTTTTTGGTTTTACAAACGAAATATTATATTCGCATGAGATTGTTTTAATGAGTATATAATTTAGTACTATATTATACGGTAACGTATATAGAAAGAACCATTTCAGGTTTAAATAAAATCATGAACAAGATTTACTTGCTTTAAATTTCAGAATAATGATTAAGGCTGCTAATTTTTGATTATCTAGACACATGCAGTCGTTTGTGTTAAAATTATAAATGTTATAAATTTAACTTGTGTTGAAACTTGAGCACATTGTCGTTACAAAAATTGTTGATTAGCAAAGGATTTTATTTGCAATTGTTCTGTTGTTAGTAGTGGTTGTTTTAAAAGTTTTAGTCCTAGAAAAGGAATCGTGGTAGAGATTTATTAGTAGAGGACGAGGTAACGGCATCAATGTTACTGGCAGAAGGATACCTACTCTATGCATTTTGTGCTAATTTGTTAGGAAGAAATTAATCCATTATAAGTTGTATGTTAAAACGCTCCAACTAATCAGGATCCTACCAACGCAGATCTTGACAAAAGAGCAAAAGGTCTACATATACAAGAGATAAGCGCTTTCTGCGTGTGTCTGTGTTTTGAAACAGGACAGTCACTGTACAATTTTCCGAAATGTGTTAACTATTGCTCGCAATGTACTGTTTGTCTTGAACTGTGGAAGACGTTTAAATAAAGCTAGATTAAACAGTGGAAGACTGGCAAAAAACCTTTGTTAACCAGGAAACACAAAGTTGCTGTTTTGGATTATTTTCCTCGCTGATTGCTTTCTTAAATGAGTGGACTGTATGTAATAATTATTTTACTTTTAATTTTATTAAACATTTATTTAAACATCAATTGACATGAATTTGCATGTACTCTTACATAAACGTATTCTACGACTCTACTTCTCTATGCTCAATGCACAGACGCACAGCACACATTTGCCGTGTTGTCAAATTTCAAAAAAAATACAAAATATAAATGCTTGCCGTAACATTCCGGCCGCCTTGAAAGTACCTAGTACTTTAAACTAACAAAATAAAAGGCGTTAAAATAATCTAGTATTAAAAAACATTACATAAATTACAAAAACAACAAATAGTCAATACAAATTATAGATATTTAAACATAGGTGTCCTAATTGATAGGTAACACTCGGATTTTAGTAACAGCACGTGATAAAACACTACCGGATACCTTTAAATCAACTACCCTCACTATATTATCCTTTCCAGGATGTAACGTCACTATACGTCCTAGCTGCCATTTCATAGTTGGTGAATTATCATTTTTAATTAATACCAGTGCACCAACTTTCAATGAATTGTCAAAATTTTGTTTCCATTTTGTTCTTCTTTGCAATTCTGACAAATATTCACGTTGCCAGGTATGCCAAAAATGTTGTATCCTACTTTGCAATTGTTGCCATCGGTTGAGACGATTTTCAGGAACAGTTGTTAAATCGATCTCTGGTAAATTCGTAAGAGGTTTCCCAATTAAAAAGTGTCCTGGTGTAAGAGACGAAATATCTTCTGGATCGTCAGTTAGAGGGCACAACGGTCTTGAATTTAGTATTGCTTCAATCTGAGTCAAAACCGTGTTAAATTCTTCAAAATTTAAACGATTTTCTCCAATTACACGTTTAATATGTCGTTTAGCGCTTTTAACCGCCGGCGCCGCCTCCCAGATTCCCCCAAAATTTGGTGAACGCGCAGGCGTAAAGTGCCATTGAATATTTTCATTTAACAGCTCAGAGGATATATTTGCTGATTTATTTTTTAAAAGTTCGTACAATTTATGAATTTCATTTTTTGCCCCTACAAAATTTAATCCGTTATCTGAGTAAATGTTTGTCGGTTTTCCCCGTCTACTAATGAACCTTCTTAAAGCTGCGATAAATGCTTCAGTTGTCAATCCCGAAACTAATTCTATATGTACAGCCTTTGTACTCATACAAATGAATATGCAAATATAAGCCTTAATTATTTTAGCTCCACGAGTTACTCTATCCTTTAATAAGAATGGACCGGCAAAATCCGTGCCCACATTTGAAAAAACGCTAAATGAACTTGTTCGCACGTCAGGAATATCTCCTATTAAATAGTTCGTCTCCTTTGGTGCTGCTTTAATACAAGTAATACAATTTCTAACTATATTTTTACATGTATTACGACCCGCAATAGGCCAGTAGATTTCCCGAATCGAATGGAGTAACTGCTGTGTGCTACAATGAAATAAACGTTCATGTTCCTCTCTTAAAATTAATTTGGTTAAAACGTGACTATTTGGTAAAATAATTGGATGTTTTTTATCAAACGGCTGATTCGAATGTCTTAACCTACCACCAACTCGTAACATTCCATCCTTTAAAAAAGGATTAAGGGACAACAATTTACTTGATTTATGCAGTGGTTTATTATGACTTAAATTGTGATACTCTTGAGAAAAACACTCTAACTGTACATTTTTAATTATTAAATTCAAAGTCTTATCAATTTCTTCTGGTGTTAAAAGTCCATACTTCCTTACTTCGGACTTAGGTAATATGTAACTTACAAAACGAGAAACATACGCGACAACTCTTACAATTTTTTTTAATGAAGAAAGTCTATTTAATAAATGATTTATATAATTTTTTGTTTTAAACGAAATACAGGAAACAATTCGTAATTCAGGAATTTCTGAACTGTTTATTAAAGGTAATTTTAGCTTCCAATTTGAATTATTTTCAAAAAACCATCTGGGACCATGCCACCGAGTTCTGAATTCTTTAAACCTTCCAATGAAGTACCCCGTGTTAATAAATCGGCAGGGTTGTCTTCGGAGCTAACATGATTCCAATCTTGAAATTCAGTTAATGACCTGATTTCACTAATTCTATTTGCAACGAATGTTTTAAACTTATTCGATTCCGATCTTATCCAAGATAAAGTAATCGAAGAATCTGTCCAAAAGTAACACCTTTTAAAACGTATCTCCAAACAATCTATAATCTTTTTTGACAAATTTGACAGCAATAAAGCTCCACATAATTCTAATCTTGGTAGACTAATTTGTTTTAAAGGTGCAACCCTGGATTTTGCACATAATAAATTTGATGTAAAAGTTTCAAATGATGTCAAACACCTTAAATAAATACATGCACCATACGCTTTAACAGATGCATCTGAGAATCCGTGCAGTTCAATTTCTATGTACTGTGAGAAGACAGTGCATCTAGGAATATCAAAATTAGAAATTTTAATTAAATCATCACAAAAACCATTCCATCTATTTAATAATTCTGCTGGAACTTTTTCATCCCAACCTATGCTAAGTTTCCAAAGCTCTTGCATTAGTAGCTTAGCAACGATTATTACAGGTCCTAACAATCCTAACGGATTAAATATTTGGCAGATAACAGATAAGATTGTTCTTTTGGTAATTTTACTTTCACATTGTTTTTCTAAGTTAATTCGGTATTTTATTACATCTTGATTAGTGTCCCAATATATCCCTAAAGTTTTATTATTTTCAGATTCTCCTATACTTAATATGCGTGCATCTAATTGTTTATTTACCTGAAATTTGGATAAAAGATCTCTTTTATTGCATAAAAATTTACGAAGTTCAAAACCATAACTCTCTAATAAATTTACAATATTATTCTGAGTTTTTAATAATTCCTCTTCTGAATCAAACCCAGTTAACAGGTTATCCATGTAAAAATCCCTCTGTATAATTTTTGAGGCTAAAGGATATTTAATTTCGTTATCCTTTGAAATTTGTATTAAACATCTGACAGCTAGATATGGGGCAGATGCAGTCCCATATGTAACAGTGTTTAATTTATACACCTTAAGTTTTTCCTTACAATTTGATCTCCAAAAGATTTTTTGATATTGCCTTTCTTCCTCGTTAATCCAAATTTGGCGATACATTTTTGAAATATCCCCAGTCATCACATATTTATGAATTCGGAATGTACTCAAAATAGAAAACACATCTTGTTGTAATGTTGGTCCAACAAATTGGACATCATTTAATGACATTCCACTTGATGTTTTTGCAGACGCATCAAAAACTACCCTGCATTTGGTAGTAATACTACTATCCTTAATTACTGCATGATGTGGAATGTAATAACCTTCTAATTCATTGTCTTCAGTTTCGGACATATGTCCTAGACTTTTATATTCTTCCATAAATACACAGTAGTCGTTATGTAATTTAGTATTTTTCTCAAATCGTTTCTCTAATAATAAAAATCTTTTCATTGCTACCTCACGAGAATCTCCTAACTTATTTAAATTTATTTTAAACGGAATTCTCACAATAAAGTTTCCTTTTTCATTTCGTTTTATGGTTTGTTCAAAATAACGTTCACAATATTTTTCATTTTCTGATAACTTTAATTGTTTATTAGTTACCTCTTCAATTTCCCAAAATTTTTTAACTGTATCATCAATATATGACTTTGTTTCATAATTTAATATATTCAAACAATTTATCGATTTATTTCCTGAAGCTGGACCTAAATCTAAATTTCCAGCTATTACATAACCCAATTCTGTTTCCTGTAACACCGGTAGATTTTCACCAAGACGCAACTGATTCGATTTCATAATTATCCAAAATACCTCCGAACCTAATAATACTTCAATATCATCAGACACATTAAAATTTGCATCCGCTAATGTAATGTTTGAAGGAATTTTTAAACAACCTTTATTAAATGATATAACCGGTAATTTATCCGTGATACGAGGAATAACTAGGCAGTTAATACTACTTTTGAATGAGCTTGTACAGGAATTAAAATTTACTCGTACTTTATTATTAATATTTGTAACAAGCTGGCCTACACCCTTGACTGCATGATTAATTTTAATTTTTTCCAATTCTAATTTATTACAAATCTTTTCAGATATAAAATTGCTTTGTGAACCGCTGTCCAGAAGGGCACGAACAATTACAGATTTATCCCCTTTACTAAACGAATATTTGCTGTAGATAACAAAATCTGTGAATATCTTTCTCCTTCAGAAAATCCGACAACAGTGGATTCGGTCACATGCGAAATAATAGAACTATTTCCCGAACCTGTAGGTGTAGGTACTACGTTCAAGGTTGTTGCTTCCACCGGTGGCGAAGCAACACCAGGGGTGGCATTGATTTGTTGTAGGTACATTTGTATTATTAAACGAATCTAAATTCAGTAAGGAATTATGAGCTTTTTTACACTTAAAACATTTAGGCTTAATACACCTCCATGAAGGATGTGAATCTCGAAAACAATTTAAACACAATTTAAGTCTTTTTATTTCATTAATTCTACTATTAATATCCAAACTCAAAAATGATTGACACTTAAATATTGGGTGCAATTGCTTACAATAATAACAATGTCCCTTATTTTCATTATTATTGGTAACCGTGGAGGCAAAACTATTACTATGTTTCTTTATTTGTTTATTATTATTATTTATTTTATTTAATTTATCGATACCACCACAGTTACTTGAAATTTCAATTTGTTCTAGCATTTCACACTTCGATTTCAAAAATTTATTTAAATCATTTAATGTTGGTAACTCACCTTCTAATTTGTGAGTTTCCCAATCCCGACGAGTCACAGAATCAAATTTATTTGTCATTATATATATCATTAAACTATCCCATGAATCAGTCTTTTCACCGAGACTTTTCAGGGATCGTAAATATTTAGGTAATTACTGAATCATATAAATTCCTCAGTTCTATATAAGATTCTTTGCATATATTTGGATGTTCGAAAATATCCTTTACATGACTATAAATTATTAACTTTTTATTTTCAAACCTTTCAGTTAAAAACTGCCATGCAATAGCATAATTTGCCGATGACACCTCTATTGACTTTATTACTTCAACTACATTACTAGTTAATGGTGATCTTAAATAATAAAATTTTTGAATTTCAGTAAGAGTGGAATTGTTGTCAACTAGTCCGATAAAAGTATCTTTGAATTCAAGCCAATTAGAATACTGACCATCAAACGTCGGTATTTTAATCGGTGGTAATTTAACTGTTGACTGAATACGACTATTTCCCGCAAAATCACTGTCTGTACTTTGAACTGAATTTACTGAAGCATTTACCTCGCTTACATCATCAAACCTTTTACATAAAGCTTTCATATCACCCAATAATTGAAAATATATTATATCAAAACTATCCCTTTCATTATCATCACACGCATATTCTTCCTCATCATTTTCGATTTCAAATTGAATATTATTAAACTCATCCCAAAGTGGTTCTAGTTTTGACATTCGCGATTTAACCTGTTGAATCGTATTTTCATCTAAAGTATCTTTATCGAGTGAATTAAAATGGTTTTTAAAACGAGTAATTTTGCTTTTTATTGAAGTTCTTTGCATTTTTAAACGAGCAATATCCGCCATCTTAACAGTGAATGACTCAGACTTACAACACAATACTAAATAAAAGATAACTTACCGTTGAAAACCACCCTACCTACTTGACTTCACAACTTTCTTATTCAACACTTTATTTCTTCGATTTGGCTCGAAATGACCAATGTTTTGGATTATTTTCCTCGCTGATTGCTTTCTTAAATGAGTGGACTGTATGTAATAATTATTTTACTTTTAATTTTATTAAACATTTATTTAAACATCAATTGACATGAATTTGCATGTACTCATACATAAACGTATTCTACGACTCTACTTCTCTATGCTCAATGCACAGACGCACAGCACACATTTGCCGTGTTGTCAAATTTCAAAAAAAAAAATACAAAATATAAATGCTTGCCGTAACAGTTGCAACACTACGTTTCGTTCGTAAGCACTAAAACTAAGATAAGACTAGGATATACTTAAAATCTTCGAATGGAAGTGAGCATGTTTGGCAAAGTCCTGGAGAGGGGATAGCGAGCTTCAATATTGTTCTTAAAATTCCATTTGGTGGAGGCACTGTAATGTTTTGGGGAGGAATCTGGTTTAATGGCCGCACAGAGTTGCTTCCTATCAACATGAGATTTATGAATGTGGATTATTATCACGAAAATATCGTTCTTGAACATGTTATGCCGCTTGTTCTGTTCGTGAGGCAGAATTGTGTATACACGCAAGTTAACGCATATCCCCACGTGGCTAGGAAAGTGGTAACTAACCCATATGCAATTGATCTTGAGTTAATGGAATGGCCAGCCAACAGTCGGGACGTTCTTAAACAAAGTTTGCAGTCGTAGACCATCCGCGTTTACCATAATCAACTGTTAGCAGAGTTGGAGAGTATCTCCCAAAATCTGATCTCTAGTATGCCAAGGCTAATGAATGCAGTAATAAAAGTGGAGGAGGCCATACACGGTAGTAGGCTCAGTTAAAACAAGTTTTTTGGGTGTACTTAATATTTGGCGAATCGTTTGTGTTATTAATTAATTAATAAAAAATAATTTGAACTACGGTTTTCTCTTACCGAGCTCTGTTTAAAAAAATTGATAAGCATCATTTACAAGTTTTGTGTCGAATGCAAAAAAACTTGAGCCTATTTTTAGGTAAGCACTGCTATAATTTTGGCCATAATTTTATTACTGTAAAAGGTAGATAAATTTACCTATTGAGGAAATGATAAGTTGGTAAACAGATTAAATAAATAAAATTAAACAAAATATTAATATCTAACTACTTAACAAATAAAATTGTTTTTTTTTATTAAAACTTTTCAAAACTTATTATTTAGGGACGCTACTGAATTTGTGATGTTCCCGGAGTATTCAGTTGTAACACTAATCTGCCATGAAATATTCAGAAGAAAGGCTCAGAAAGCGCGTTTAAAATGTCTTGCCAGATGGTGAGCTCTGAGAATTTTTTATTAATCTCAGCTAAGCATTTATTACGCGTCTAAAAGATATAAAACGATAACATGGTTAAAGAGAAAAGCTTAGAAAAATTTTTTAACCGTGTTTATAGTTTTTAAAAGTAGTATTAAATTCAAAAAATTGTTTTGCTACAGTAAACAAAACATGATTCTTATACTGATAAAACATCTTGAATTTAGTAAACGATATGATTTTAATTCGATGAGTAGCAACTCAGTTTCTTTGCTTCATGACAATAGGACGCCAAGTACAAATATCGCAAATTAAAAACTAGTCCGTTTGCAAATGATTTATTGACTAAATTTACAATTATCTAAACAAAATAGTGTCAAAACATAAGGATGTTATTTAAAAAAAATTATGAATTAATTAATGCGTTATTGCGTTATTGCTATTATACAAAAGTAACTTTGAGACGAGGAAGAGTTGTGCTAGGTCATTTCAAAGCAGCTATCAGCGGGTACCACACCACTTTAAACAGTTTAGTTTAATTGTTTCACAGTTTGAAGGGTTTTTGGAAAGTCGTCAAATACTAGCGAAACCTCCTTGGAGTCTTAGAAAATCTAAGGTAATCTATCTATTATCTAGAGGTAATTCAAGCAGATCTAACGTGATTTAAGTAGTACTAGAAAGTATAGTTAGGTGCAGAATAAAAGCATGGAAGCGTAGACAACAGAACCATCACTGAGACCACATATCTGACCAAGCACACAACAGAATTTTTATTGAACAGATGTGTGCCACTGCGCAAAATATGCAGGAATTAGCTACTGGTTAAATAGATAGATATTCATTGGGTTGGCAATTAGCCTGTATCATTGCGACCTTTACAGATGTATTATGAACTCATCATCTCTAGAATTGGATAAGAGCATCTTGTTTAGCTTAATGAGACTAAATAGCCTTGACAGTGGCCTCCCTAAGTAACTTGAAGCAGCTGGTTTTACCTCTCCCAATTTTAGATAACGAGTCTTTGCAAGGACATAGGACATGAAATGCGGTTTCTTCGTCCTCTTGACTTAGGACATGAAATGCGGTTTCTTCGTCCCCTTAGCAGTATCGACAGATGTCTTCATCTGCTAAGTTCAGCTACTTTATGTGTTTTCTGAACCGACAATGTTCTCTCATTCTGACATCGTTCACCTTTGTGATAACAGTTCTGCAGTTTGCCTTACCTGAATATAGAAAACCACAAACTGTATAATTTTAAAGCAATGGATTGCCAGATGACAATTAATTTTTCGAGACTTTAGGGTGCTTTCACAATAGCACCCATTCTTTAGTCCTGTACAAACTAGTAGAATGTACCAAGATCCTGGAAAGGATGACTTAAGTAAATGAAAGAGATACAGTAAGCCTAACAAGGCTATAGTTACGTAACTTGATGGTAGAAATAAAAAACAGCAGATATCGGCAAGTACCACTCTAATCAAGTAAGTTCAAGTCCTTCACAGTTTAAAGGGTTTTTGGAGTGTGGTCCAATACTTACGAAACCTTTTTTTGATCTTACAAAACCTAAGTTGATTTAAGATGATCTGAGGGTAATTCAGGCTGATCTAAGGGTATTTAAAGGGTACCAAAAAGTATGGTTAGAAGTAAAATGGGTAGATAACACAACCAATACTGAGATCACATATCTGACCAAGCACACAACAGAATGTGTAGTAAGCAGATGTATGCCACTGTGCAAAAGATGCAGGAATCAGCAACTGGTCAAGGGACACGTTTATTTAATGGAGACTTAACTGCAGATTATGCAACAGGAAAAAGTTAAATACATACTGTATAATTGTGGGGTACTAGATTCACAGATGACAATCAATTTTTAGAGACTTCAGAAGGCCTTCACAAAATATATGGCATCTATCCTTTAGACATGTACAAACTAATAGAAAGTACCAAGATCCTAAAATGCATGACTTGAACAAATGGAAAAAGTACAGTAAACCTAACTAGGCTGCAGTAGGTACTACCGGCGACCATATATATGTCGGGCGGCTTCCAGTCTAAAATAAGGTGATTTGAATCTTCATCTTTGCATTAGGATGCTTTTTACAAGGCTCATTTAAGCCATCTCTCTTATCAGGAAGGCTTTTTACGACCCACTTAAACGTTCTTTCTCATCAAAAGACATAAATTTAAGAAGGGGAAAACCACGATTTTCAAACAAGATGTTAGTTGAAGGTGGAAATATTAATGGAGAATACGTTAATTTAAAACTGTTGCTTTTAAAATTTTTACAAATATTTCATTATTTAATAAATCCGAACCGTAAGGTTTTCACAAATAGATGTCTCTAGTAGATCTAATATTAATTGTATTTTAAAATCTATATCTATCTATACATATAATAAAACTGTAGAAATGTATATGTTTGTGCGCGCATCACATGAAAACTACTGATCCTATTCGAATGCGGTTTTCAAAGACGTATTTGTTTTCTTTCAACTTAACAACTGGTGTATAAAACTTTCTCCTCCCCCCCACCCCTTTAACGGGGTAAGGAAAGAATTTTTTTTTACAAAAATCAACACGCCACGCGAACACGTCGCGGCTACATCGAAATAGAACCCAAAAATGTGGTAGATATTTATAATAAAACTGTAGAAATGTATATTATTATGTTTGTGCGCGCATCACATGAAAACTACTGATCCTATTCGAATGCGGTTTTCAAAGACGTATTTGTCTTCTTTCAACTTAACATCTGGTGTATAAAGCTTTCTCCCCCCACTCCTTTAACGGGGTGAGGAAAGAAATTTTTATACAAAAATCCACACGCCACGCGAACGACGTCGTGGGTACATTGAAATAGAACCCATGTTGTTAGATTTTTTTGTCTGTCTGTCTGTATGTTTGTGCGCTCATCACATGAAAACTACTGATCCGATTCGAATGCGGTTTTCACAGATGTATTTGTCTTCGTTCAACTTAACATCTGGTGTATAATAATTTCTCTCCCATTCCTTAAATGGGGTGAGGTAAGAAATTTTTATACAACATTTACACGCCACGCGAACGACGTTGCGAGTACAACTAGTAGATAACTTTTAAAACAAACGGTTTTTAAACTACTGCAATTGTTTGACAAAAACCTGGAAAAATTTTGACAATTTACCTAATTTTTTTGTTTTCTAACTCTTTACTTCATGAAATGAATATAAACGTAAACAGCGAAAACACACACTCCACTTAACAAATAAAAATAAAATATTAATATTAAAAAAATTGAGGTAAACGTGGAAAAAAATTAAGAATACCAGTCCACATAACTTCTTTTGCTGTCCTTTGTGAAGTTTAGCATCCCTGAATTTAATAATAATTATCGACATGATAGTTTAATCCTTGGATAAAAGTTTGATCGCAATACAAAGTTAAATATACAATATTTACGTTGAAAAAAAGTTTTGAACTTATTCACGAAATTATAAATGTTATACCAGTTAAGATACCAACTTATACAATTTTAAAACAACTTTAATTACTTTACTGCAACATCGGTAAATACGAAATAGAAATTTACATATCGAAGATAACTGTTTTTAACATCGATTTTTTGAAATATGTCTGTCGTAAAATGTTTTGGCTTTCGCTTGGTCAGATTTCCACAGAGTATAATACAGAATCATGAAATCTTTTGTATTCGATTCGAAAATATAACGAATATAACGTTGTGCTCTTTTTTTTTCTATATAAATGAAATTTTTATTGTAATCGTGGCCCATTCATTGGTAATTACTTTGAAGTCGATTGGCGATCGCAATTTTTTAAACCTTATGGAATAGCTTAATTGAACGTTCCAGGAGTCATTGTTCAATGCCTCACATTGTTTTATTAATGGATCCGGAATTCTTTTCGCTTCCCTACACACCATTATAGACATATATATTTTTTGAAGATTTATTTCTACCTATTACAAGTATTAATGTAATGTGGTCTCCATAAATCAGTAGTTGTTTTTGTTTAAATTTATAAATCACAAATTTGACAGCAAATGGAAATGGATGTAATAAAAAATCTTATAATTTTATACTAATTATTTTTTTCCTCAGGTTTGAATATTAACCTTATAAACATTTGCAGAAAAAACACCAAAACCAATAAAAATTTGGAAATGACTTCTTTGTAGTTTTAAAATAATTAAACCATGTAACGGTCAGGGTCCGTTTTGTGCCGAAATCCAACTGACTATGGATAAATATTTATTTTATGATTTTGCGCACGATTACTAGTGGGAACGAGTCGATCGGCTATCCGTCGGTTTCCTTATACGTAAATGATATCTGTTCGTTCATTTACTCGCTGATTGTTCATCTGACCGGTGCCCTTCAAATAGTAAGTTATTCTTCAGTTATAAATTTTATTATTATTAAATTGTTCAAATTGAGGTGAATTTGTTATTTTAAATTATTACTAACACTTTAATTTCAAGTAAAATCGCTATCGCAAATGTCGGTTTTTGTGATCATAAAGTTTCCCAAATCCAGAAGGGCCCTATTAGATAAATATCTTAAAAATTAGAGAACGTGACAAGCCGTCAGCCATTTTGTTTGCTGTGGTTGACAATCATTACGAAGAGAAAACCTACCTTCCCTGGATAGAATAATTGGAAGATTTATCTAAGGCAAGCCATCCCATCCCTAAATTGAATTGGATTAATAAAATCCCGAAGAGAATTTTCAAAACTGATCCGAAATTGTAGTCCTGGGAAAAACTAAAGATAAAAGAAATAATTAATTATTAATTAAAAATTTTAACATTAACTATTGAATCTTGATTAAATAAATCATCTTAAAACTGATTTTTGCGTATTATTTGTTTGTCTGTACTTTTGCGCCCTGAATTTATGTTTGGAGAGAATTGATAAAACTCAGAAGGAAGCCACGAACCCAGGAGCTAGCCTAGGGTTAATTGGGGTTACAACCAATAATTTAAAACATTTTATTTTGTTTAAAATTTAAAATAATAGGAACGGAATCTTTAAAAACAAACAATATATGTCGATGTAGTAAAAACACTCGAGCTTTTTCGGCAAATGTTTGGATAAGACTGCCTTGCAATTAGGACTCTTGAGCAAGACACTGCTGGGTTGTGGATATCAGGACAATATTTAGCAAAATAGGCTACAAATCTATTTAGATGAAGAAGCCGTAGTTTTAGTTGTTATTTAAATGTTATTTTTTTAAAGGGCAAATAATATACAGATCTCAGGAATTTCTTGAGTAGTGTTATGGTACATCTGCTTGCTCAAAATCTTTTGATGTAAACCGATATGCTAACGTCCAAAGAAAGACGTGCGCAAGAGATAATAGATAAATTTGTCTATAGATAAATAGATAAATTTGCGCGCAGTAGCTTGAAGCGCCGATTGGGCAGAATAACAAGCCAATTTCATCGCTACTGAAGGGAAGTTTAGACAGGAGTACTGATCTTGGATTAACTTTAGCACGGGATCTGAGTACTGATCAGTGGCCACCGTCCTTCCCTGCCTTGCAGCCAAATATTGATCGGTTGCTTGGTCGTGATCCTTGGGTAGTGACCAATAATCTCCTCGGCTTGCGACTGAGTGTTGATCGGTTGCACCGTCCCGTTCATTGGGTGTTGACCAAGGGTTGTCCTACGCCGTGACCGAGTATTGATCGCTTACGGGTTTTCATACCTACTCGTAACAGCTCACAAGGTGTAACTTTAGTTTGATTAGTTATAGGAGATTCTACCCAGTGGACTGGAAGGGTCGGAGAAACGCAGAGTTGTTTATTTTCATTTTTTTTATAAAAACATATTTTATTTTATTTTATTTGTATAAAGTTTTTCCTGAAATAAATCTTTGTACATATTTAATAAAACCGAGTGTTACTGAGTCTGGAGTCTGAAAGAGCTACCCATCAAAAAAACAATCTACCAGATTCTGCGAATGAATCGCTAAGTAAAATACGCGAAGTCGCTGACATCATAAGGGTGTCGTAACCTTTTTTATCGTTAGATGGTAAATGCTCGTCTTAAGGTTCACTAGTGCGAACGGCACTCAGTGGGTTGGTGGAGAGCGAGCGTGGATTCGGACGAGCTCAATAAAAAATTATCGAAAAAATAATAAATATAATGTTAAATCTCGACTCCACTCTGGTCTCGATTAACAGGTAATTAGGGAATAAACCATGCTCCTAATCTTTATAGTTCTCTAGTAACGAAATAGGTACAGTAAATATGACCATGCTGTAGTCATAATTACTAGATATTTTAAGTAATCTTAAAGATAACGCTGTCTGGGAATCTTCAGATAAACTTTTAATCGGAACAAACGAAACTAGACACTAGAAATACTTAATTACTTTGTAATTTTAAGATAAAGAGAAAAAGACCGGGAAAGTTGAAACTAAATGATTTGAGAGGTTCGTGGCAGAAGCCTCACCTTGAATAAATAACTTCTGCTTCGGGCATCGCTTTAGTAGTCTTTACGAGAGCACTTGATTGAATAGAAGGATATGATTGGTTAGGAAAAAAATCAATAATTTCGCTCTGGAAAGTTCGTTACGTTAAAAGTACTGAATCTTTCTTTTGTCACGTAGGCCAAAATTTTAGCTATTTCTCGAATAAAATAGAACCTTAAATAGGCAGGGTAGGCTTTTAGATTAAAAAGAAATTGTTAAAAAGAGAATTTTTTTAAAAACGCTACAGTGTCTACAGCATGCATAAAATATATTTTGCATAAGTATTTAAATATAAAAAAAAGCGCTCTTTAGTGGATACAGTGTGGTCTCACTATTAGCAAAAAACAGTGGATTCACCGAGTTATGCTAAAATCCAACAATTAGTCCGCGGAAAGGTTGGAGCCTTACGAAGCACTCCAGAATACACACCTTAGCTAAAAATGTTTTGGAAAGCAATTTTTTAAATGTTAATAGAATACTGTTACTTAAATATGTTGACTAGGGACACAAAATCACAGGAGACGATTTGGTTGACTAACTGTATGATTTTGGTGGGGTATACGTGGTATTTAGCAAAGCAAAGGATACTGTTTTATCTAAAAAATGCATTAATAAACACAGCTATATAATCGATGTTGAAATTTGGCTATGAACTGCTTTCAGTTAAAAAATGTACCTCAAATGACAAATTCGAAACTAATGCTTAGTGTGAAAAACTTAACAAAACGTATTACATCAAAGGTGTTAAAATTATGGATCGTAACGACACCATCTCATATAAATATTTAGCATAAATAGTGCACTTGTAAACAGCAAATTACAGTTCAAAATTCAATCGAAATGGCGCTTACATCAAATGAGTGTATGTATTATAGAGAACGTAAAGTAGGCAGAGTTTCACTTCGTGCAGAGTTTGAATAAGTAAGTAAATATAACCTAAAAAGTTACTGTTAAGATAACATTAACAGTAAAATCTTCCAATTTTAAAGCAGAAGTTTTTCCTTTTGTACCTATCCACCTCTCCTGATTTTTTAATATTTAGCGATTCATTTAAAAATTACTCACGTGCTTCATTGGCTTTATCTTAATTTGTTTCCTTTCGATGAACACTTTTTAATAAATTCAGGTTGTTCTACACTCTATAGTCTAAGTACTGGAGAATTGCTGGACAATTTGATATATATTTCAGTTGACAATAAAACAATAGATATTACTTTCTTATAGTTAATAATTCACGTAGATTAGATCTAACAATTTAAGTAGTACTACCATGAACCAAAATCTTTTTGTTTTGATGTTCTCTGACATTACCAGAATAAGATGAAGGTTTAGATAAGTACCTAATTATCCTTATCCAGATCTAGTCCTAATGGCATACAAACGGTACTGTACAGTCAGCAGTGCCAATTTAGTAATTAGGAAAGCGGGTAAAGCAATAGCACCAACCAAAAAATAGATAATGCAACCTTATGTAGAAGTAAAAGAATAAGCTAGAATCAAAGCAGAATTATAAATAAGTAGAAACAGGTTCTAGAAAGTTCTAATCTTGGTTTCTAATTAAAAGTTGAAAAAATGGAAAGTTGGTGATGGACAAAATTAGAATATACATATTAAGTTATATTTTGTAAAATATGATCTTTTTTGGATAGTTGGACTGTAAGAAATTAAGTTTTATTTATAAAGTATGTATTTTTTAAACAAAAAAATCTGTTCAATAAAAAACAAACTTTTTAAGACTTTACAAGAATTCTATATACGAACTGAATTGGCGTATGAATTTTGGTCCAATAACAAGATTACGATTACATGTAGTTGAAATATCACTGTTAAAAAAAAGAATTTAGTTACCTGATTTTTAATTTTTAATGTAAGCAAATTATATCCCTTTAATCCCCGTTACACTCTTAAGAAACACTCCTAAAGACAGAATATATATAATCATTAACCCCTTTTACCATGTAGTGTAGGGGTCCTAAAGACAAAAGGATCTAAATAGAGGAAATGGTCTGAAGTTGTAAAAAGTTCAAGGTACAATGAGTAGCATTGTTAGAAAAATATGGTTGAGAAACTAGAGATAAAAGATTTTTTTGGTATATAACAATAAATATCTTGTAAAAAGCAAATATGGGACACTAGATATCGATCCTAAAGAGATCATTGGATATCTTTAAATATAGATATTGATTAAATTATGGTATGGCTTAACATAGTGATATATGGATATTCTTCGGGGGCACGTTTCCTCAAGAAAAGTGATACGGCATTTAGATATTAGTTGTCTAGGTTAAGGTATTAGGTTTGTATTGATATGTTTGTTTAAAGATTTTTGGTTGTTAGGGATTGGAATATTAATTAGATTGTCATTAAAAATTAGGTAGAGATGTGTCAGATGATGGTAGTATAAAAAAATGTTGAATAGTTACATGTTATTTTAAATTAAAATAAAAAGAAGTAAACAAATAAAGCAGTATAAGTCAGAAGATATTGTAACGGGATAACCGTAAAGGAAGAGACCTTAATTTAAAAGATTGTTATTGACAGTTGATTTTTAGAAGTTTCTAAAAATCTACTGACCATTTAAATAATATTTCTAGAAAATTCTAGAAACTTCTAAACACACTGACTAGATTAAATAATGTTTCTAGAAAGTTCTAGAAAGATCTAAACACACTAACTAGATTAAATAAAGTTTTATATAAGGGGATGCATGGGCAGTTAACGTCAGTTCAAGTTCAAGTATTTACAAGAGTTCATTGTATTGTCAAGTAGTTAGACGTTATCCAGCAGAGTTCAGTGTATCTTAACAATTTTGTAAATAAATTGTGTAAAAGTCCCCATAAGTGTTTCAATATAATAAAAAATAAAAAGAGAGGAGCAATTAGAAATAGACGCCAGAGCTTAAAAGTTGTGGAAGAGAGAGGCAAGAGATAGAAAGTTAAGCAGCAGGAAGAAGAATTTGGAAAGAAGTGGAGAGGGAAGAAAAGAAAAAAATATCAAATTTTATAATTATATCTATATATAATATACGTTTATATGGGTATAGCAATCAATATTTATAAGTGCCGGAATCCACAGCCCAATAATTGTATTGATTGGAGGGTTTTTCCGTAAATGAGATCAATATATTACATACAATGTTATTTTTTAAGTTAGTAACTTACTTTCAACAAGAACATAACCAAAAAGTTGAACTCATATTCCGAAAAACAAATTAACTTCAACTAAGAAATATCCCTGTACTGTTTAACGCTTCATTCATAATTTTGTGTCAGAATGTTTCGATTCGTCTAATTTTTCTCGTATATAATCTTATTATTATAGTTTAAAATTTTTTACTTTTTTGTTGTTCTGCTTCAAAAACTTTCCAGGTAATGCAATTAAAAAGTGTTTGTTTTCATGCAAAGTATAATTTTAATTAACCAAATGATACTCTTTGGGATATTCTACAGAACCACTTTGGTGTATGTAAATGAATGCAATTAATGCCAGTGGTTATAGTTAAGTGTTTTCAGGTTTGCATAATCTTCTAAGATCCCCATAGGCATTTCGGAGCGGTCACTAAGTTATGCGCATTTGCCAAAAGGGCCACTCCAACCAACTTATAGCAAACAGTCGTAAGAGTTGTTATCCTCCAGTGATTTTCAATATTTGCTTCGAACTACTTCGCAAATAAATATTGAATTGTACATAGAGGTTTATGTAAGTACAATATTGTTGAATTTATATAATATTATAGTAAACAAGTAACAAATACCTAAATTTAAAAGGAAAAACCTAAATTTCATTTGGTTTTTCTTCCTATGTTAATTGATTCTATTCCAAAATTTTTATATATTTAGAGTCTTAGTACAAAAAGCATGTCAAATAATTAATAATTGTTTTTCTAAATTGAATTTAAAATAATTAGTTTACGAAAGTCTTTTAAAATCTCTTTTTTTTAATAATTATCTCTTTTCTGTGTAGTTTTTTATGGTTGGACGCAGCGTTATCGATGAGACGTATAAACTCAGAAAATATAACGTCACTACTCTTACCATACCTCACGTTATACGTATTATTACAATTTATTTCAAGTACGACTGATTAAAAGTGTTAACAAGTAATTTTAAAATATCTTAAGCAATTTCAAGTAACCTCAAGAGAATAATAAATAATAAGATAAATATAAGCTGTTTGTGTACAACGAACAATTGAAGTCGTCTCACCGAGGGTTAACTTAAATAATTTAATTAGTAAACTGTAATTTTGGTTTTGTACATAATATACCTAAGCAAATAGGTACCGTTTCTATAAAGGTATCGACTACTCCAAATGACATCACTCAAGTCACAAGTGATCTAGATCATCTTTTTGCTCTTCAAAGCGCTTCGCATTTCAAACCTAAAGTTGAAAAAAACGTTGCTTAGCTGCAATAAGCGCTTCGAATCTAAAATCTGGTTGGAGGTGCAAACACCATTTTAGAGGTAATCGACTATAAGCTTTGAGAGGTGGATTATAGAAATGTTAATGTATAAAGCCACGATAAATAACATCGGTTTTTCGCACGATCGTTGCTTCGCTTTTAAATGCAGTTCGCACTTTGATTCAAATGATGCAAGTAATAACAAAATCAATTTTAACTTCAGAACATTAAACAAGCTATGCATTTTCTCTTAGGTGATTCCCGGAGTACCATATCTCATTTTTTTTAATATTTATAAAATGTTTACGATAACTTAAAAATAATAATAATAAATACATCCTTTTCTATCAGTAATTTATAATGAAATTATTTATAGAACAATTATGACTGCGAGCAGGCAATACCATGTCTGCATCTCCCAAAAAGTAGAAGATCATGTGCATAGTCTGCACAGAGGTCATAGAGATTGGTGAGAGGAACAAAGAACCATCTTTAAACGTCAACAAGAAGAGTAGCCCATCAATACAGTTTTCCTAGCAGTACGATATCATTAGAATTAGGGAGGAAAGGTCCTATTTCAGATGACAAAAGGTATTTTACACTGAGTTATTCTGAAATTAAGAAAATCACGGATTTAATATAAACAACGTAGAGAAGTGCCCTGACAATATTAGGTACAAACATGAAACGAAATTTGCAAACAAACTCCTAGTCTGGGCACAGTGCTTAATTCCAACTTTTTAATAGAAGAGCAACGAGTAAAACTTTAAATAGTTAGACATTATTCATAACATTCAAAAGCATCATGTTAAAGATATAGGTAATGTTTTGGTCAGAGCTAGCATTATGTTATTACTCGAGATATATCCAAAACTGGCTTCGAACACCACATTTTTCATACCTTCTGTGTCCAAAAAACGATAGTCCTCAAAACTTGCCACAGGCTCGCTCAATAGAGGATTGTTGAGCTTTACTGTTTAGAAAAGTTTATCGGATGAAGAACAATTAGGAGGGCGATTTTCGAAAAACTAAGAAAAATATAGTCTAAATTTGCATAAGAGACAATCGAAGTCTGGTAGACCAGAATGTACCACTCTACATAAATCGATAGCATAATTTATCGAGTTGTCATTAATGGTAACTAGTTGACGTTCAAATATAATGTCACTGCCCTTACAATACCTCACATTATACGTATTATTACAATTTATTTCAAGTAATTACGACTGATTAAAAGTGATAACAAGTAATTTTAAAATATATTAACATGTGTAGAATGCATAGTAATAAATTACAGTACAGAAGATGAAAATCGATTATCTTTACCGGCCAAAGGGATGTACAACTTTTGTTCCGAATCCCAATTAATATATCTACTAGTATACTTTTTTTATTTTTATCCTGCTGGAAATTCGTTAGCAATACGCAACCATCAGAGCTACTGACCAATAAGAACTGTTTTGAATAAAAATTTAGCAGAAACATCAACTTTCACAGTACACAGAAATCTGATGCAAAAAATCATATTTTTGTGTCTTACAAACCTTTTAATCCAAAAAAACTCTTAAAAGAACTATACTGTACATTAAAATCGTTACAACTAACAAAAATCTAATTAAACAAGAAACAGCAACAAGCTATTGGGTCATCAGTCTGGGAACGTCCTGTAGCCTATTTGAATTATTTTTGAAACTTGTATTTAACATAAACCTACGTTTAAAGTAGTCAGGTTTTATTTCCATAAAACTATTTTGAAGATCCAGATATTTTTTTTCAAAGATTTAGCTTGATCAAAAATACAATAGTGTAAATTAAGTGTTTTTCGCCTATAATTAACTTTTAAAGCAGTTAACCATTTATTTATTTGGGACACCTCTGTCTGTGGCGCTATCGGCTAGAGAGCATTTTTTTATTCCTACTTGTTGTCGTTTCTTGTTTGCCTAATTTCGAAATATTACAAATTCCACGAAATATAATTTATTTTTATTATATGGTTTAATGTTGTGCCTTAAACTAATACAAAATTTAACTATATTTGTACACACTGAAAATTATCCACAACTTTAGTTTTAATCGTTAAACAGATACAAATCTCTCGATATTGCTATTCAAATTAATATTCATTGGTAAAACCGTTGGTGATTTGTTCCACAGAAAGTTATTAGTTAGTGATTCCAATTCCAAAATATTATATTTATAGGAGCGATAAAATTTTAATTGGATTTTGGTATATTGTAATTTATTTGCAAGCGACTATTTACCAACAGTATAATGCGCTAAATTGAACTGAACGTTATGTATGTTGAATGATTTCATTATGTATATTATGGTTTAACAAATTAATAGGTGAACGTAAATTAATCTTTTGGATCAAAACTTACAGCTTTTAAAGCAAAATAATTTATTTTCTACAAATTTCTATCTGGAAACTCTGAGTAAGTGTATTTTAAACTATCAAAAGAATATCTAAAGTTTACGAAGCACTAAAACCGCTTCAAGCAGGTTATCAATATTTCAAGTACACGTTGTAATACAACTTCTATTTTATTTAAAATTGCAGCACGTATGAAACTCGAAAGGATTCGATTTACAAATATATCAAGTATTCTTTAGACGATGGCTTCTTATAAAATATTGCTGTAGATGGCAAAACATTGTACTTTCTCGTGATATTCGATACTCAAATAAAAATCTTTTTTTATAGATTTTTTAGCTATAATAATCAAATAAAAAACTTATAATTTCTGAGCACTAAACCACTGTATATAGACAAGAACAAAAACTTGTTCCATGCTATTGAAGCTATCGGTTCGCATTTCGTCTTGCATCGTTGTCAATCACCAATAGGGTTACCAGCCTAAAATTTCTGAAATCGGTAAACTGATACAAAAAAGTAGAAATCGGAAGATTTAAAAAAAATTGGCAAATATAAAAAAGTGTTTATTTAATAAAAAAGTTTAAATTAAGTAACGTAAAAGTTTAATACTTATGAAAGAAAATTATAACGGCATATTGGTAGATCTACCTAATAATCGGTGAAATTGGCATCACTACACACCAGTTCTAAGAAAACTGCTCAAAACAACGTCGGAAAATCGGAGCGAAATGTGGTACAAAGAACTTTAAAGGTGGCGGCCAGAGTGATCGTACTATTCTTGTCTGTGTACGGTAACTAAACTATTATTTAACCGAAGTTTCTTATGTGAGTGAGAGAAGAGTCTTGGCGAGAGCAGTGAATTAAAAAAAGTGTCCGTGTACGTACGTACGGGAAATTACTATATTACCTATACCCCCTCTCGCTCTCATGGCATACTTAACAAAATGTATACCTGTAAATTTCTGTTTAAATAAAATTGAATCACAGACGTTTATATCATATTTGTATCACAAACCTATAGTGCCTGTTAAAAAATATGATAATGATTATGATGATGTATGACATACAAAACATTACTATTTGTACTTGTAACGAAAATCACTTTTCGTAAAAAGTATTTTATTATTAAATGTCGTCTTTTGTCACGGTTGTAGAAAAAATATTTTATTTATTTATGTTAATTTTTTTATCAAAGGTAATAACACGAGTCCTTAAAATTTTATCGATAAATTTTTAGTTTCCACGAAAACTTTTTTATTTGGCAAAAATACAAAAACAAACTGAAAGGTGATAAAATCACGAGTCCGTAGGACGAGTGATTTTATCATATTCAGTTTGTTTGAGTGGTTTTGCCTAAAATAAAAAAGTTTGAGTCTGAAAAATAAAAATTTATCTAGTAAAATATTACAGGACGAGTGGTATTTGAGAAGATTATTTTTTGAACCATTCTGTACAAAAACTACTTTATTTAAAAAGCTTCCTAGAACAACTTATATTTCATAATTAACACAAACGAAATGCCGTTACCCCTCCTATAAACTTATCCTGTAAACTAGATAGTATTGACAGTTGTCAGTTGTCGTGAGCGTCGTGAAAACAGGGTTAAATTTGAATAAATATTTATTTTTTACCTATTTATACAATTATATTATTAAAGAGAAAATTACCAAAATAAAAATTATTAGGTATATCTATTTAAAGTTTACCTACAAGACCACATTTGCCTGTAGGCATATAAAAGTTTTAAATGCATGCAGAACCAGGAAGCAGGTTAGTTTTAAAGTACCTACATATTTGATTTTTCATTACCGTTTAGATGAGTTGAATTGTGATAATATCTAATAATAACAAAATATATTTCAGAATATTTAGATAATATAAATGAATGTTGATTTATAGTAAGGTACTTACAAGAAACAAGAAAATTGATTGTTCAATATTTTTATTGAATTTTTGACAGTTCTATAATTTTATCAACACTAGTAAAACCACTAGTGGTTTTATCAATATAAACCGGAATGATTGGCTAGATTTTGCATAAAACATTGAAGATTAAGCGTTTTCATTGGACGAAATCACAAAATTGTGATATTTTGACAGGTGAAAAAAATAATCATTTTAAAATATATTTTAATATTTTTTTAAATTATAACGTTTTAATATACTTTCACTTTTTTTCAATAACTTATCAACCAAAAAAAGGTTTTTGAAAATTTCCAATCTTTCACAATTTTTACAGATTTGCAGTTGTTTATCTCTATTTTAGCGTTTTTTCGTAATATTCGTTTATTTCCAAATTATATTATTTTATAGGTTACTAATTAAAAAAACAATTGTTTATAAAAAATAGTAGTTTACGTAACAAGTCCCGAAAATGGTCTTTTACTGGACGAGTAGCCTGCGAGTCCAGTAAAAGCAGTTTTGGAACGTTTTACGTACAATAATTTTTTAAAACGGGCATTGCTGTACCAAAAACTTCATATTATTCAGTTTAAATTTTTATAACAAGTACTTTTTATTAACTAATTTTAACATTTTTTTTAACAAACCTTGCTTGGGTGGCCGCCTTAACAATTTCATCTGGTATAATTTCATCTCTCATTAATTCACAATCAAATGCATCATTTTAAATATCCATTTTATAATAAATTTCACGTTTTCAACTAAACGTCAAAATATGTCAAGTTATTTTATAGTTTTAAATATATACAAAACTCGGTTACCATAGAATTGACCGCTATCTTACTATTTTACCAGACTCATTTTTATTTTCTGGCCTTGTCCGACAAAATGAGATTTTCTGACCTAAAAATAAACCGGAAAGTATTAATTTCTCGCCGGTTTAAAAATAGTTATTTGTGACACAAGGACGGAAAATGCCATTTTGCAAGAGCGAGTAAAGTTGTGTAGCCGAGGGGCGTAGCACCGAGGCGAAACAATATGGGCACTTGCAAAACATTTTGCGGACGTGTAACACACACTATTTTTCCGACCAATTTTTAATATTTTCAAAAGTTCAAAAACTGTTTACTTTGTGACATACAATATTAGGTGTATATATTGACATTATTGACATCTATTGCACGATTAAAAGAATTAGTAATAAGGAATGACTTTCTCATAATCGATTTCACGATCCTTAATTTTTATTCATACGAATACTGTGCTAATAAGCAGCACAGTAAAAATTGTTATATTGATAATATTAATATTAATATCTAATAATTTTATATAAAAATAGCAGAGACAATAAACTATAGTAGTTCAATGAGCAATAATAAAATCGAGCTATGTATTTTCATAATCGAATGATAAGTAGTTGTAAATTGACATAAATGTCAAATTTAAAATAAAAGTTGTGAGAGAAATTAAATGTAAGTTTGAATCCTGCTTACCTTTAGAAAAAGTTATTAGTTTAGTATATTATACGCTGTTTTTAAATAAATTTAATTAAAATTTGTAGTATTCATTATGTATTTTTGATGACTCATAGTGCCATCTCTTTAGATACTCTAAAAGCTACTTTGCCGGCCAAGGCCGGAAAATATCATTTTCCGGACGATTTTAAAGTAATTAATAGTATTGTTTCTGGACGGAGGACCAAAAAAAAATTGTATGTCTCATGTTTTTACGTTTTTTGGTTTGTTTAAACTTTTATTTTATTCTTGAAGCATTTTATAAAATTCATCATATTTTTGAATTTTATCTAGATTATTTGAATTCTGTATTTTTTGTCAATTTATTTCTGTTTTTTCTCTCTCTTAGTTTGTTCGAATTTTTTCAATTTTTACTTTTTCTGTATTAGGTATATCCAACTTTTCAGAATTTTAACAAATTAATACAATTTATTATAATTTTTCAGAATAATTAAAAATGATTCTAGTTAAAAGAAAGTGGAAAACACCTTGAGAAAATACTTAACCTTAACATAAAATCAAGTGTACCTCCTAATGAATCTCCAAAAACTGAATAAATTTCTCTAATATACAATTTATGTACCAATTTTATGCGTATAAAATATGTAAATCTACTCAAATAACTCAAACACCGCAACTTCCTTTCTTTCGCGTAATTGTATTCCATCCATCTTCTACGTAAAGTCATATTTTTTGAAAGTAGAACACTGACTATGTGTAATTAAGGTTAGAAGCAACGCTGTGCAGGATATACGCCACTATTGCTAATTATTTCCTCTTTGAGAAGCCGCTTGAGATGTTTTATTATGAGAAAGCCCCGAAACTTCGAAAGGAGTGTTCCAAGTTAGAAACTACATTTCTAGAATTACCTACTAAAGCACATCTTAACAACTGTGGCAACTAAATAAATACTCCAGCTCGGACAGTAAGGTACATAGTATAAGGCATGTGGTTAACTTTCAAATACGTTGCAGATGCTTAAAGTTCACTTAAGGAATTAAATCTTAAGTTTATTGTTTTATTTTTTAAAGATAAAATTTACTACAAATTATTTAGAGGTGAAACACTTGATCACAGTAATTTAAATTCGGTTTTTAAATGGTTGTTAACTTTTTTCTTGTCTATAAACTTCACGTTTATTTTTTATGCCGCTTAAAGTTTTGCAGAGATATTTTTTGGAATTAAAAGGCCGTTACGTTTGTTTTTCCATTTAAACTGCCTCTGTATTGTTCTGTCTCTAAGATTCAAAGCTTTACTAAGTTAGAGTACGTTTTTACTTTGGAGAGTAGATGGTAAAAAAGTTTTGAAAGCGACACCTATTAACCAGTAAAGAAATTAAATTTATACGCTATTTTAATATTTCATCTTTCATTGAAATACACAAATAATTCTATTTTGATTTGTCAATTCATTCTTTATTTACAAGCCATTTGAAATTGACTTGTCAGTGTATTTTGTTACAATGGAAAAACCCGAATATCGTGCAGTGATAAAAAAATTTGTTTTGATAAGTTTATTAGCAACAGAAATTCATACAAAAATGGTAAGAGTGTTAAAGGAACCTGCTTCCTTATTTCCAACTGTGCATAGATGGGTTTTAGAGTTTAAACGTGGTCGTACAAGCATCGAAAATGAACCACGTAGTGTTCATCCAAAAAGTGCAACAACACAAGAAATTATTGAGCAAGTCTATGGTATTGTTTGAAAAGATCCAAATTTGACTAAGCGAAAAATTGCTGATACCACAGGCGAACGATGAACGAGTACTCCATATTTTACACGAAGAATTGCATATGATTAAGCTGCTCGGAAAGTTAGTGCCGCATTTGTTAACAATTTAACAAAAACTTAATAGAAAATAATTTTTTTATCGTAATTTAAAGCGGTTTAAGCAGAATAAAACCGATTTAAATTATCATTTTATAACTATGGATGAGAATTGCTTCTACCATCATGGTCCTAAACTAAAACAAGAACGTTTACAGTGAACTGTAGCTGGTTCTTTAGCTCTAAAACAAGTGAACGATCGGCAAAAAAAATATGGTATTAGTTTTTTGGAGTTTTTTGTTGATTGGTCTCGACAAACGTGAAGACAGAACTTCCGAAAAATCATTACAGAAATGGTATAAAATTATTGTAGAATCATTGAAATAAATGTGTTCAAGCTGAGGGAGTTTACAGTGAATAAAAAAAAATCTTTAAAAATGCTCATTTTTTTCATTCTTGCATTCAAAACTTTTTAACCAACCTGGACATCGCAAAGTTTCATCACTTTGGTCAATAAAAAAATAAATTTTTAAATTTTAAATGAAACTTAACCTATGAACGATCAGTACGAACACCCAATTTGCGTTAGTAAGCAACGCTATACCTATGCTACCAGGAATAGATTTATAAATAGTAGTAGAAACAAAAATTTGGTGCTTTTGTACTTTTTTTTTTCGAATCCTCGACTTTTTTAGCAAAATTGGCATCTGGTTAATTTTATTTTCTTATAACTTTAGAGAGTAAGTTTGTTTATCAATAGAATAACTAAGGTAATTAGAAGTACATTTTTGATTACCTCTCTGGCTTAATACCAGACATATCTTCTGTTTGTTTTTTTCTGGTGACACCAAGATGGAAACCATGCTGTAAATTTTTATTTAGTGGAGTGCCTGGAGGTTTTTACCTCGAATTAGAGATATAGTGAATGAATTTATATAATAGACGTGGGATTTTATTTTTTATACTATAAATTACAATGTTTACCCAACATTTTTTTGTGCACTCAATTTTTTCATTGTTTAAACATATTATTATAAAAAAATAATTTTTAAGCATATAATTTTACTTTAAATAGTATTTTTTTTTCATTTATACGTTAAATTTCACCTGAATAGACATAGAGGAACATCTTTCGAGAATACCTTTGTATAAAAATAGCAGTAACGATTTCGAACAGGTAATAAAACGTGGAGGGGAGAGTAAAGCGGCAGCTGCTATGTAGCGCCTATCCGAGCGCCTAGATGTGAAATATCCGTTCGGAAGTTTTTTAAACTCTGTCGGGTCCATTTTATACTGTAATTCTTTTATATTTTGTAGATAAATTTGTGAAGCCTTCGCATATGAAAAATGCCCTGATGCATAAAATAATGGAATCATTAGCTCAATACTATATAAATGTAAATTCCAATCTCAGCAATGAACTCCTTCAATATAGTAACCATTCGAAATTAAGTAATTCATAGTTTTGACGTTTTATTTTTATTTTCAAGCTCCAGTAACTTATTTTCAAAAATTTTAGTAAGCGTTTGAAATCCATGGTTCCTAGTTATTTTTGTATAGTTGAACATTTCAAAAATCATATAGTTATCATCATCATTTATTACATTCAGCAACTTTTACAGCTCCACCAGTAATAAAACCTGATATTTTTGTTCAATTTGTGCATGATAATACTGATTTCAATAGCAACACTATTGATGGTAAAGGAACGTTCCATTATATGGGAAGCATTGAAATAGTTACTCCAAGTGATGGTATACAACATACAACCTCGGCGACCTATCAAGCGCTTGAAGACACTTCCACCTGAATCTGAATTTGTTAAACACGGAAATATCTCTCTGCAAATTTATCCATCTTCTGCAGGTATAGGATTTTCAAAGATAATAATCAAGTTACCAGAAGTTGAACCGGATATCAAGAAATTTACTACAAATGAACAATTAAAATAAATATTTTGTGGACGTATTTAAAGTTCAAAAATAATAACAAATTTTCCGGATGGATTTATAAATTTATTAACTAATGCCCATGATTTTGATGTGTTATCGATAATTTTTTTGTCTTTCATTAACGCAGCTCCAAGTGATTATCACACAATTTACACAAATAAAAAATTCAGTAGATAATGCTAAAGAATTGGATATGAGAACATGCATTTTAACGTTCGATCAACCTCTATACATGAAAGCACGGGATATTGCTGCTGCTATGTATTTTTCGTTTTTTTTTTTATTAAGGATGTCCTCGCTGAAGTAGACCTAAATACAAATGTACCGAGAACATTTATTGGGGCAGAAGAGACAATTTATTAATTTGGCATTTAAAGGTCTGCAAGTTGGGATGAGTGGAGAAGACGTGGAAAGGTAAGGAGTTCCACAATCTGGAGACCCTGGGGATGAAGGAACGATCGAATCGATCCGTTCTCGATGTCGGGCATTGAACAGTATAAGGGTGGATGGAGTTGGCACGTCGCGTTGCTCTGGCTGGTCTGACAAGTGGAGGCATTATTTATCAGATGAAGAATGCGTTGTTGTGATGCTAGGCTCGTTTCATACTCGAATATCTTACATGGGATCCATTGGTTATATTATGGCTGAAAGTGGGATAATAGAAGCTCTTTCTACCATATATGCTAAAAATACAATTGATCACATAACTTCTGGACATGCGTATGATAGAGCAGTACGTGCTAATACTTTACTACAGCAAGCTTTATCACAATTGGTTTTCGAAAATCTTATGGAACAGAATACAGATTTTGCAAATGTAATAAATGATGATGATAACTCTATGATTTTTGAAATGTTTTACTTTACAGAAATAACTGGAAAACATGGATTTCAAAAGCTTAATAAATTTTTTGAAAATAAGTTACTGGAGCTTAAAAATAAAAATAAAGCGTTAAACCTATGGATTACTTATTTTCAAATGGTTACTATATTGAAGGACTTCATTGCTGCGGATCGTATGGGAGATAGGAATTTACATTTATATAGTATTGAGCTAATGATTCCATTATTTCATGCATCAGGGCATTTTTCCTATGTGACGGCTTCACAAATTTATCTACAATATATGAAAGAATTACAGTATAAAATGGACCCGACGGAGTTAAAAAAAAAATCGGAAGGATTTTACATCTAGGCGCTCGGATAGGCGCTACATAGCAGCTGCCGCTTTGCTCTCCCCTCCACGTTTTATTACCTGTTCGAAATCGCTACTGCTATTTTTATACACAGGTATTCTCGAAAGATGTTCCTCTATGTCTATTTAGGTAAAATTTAACGTATAAATGAAAAAAAAATACTATTTAAAATAAAATTATATGCTCAAAAATTAATTTTTAATAATAATTTGTTTAAACAATGAAAAAATTGAGTGCACAAAAAAATTTTGGGTAAACATTGTAATTTATAGTATAAAAAACAAAACCCCACGTCGATTATATAAATTCATTCACTATAACTCTAATCCGAGGTTTTAACGTTTTGAATGCTCCAGGCACTCCACTAATTGGTTTCTAAGAGCTAACAAGTTCATGCCTATTTGCAAATCCTAGATATGTTTAAAGTTGCTACAATTTTAGTTTAAATTATAATATCAGGTACGAGGGTTGTCTTTTAAGTTTTGCATATAGCCGCTTAGAAGTCCATACCAAAAGAACCTTTAAACCAAGATCCAAGGTCCTGTAGAAACAGTGAATTTTTGAAATTAACAAGTCAGTCGAAAAATCCTTCTTAGCCAAGAACATTTTCGAGCAATAATTTTTTTACAATTTTTGGAAAGGATTATCCTTACAGCGATGTCTAGCTGAAATGATAAACCACTACACTAGTCAACTATTTCCCGCTGGTATTGCGAATTTTAACGTAGTCGCTCTAGTATCAGCGACGAGTCCAGGCTAGGTCCATTAAATACAACAGTCACAAAGCAAAACACTGATGCTGTTAGCCGGAGATAGAGGTATCCTTGGGCATTTTAAAGACCTCGATAAAAAAATTCTACATAAAGAAACGGGTGTTATGAAGTTGGTATATTATTGTCAGTGGCGATGAATCTTGGATTTACTCCTACGAGCCGAAAAATAAACTTTTCAATTCGCTGTGAGGGTGTTTCGCGATAAGGAAAAACTAACAGAAGTGATCCGTTCTCGAAGTGTGTGTCAAAGAAAATGGTTGCAATTTTTGTTTCAAATTTTTTTCATATGACAAAAGTTGTTTTAGAAATAAGGTTACTTTCGATTGGTATTTAAACGTTTGTTTACCTGATGTTATCGTGAAACTCCAAAAAAGCAATACACAACGGCATATTATCTTGCACTAGGACAATGTAAGTGCTCACACTGCTCATAAGACAATCGAGTTTTTAAAGCTTCAAAACATCGAATTGTTAGACCATCCACCGTATAATTTTGACCTTAGTTCCAACGACTACTGTTCCCCAAGATCAAAAATTCAATGCAAGGACAGCGGTTTCAGTAGCCAGAAGAAGCCATCGATGTCTTTAAAACAGCAGTTTTGCAGTGGCTGCAGTCTGAAGTCTGAAATAACTGTTTTACCAATTGCTTATAACGTATGCAAAACTGTATCGATCTTGGTCGGACATATTTTGAAAAGCAATAAAGTACTTTAATTCTATATGTTTTTTGTCTTCATGGCTATATACAAAACTAAAAAGACAACCCTCCTAATAGAGATATATGTGTAAAATCGAAAACTGCTACGTGTTTAATTTAAAGCTTAGTAGAATATTTTTTTTCTTGATTGTAGAGCAATTTAAATTGTAAAAATAAAAGTTCACTTTTTTATTAAATGTATTTCTGATTATTTCCTTCGATTCAAATTAATCAATAGAATGTCATAATTTTTTGAAATTGGACCAATCAGAATCAAATATCAGCGACTGTTGCACTAGAACAATATCAGCGACTATTGCACTAGAGAAATAGTCACGTCAAATATAAATGTCAAATATTTGTCAGTTTAACAACGGCATTATTAATTATTGTTATAATTTTCCACAATGGAAAGATTTGGTGCATTAGATTCTAATGCCATCGAAAAAGCTGTTCTCAGGAAATAATCTTCCTAAATATAACACAACCTTGATTAATAGTTTGCTATTTTTGTTGTTGCTAAATTTCTCGAACATTTTACAATTTGTATCGACATAATTTGACATTCATAATCAAAGATTAATCAGATTATTAACGTCAAATTATGTCTCAACAAATTGATACTAAAATATTTTCGAAATCTAGATACCACAAAAATAGCCGACTATAATCAAGGTCTTGTTATACCTGTATTACCCTTGACTATTGTTATGAAGGATTTCAAGAAAAGAAAGATTATTTTAAATTTATAATTGAGAAGTCTATTTATTTTTCTTTCAAACTTTTACAATGACAAATTGATATAAATAAAAATTTGTAACTTAGTAACAATAAAAAAATTAAATAAAAATCTACTGGGTCATCATATTCTGCAACATACTCCCACCTTTTGCAATGTGAATTGCAAAACTAAGATTGAAAATGTTTTGTCTTCTTGACCACACGTCCCGAACGGATAGTAACTATCTTTTCTTCTTTATCTTCGCTTGCTTCTGATGAATATTTATCGTGTAACTTCTGTCTTCTTGCTTCTTTAAATGGAACTTGCTTAAAATTTTTTTCTTCTTTTCCATTGTTGCCGATGTAACAGTCTTGTGTGAGTTTGTCTTTACTTTTGGAAATAAATTCTGCTGTTTCTTCTTCAGTCGAAATCTCTAAGGGATAAATTCTCTGTACTGGACGAACTATTTCCCCAGCTTGTGTCTTGATTTTTGCCACTCGAGTTATTTTGTCTCTTCCTGGATATAATTCTAATATTTTTCCCATTGGCCAATTTATTCGTTTTATATTATCCGATCCAATGAGAACAATATCACCAACCTTTAAACTTTTATCTGTTTTATGCCTTTTTCGTGAAGTATGTACCAAATTTCCAAGGTACTCGTTACGAAATCTTCGTCTTAATGCTTCTCTGACTTTTTGTGAATATTGGACTCTTTTATTAAAATTATTTCTATTCATCTCATCCATATCAGGCGTTTAATTATTTTGAATACTTTGGATAAACATTGCCGGTGTAATTGGAATAAATTCTTCTGGATTATCTGAAACATAAGTGAGAGGTCGTGAATTAATAATACTTTCTATATCACATAATAATGTCATCACTTCTTCATAATTTACTGAGGCTTTACCCAAATTTCTTCGTAACATTTCCTTAAACATTCTGACTATTCTCTCCCATCATCCTCCCCACCAGGCTGTGTTACAATTATTAATATTAGATTCTTTGCAAAATGATCTTAAAATGTTACAAAATTGAAGTAGATTAACTTGATCCAACCATACCCTAAATTTCTGTGTAATGTCTTCTGGTAACTTCATATCCCATCCTAGCTTTAGATTCCAGGTTTCTTGCAACAATAATTTCGGGGCTAGTCCGACTGGACAAGTAAATCCGATTGGATCGAACACACGTTGCGCTGCTAAAAGTAGTCCTCTTTTTGTTACAGGTGTTTCTTTTAAAGTACTAAGGTTATGAAGGTCTACACTTAAAACATCGTGTATGAAATTCCATTTAAGTCCTAAAACTGATACTACATTACCTTGAGCAGGCATTTCTTCTTTGTTTTCTTCAAACAACTTTGTAGAGTTATACACCCATCCTCTTAGGTTAAACGATGCCATTGACATTACTTCCTGTGACTCTGTAATAAATGTTTTTAATTCATTTGTATTATTTACACTGGTAACACAATTATCTACATAAAATGAATCCTTTAATTTATTTGCAGTTGTTTTATAATTTTCTGCCACCCTATCTAAATGGTAACCTATGGTCGCAGCTAACAAAAATGGACTAGAAGATACACCAAACACAACTCGTGTGTGTCTGTATATTTTTAGCTTTTTTAATGTAGGTTCTTGCCACCATACAAATCGTAAAACATTTCTATATTCTGCTGCTACACTTATCTGTAGAAATGCCTTTTTTATATCTGAAATAACTCCAATCAAACCTAGTCTAAATTTTATTAAAATTTAAGGAATTAATTCAATTAAATTGGGTCCCTTTTCCAAACAATCATTTAAAGAATAACCATTTTTATCCGTTGCTGAAGCATTAAATACTGGTCTAATTTTAGTAGTACAACTAGCCTCTTTTATTACTGCATGATGCGGCAAGTAATACCCTCATATCTAACATATCTTGTTCTTTTCTTGCTATAAAAAGATCCTTCATTATGTCCTGTCACGGTCGCCAATAAATGTTATGAAGGATTTTAAGAAAAGAAAGATTATTTCAAATTTAAAATTGAGAAGTCTACTTATTTTTCTTTCAAACTTTTACAATGACAAATTGATATAAATAAAAATTTGTAACTTAGTAACAATAAAAAAATAAAATAAAAATCTTCTGGGTCATCATATTCCGCAACAACTATTATAAAATATTTGAAATCTATTTAAATCGTTATATGTGTACAAAAATCAATGTTTTTTCACTAAATCCTTTGGGAACGCCTTTGTACTATGGCTGTGACTGCAAACGTTATAAATCTTCTAATTCCGACACAGGATAATGTACTTGAGTAATGTGTTCACCATATAATTCAGCTCGTGTTAAATAAATACGGGCTGGAGGATTTAAATTGTCCTATTGAAAGCAGGGATGTTATTGTATTCTGTGACAGGATATCTTCTGAATAAAATTGTGTGAAGTACGGAGCTATAGATAATTTAAACACGGTGTTAGAAACAGATATTACAGCTGAAATTGAAACCTTTTTTGGATAAGGAAATTAGAAATTTAACTTAATGAAGATTATGTAAACGAAAATACAGACAAAACATCATCAAAGAACCTAATCGTCTCTTTGTACTCCAGGACTAAATAGATTATAAAACAAGATCTTTCAGTTCTAACCCTTTTTATACACTGTTTTATGTAAAATATACGAAAAGCTGTAAATAAATGTTCAGCCTTATATCCATGGAACATCATTACAAAGTTTCAAACGTAATAAAACAACTATACAAATTACATGTCTCTATTCAAACAAATATGACATTAAAATGTAAAAGCTAAGTACACATATATTTCATAACAAAAGTTTGGTGACTAAATGATGCATATGAAATTCAGATTAAACTCTGTAAGTAAGTATATTATGCAGATACAAAAATATTCATTAAGTAAGGTTAAAAAGTAGTTATTTATATTTTAATTACCACTATCTATTAATCTGCTTTACTAATAATCCCTTTCGCGACAATCAGCGTTATTTAAATACCTATTTATTGATATAGTCTCAAGTTTATTTCACGTTTTTGTGATTTCCTTTTATTAGACAGAAAAATTTTGCAAAAGCATTCAATGGAGTTCCGAAACACAGACTTACATAAAGTAAAAGATCTTGGTAACCGCGGTAGCTTATTGGAAAGGATTGATGGATACTTGACATATCGTAAGTTTTTTGTTAGATTTAGTGACTCTTTTTAAGTCGAAACAGTAATTCTAGGTAGTGTACCTCAAGGATCTGTTTTAGGTCCGCTATTGTTTATAGTTTATTTCAGTGATCTTTAATTTTATGTTAATTGTAAGACAGCTTTCTATAAAGATGACAAAAAGAGTTTTTTTGCATCCACCTGTAAATTTCCAACTACTGCAGGATGATCTACACTTTATAGTGGAGTGGTGTACTAAATGGATCCTACCATTGACTGTTGACAAATGTCTAGTTTCACATATGGATTCAAATAACCCTCGTTTTTCATATTTCATGATAGAACACAGAAATAATATAATGATTTAGGTGTAATTAAGTGTAATAATTACCGAAAATTCAAACTGGTCTCAATATATCTTAAATATATCTAAAAAAGCAAATACTGCGTATCTTTTATATAAGACATTTACGAAAAATATAGATATCCAAATACCCAAAACTCACTGCAATGAAGTATTTTATACTTAGGACCAAAACTCTATATAACTATATCGATCCAATTACACACAAAATTAATAACCTCAATCACTTTAAAAAACGAGTTAAAAATTGGATTGGTTTACAACCTAGACTACTTATACATCAATATGTTTATGTAAATGTTACCGTAAAAACCTGATTCTAGTTAAAACCCGATTTTAGTTAAATCCCGATTTTCCCAGGAAAAACTAGTATTAACCAAGCTCTTTAGACAATTCCAGTTTTAACTAGGTAAGATTAGAATTGTCTAATAATTTTAGTTAAAACTAGAAATCACATAAATTTAAGTTTTAACTGGTAAAAACTAGTTTTATTACTTTTCTTAGCTAAAACTATTAGTTATTCGGTATGCCTATTATCTATACAGATCGGTAAGTAAAAGCATTAGCGATTTTTGAGCGAGACAATTTAACAGACAAAGAAAGATTTATCGCGTAGACGATACGTATAAGGAAGGTACTGACTGCGCGATGAATCTTTATTTTTCTGTTTAATTGTCTCGCTCAAAATTGGCTGTGGCTTTTACTTACCCAGCTGTATGCGTGAACTTTTAAAGATATATTAATTTTTATAGTTCTAGTCACCAAGTTCATTGTTTTCGCAATATATCTATAATACTTAAATATAATTATGTAAGACTTATAAAAAATATAAACATTTATTAAAGTTTATAAAGCAAAAGAAATTAAAGAGAATTTTTATACAAAAATAAAAACATAGTAATTGTCTTACTGACATCCTTTGGTAAAAGTCAAAATAACACATATTATTTGTTCCTTCAGGGTTGACTGTCGTGGCATTTAGAATTACACAACTTTCCTTTTTTTTACAAAAGCACCTATTAGTGTTGCAAGTCTTTTTGCAAGTACAACGTGCAAATCCTTGACCTTCCCCTAAGGCAGCACGTCTAGCAGCAGCTCCTAAGGAAATATGTTCTAATGACACTTCTTTAGTCATTAGAAACCTTTCCTTACAAACGTCAAATTCTGATCTGAAAAAAAAAAGATAAATGGATAAAATGATAAGTATCAAATTTGTGACTCATTATTTATTTGTAAACATGACTGGTAATTACCTGCAATATAGTTTATCGACTATTCCATATTTAGTTCCAATTTTGTGAAGGTCCTCTCGATTTTTTTTTCAATAACGGCTCCGATAATATTTCTCATATCAGCTTTTTGCCCTGTCAACCTCTGGAATCACCTATTTCCACAAGAGGATGAAGGGCATCCCAAAACAATTTCATTTTTTAGCTTGCTTTTTTAAATTTTACATGCTTCCTGTCTAGCTAACGAAACTTGACGATTTTCACTCGGATCTCTTCAACAACCGAACTTATAGTTTGTTCTTTTTCTGAATTTAAATCCTGCATCTTCTTTGGCCAATTTGTTTAACCGTTCTGATGGCAAACTTGAAGTCGAAAGCCCTAATCAAGGTTCAATGCCGAACATAGCTCGATATGGTGACTGTTTTATGTCAGAATGAAGTGATCTATTTTTCATAAATTGCACGAACGTAATACCTTTTGACCACCTTGTAGTGTTGTTATCTAGCATCCAGGCTGCCAACATTTTCTCAATATCTTGGTTAACTCGCTCCACCGAACCTTGACTTGCCTTGGTTTTATGTACCAATTTTACTTCAGGCCAACATGATACCAGTTCGTTTATTACGGCATTAACGAATTTTCGGACATTATCTGAATGTAAGATGCATGGCGCACCAGAAGTTAGAACTAGTTAGTTAAGTGATTTGCAATTTGTTCCGCCCTCTTACTTTTTAATGGCCTTAACAAAACAAATTTTATCAGGTGGTCTTGGTAAACCATTATAAACTTGTAACCATGATCCTCTTGCGATTGCATATTTATCAAGTCCACCTGACAGCGGCTATTCATTTCTGAATGAAGAATAGGTTTAGAAACAGGCCCCTTTTTTTTCTTACTCTTTTTTTGTTGGCAAGTTTCACACATTGATATAAAAGTATTTATCATATCAATTGTTATATAAGCATATTTTCTAGCAGTTTTAGTTTTCACTCTGTCACGGCTTCCATGACCAGTAGCAATATGGGCTGCTTCGATAATATCAAAAAATTTTTCAGCAGGTACATAATACTTCGTAGGTTCACTTTTGCAAGCCAATTTCCTCGCTTCGCAGATCTTTAACTTTAAATGTGCCTGCAATTAAAACATTGTAGTGGTTTTCCTTTTTTTCAGTCTCTTCTTTTTGATGTGAAACATCTATAGCCGCACGTGAATCAGATTTTTCGCGTGGCGACGGTGACGTATGATTCGTATGACGTAAAAAACCTAACGCATCGATAATATATAATAAAGAGATGTACTGATACCTTATATGAAATTGGTCTCATGTTTTGAGCGACGCCGACGGTGGCGCGCCAACAATAGGGGGAAGAAGCTCATCGATTCAAAAATTTGGCGGGACAGGGTATGAATTGTTTCATAAAAACCTTACTCGATTCCGCCTACTATCTATTCTATATATATATAAAAATGTTTGTTTGTATAGGCAACATAATATACCTACATATTTTGCTGACCTGTATTCAAGTAATTATTCTATATATTCGAAAAAATACTCTGGATCAGTTCATTTTTTCCTGAAAAACACTGCAGAAATTGTCTGGCAGTTTAATGAATTGCGTATTTGGTTGCAGTTCTATTTTACCGTTCGCAATATCTAGTAATTGTTCGGAAAATATTTGTGCTGATGGATCATTTTGCAATTGAACACGCATGTTTACAACTTTTTAAGTGTCATCTCAACAATGCACAGTATTCTTGATATTGCAAAAATATTAAGTCATACAACGCTTTGATTGATCATAGAAAGAATTGTTTCCTTGTTAAAAAATCAAGGGTAGTTCGGTAGTTGTATCTAAAATTTTTCTAAATTAGTTTTAACAGTTAAAATTAAAATAATAATTACTGTTTTCACATCTAAAAACAAAAAAAAAACAAAAAAAACTTCCCTTTGGCGTATTCGATCCCATCACAATAACCCAACCGAAATGTCATAATCAGCCGCTGATCCAAATTAGCTACTAAGACCTTACATGAGGACTTTCAAAATGATAATACTATATTTAATATAATAACAATTCAATAAACAAATAATTTGCAATAAAATAATATTGCGACTATAAATTAAAATGTAAGCTATCCTATCTTTCAAGTTGTATCAAACTGCACACGGTGTGCAAATTTGATTAAAATCGGTGTAGTAGTTTAGAAGTCCATTGCGGACAAACAACGTGACACGTAATTTATATATATTAAGATATTTATTATTGTTATTTATTCATATTATTCTGTTTAACGTGTGTATGTGTTGGGCGCAAAGCCCGAAAATGGCCAATGGTCGTTTTTTTTGCTCAATCTTAGGATTGGACTATTTATAACGACCAAAGCCCGAATTTGGTTTCAATTTCGGACTTTGGCCTTTTGCAAGAAGCCAAACCTAGGATCGTGCAAATACGAAATGACCAAAGCTGTTCAGCCTACTGTCCCTAAAGGTTTTGGGGAACGTTGAGCGTCGTAGGGCAGGGATCGTCAATGTGAGTCAGCGCGTTAATCGTGTTGACACGTGTAGGACTGTAGGTAGTGCTCTTATTTTTTACGTTTTGTCATATTTTCGATGTTGTAAGTGAAGAAAAATTTATATTGAAATTAAATGCTTTTATCCAGCAAAGTAAATCGATGTTGACTCCAGAAAAGTACAATGAATAATTATCCAATATAAAAGTTTCTCTAAGTAAAAAAAGACAGAGAAAGTTGCTTTCCTACATCACTGGATTATCGACAAATTAAGAGGTTTGACATTTTAACCATTGGGGACGTAGAAAAACTTATAAAAAAGCGAACTTCTGGTGAAGATGAAATAAAATATTTTTGCCACATAGATGAATTGTATGAAATTATTCACAAAGTGCACATTGATACGGGACATAAAAGAACTCGATGCATGGACAAAGAACTCGAAAAAAGTGCTGTAATATTACTCGTGATATAATTGATATTTATTTACGCTTATGTGGACAATGTCAGTTAAAGAAAAAACATCAAGAGAAGGGATAAGTGGTTAGGCCAATTTTGAGCAACAACATGAACTCAAAAAGGCAAGTGGATCTTATAGACATGCAAACAGAACCAGATTAAGATTATAAATTTATTCTAAATTATCAGGACCATCTGACAAAATTTGTGTTTTTAAAACCTTTAAAATCTAAAAGAGCTACGAAGGTAGCTTACAATCTTTTAGACATTTTTTGTATAATAGGTGCTCCTTACATCCTCCAAAGTGACAATGGAAAAGAGTTTACAGCAGCTGTCATAAATGAGTTAACTAATATGTTCGACGCTAAAATAACTCACGGTAAACCAAGGCACTCTTAAAGCCAGGGAAGTGTAGAAAGGGCAAACCTGGATGTTAGGGATATTTTGGTGGCTTGGATGGCAGATAATAAGAGCACTAATTGGGCTAATGGATTGCGATTTGTTCAGCTAAAAAAACAGATCTTTTCATAGAGGTATAAACAGAAATCCGTATTAGGCGATGTTTGGGGGTATCTCATGAGGTCCTTTAAAACAGTACTGGTGAAGAAGAGCTGGAAAACTTATTGAATGAAAATTCCAATGAAGACATCTCTAACAGCTCAGAAGAAGAAAATCTTACAGTATCATACAAAACCTCAAGCGATCAAGCCAAACAAGAAGAAGTAGTGGTAAGTAAAAAAAATAAAACTTCAAATCAATTACTATTTATATTTTTTAGGCAAAATATTCACTGACGTATTTTTTTCAGTGTAGCTGCAAACCTGAAAAACCATGTATGATTTGCGTTCGACAAGGAAAAATTACCGAAGCACGTGAAGCATCATCTGCTTCCCAGAACAGGCAAGCCGATGAACTGCTGCAGAGGTCCTACAAAAAATTTGCACCTGTTAGTGTTGGGCAAAATGTTTTGGTTAGAATTACAGATATAGACAGAGGGCGTGCTACAACAAGGAACCTGATGGCTGTTGTTATGGAATGGAAAAAAGTAACCTCTATAAGCTAGGAACACACTCAGGTGTACTTTAAAAATTGTACGCAAGAAACGAATTTCAATTAGCTGACCATAAGTTCATAGACATGGAGAATGTTCCAGAAAAAAAGTTAACCCTATGAACTGTCGCTGCTTAAGACTCTTAGTCAAAGCAAGGTTTTGTGAGATGTGGTTGTAAAAACAATTGCGCAACCAAAAAATGCAATTGTTTAAAACAAGAGGTGAAATGCAACTCAAATTGCCATTTATCATCCAGTTGCTGAAATAAATAATAAATTAACAATACGAGTATTTGTTTTCTCTTTAGTTCTATGTAATATATGTTGTTTTTACATAGAAGTTTATGCCGTTTATGCTAATTATTCCTTTTTATTCTATTTTAAGTATCCATGTTATGTATCATTTATACGTAAGGAAAAATAAAAAGGGCATCGCAGTTGGCGTTTTTTTATAAAACCAAAAATTTTGTCACGTGTCAACACGATTAAAATTCTTAATGACAGTGCTGCCGAACAGCTTTGGTCGTTTCGTATTTGCACAATCCTAGATTTGGCTTCTTGCAGACGGCCAAAGTCCGAAATGGAAATGAAATTCGGGCTTTAATCGTTTTAAATAGTCCAATCCTAAGATTGAGCAAAACAAAACGACCATTGGCCGTTTTCGGGCTTTGCGCCCAACATATGTATTGAATAAAGTATTTAAGAATAAATATTTGTATTGTATTGTTCTAGTACTTAATTTATACACGCACAAACCAGTTGAAGCTTGTCGCGTATTTGTTCATTTGTAATATGTAAAACCTTATTATGTACCTACATATCAGTCTAATAAAGATATGTTATGAAATCAATAATAGTTTCATCTGAACCGAGAATATTTACACCACAAGTAGATGTCAATTTGTGTAGGTGTGTTTATAAAGCATCGTCACGTAACAGTTATATCTTAAACCCTGGCATTTGAACATCTACGAGCCAATTTGATTTGATTACTTATTGCCCCAATTTCGCTTCGATGTTGTGGATGCTGACAACTGAATTCGTAGGTAATTACATTTCATTGCCTGCTGTATAATATCGTTATCCTTGTAACTAACATCGTATCTACTGTGATGTTGTCGTCTATGTTCATTTTCACTAAAATAATTGCATCTATTTATTTTTATTTTATTTGAAGTATAAATGTAAACTGAAAATTACACTATGATACAGATAACAAAATTGAGTTAAAAAAGCAATTTTAACAATCTTTTAGTGACTTCTACTTCTTGTAATAGCTTTACTTAGTTCTTTAAAATAATCGCATTATTACTTTTACAAGTAGTTAAATTAGGAGTGAATATATTAGCAACTATACTAGTTTTAATTAAAACTGGCACTAATTATATGCAAAGTGACAATAAAATATTTAAATTGATCAACAAAACATAGATAAGTTAAATAACCTTGATAATAAACAGCTTTAAAATCACATTTTTAATAAAGTGGAAAAATCCGATAAGAGTACAATCTGATTCTACTTGAATATTCTCTATAGCTTCTTTGTGGCATAATAACATCTATTTACTTCCTTAATTGGGGATCTTTTGCCACTAAAACAAACTGATAAAAAATATAAATCCATATTTTGAAAATGACCCTTGCTTATTAATCTTGGTGGATGTCAAATTTGTCAAGGGTCGTTCTTTAAAACTGAAAATGCCAAACAAAAATGAAAAAAAAAGCTTATTGTACTTTTTCCATTCGTTTATGGCACCAATTACAGAATTTTGGTACCCTGTACTGTAACCTCTTTTTGCCTCATGATGTTAAATGCTCGATTTGAGAGGTTAACATATGCGAACGGCACTCAGGGGGTAGGAGGAGAGCGAGCGTGGATTCGATCGAGCTAGATGGTTAATTTCAAAAAGATAAAAAGGAATATACTTAATAGAATAATAAAAGATAAAAGAAGTTAAAAGGGACAAAAAAAAGAAAATGAAAGAAAAGAAAGAGAAAGGAAAAAGGCCGCCACTTATGTTTTTTATCTGGAGGATGGGGAAATATAAGAAACCCAGATGGAAAAAGAAAGATATAAGAGATACAAGATAAGATAAGTTAAAATTAGATAAGCCGGCAGATGTTCTTGCTAAAATTTAAATTAAACAGTTTTATTTAATATACTAAAAAGAAAAATTATACTTACACTTTCCTTTTACTCATCCTTATGGTTATAAATCAAATCGGTAAGATAAAGATATATTTATAAAACAAAATCTATCACTTTAATAAAATAAGATATATTTAATAAACTGAATCTATTACTTTAATCAAATATAGATTAGAGAAACTGAAAGTATTGATCAGAGTAGCAGGCTCTAGCTAGGAAAAGAAAAATCTATAGGTAACAGTAACAATATTTATTATCAGCTGTAATGATAAAAACGACACACAACCATAAAATAATAAAAAATATAAGATACATCTCGGTATAACATAGTAGACACATTTTACTAAACGCATTTGTGTTTAGTTTAAAAACATAATTATTTATACACAGAAAATAATAGCTAAATAGATTGTTTTATCATTTTCGTGTACTCTGATAAGCGAAAAGTAAGAGGTAAAATTTAGATGAAATAGTTATAAAAAATATCACCTTTTGCTTTAATATTAACTCGAGTTAAGAGTACTCGTATTTAAAGGTATAAATCATAATTAAATAAGTGCGAGATAAAAATTACAAAATAAAAAAAAATATAAGTAAAACAGTTTATCGATAGCAGACACAAAAAAATATAAGTAATAAAAAATTACAGATAAGCAATACACAAAAAAATCACATCCCGGTTACTTTCATTACGGCACTGTGCACTATACTTATGGATGAGACGGTAAATACAATTAAGATAAAATGTTCCATAAAAATAAATGGTACTCTAAAAGCTCGATACACGTATAAAAAAAAGAGTGTGCATGTAACCTTTACGCGCGATTAAAGTAAAACTTGTTGACGTACGTATCGGAAAATAAATATTTAATTACAATTCAATCATATTTATTGTCTATAAACTTTACAAAAAATGAGATGTTATATTTATATTATTTATTAGAAATAGGAATTTAAAAGTTATAATTATTTTTTATATATGAAATAATAGGTTTATGATAACTAAAATGTGAAACATAGATTTTACTCTCTAAATACCATTAATGTATTTGAAACCGTTTGAAAATTTCATAAATAAATTTCGAAAATTTAAGCTCCTCCCATAGCTGAAATTACACAGTTACTTCCATCAGAATCTTCCGTTAGAATCTAACGTTAGAGTTACCCCTAGTCGCGCCTAAAGAAGTTTTGCTTCAATAATAGGTAAACAATATTAAAAATATACACACATTACGTTTAGAATGTGTGATTTTGTAGCTGTATCTATCTTATTGTAATACAACACAAGAGCCTTCGATAGTTAGATAACCATTGCATTTTGTAGCATTTTATAGCATATTCCATAAAATCCTGAGTTAAGTTTGTTTTCTTCACGTCTACGAAGGATCTGTTATTGCTGGTAAAAGATCAGCTATCCTGACTAGTGGTTTTATGGCCTTTATGGCTACCTAACCAAACCTAAAATAAGTATAAGAAAGTGTTAAAACATTTCGAATATTATTATTTTATGAACAAAAACGTGCAACATGCTTCTTTTCTTAACGTAAAGCTTCCGTATAAACAATTATTTACTATCATAATATGTATGTATGTATGTATATAAACCTACTTAATTAAATCATAATGAATGTCGCTGTCTCGTCTTTTTTTCCATTTTCAATTTTCTTCAAATCTTTCTGGCGCTTATAATATGCCCTTTGACGTTCACAATTTCTTTTTCTTTTTAGCTCTTTAAGTCTATAAAACGAAAATAGCTAGGTATAAATAATAGGTATAAATAATTAGGTATAAATAGTGTAATTACACACCAAAAATAAAATGTATGCATATGGAGTAGGTACTCACTATTTTCATTTAATATTTTTTCATCACTTTCTTCATTAATAAATCCACTTTGTTTATTCATATTTAATACAAACACTTTATACACAAATTTAAACTATTTACCAGCAATGTATTTTGGTTGACAAAATGACAAGCTGTCAATTCATACAATTACAGATTTAATTTTATTTAATATAGTAGGCAGAATCGCATGAGCGCCGCCAGAATTATTTTCATGGAGGTGCATCTGCATCTACACACTATTATGATCTAATATATATAGAATGTAGAATGATTTGGACAGCAACCGCAACGCTTTAGTTTTTATTCAAACAATAATTTAATAAAAAAATTAAAAAATATATAATTTTCTGGTAAATTCAGATATTTTCTTTCATAGCAGGAGGGTGCAAGTGCACCCTCTTGCACCCTGCTGCCGGCGCCCATGCAGAATCGTGTTAGGTATTTTGAATCAGGTTTTGTTTCCGGTACGCGGTACATTAGAATGACGTCACGTCCGTTAGATTTACTGAGTTACCCATGATGTTGCTGAAGAAGTTTTACTTCAAAAAAAATGTTAAAAACTTACATTATCTTCTAAATGTTTCTGAGATACTTTATTAGCATATGGCTTCATTTTCTCGATAATTGGTCTTAACGGTAAGATATAATCTAAACCCATTCTTGTTTAGTTTTATAGATATTTAGAGAAAAACCATAAACTCATTCTTCGTAGCTGGGGTTTCAAAGAGAAAACGGTACAGTAACAATGGCGGACTTCTGCCGTCGTTGTTCCACTATATACCAAGGAAATTTAAAGAAAACACTGTCTGGAGATCTATATGTGAATCTTCGGTACGATAAACGGTAACAGAAACACTTTGTAGCTAGTAATTTTTAAGATAAAATAAGGAAATTTGCCGGGAATTTGAAACTAGTGTCTGGCGAAGTTGTTAATCGCGTTGAGACTTAAACTAGAATAAATAAAAGTCGTTAGTACTGGAGTGACGCGCTGTCTTTCGCGCCTAAACATCTGATCTTAAACTCGGGACCTCATTGGTCAGTTAGGAAAAATCAATAAATTTGCTTACACATGACCGTTAGGTTGTTGGCGCTAGAAACATCTAGATTGAAATATGATACAGGGTCGGCCTACGTGAAAGGAACTGTTAAAAAAAGAAATTTTATTATTCGAGTTTTTTAAACACGCTACAGTACTAATCAAATTAGTTTGACTCTGTTTTGCCAGAACATTGAGTTTTTTTTGGCACTCATATACTAATGTGTAGACTATGTAGTTCTTTAAGTGTTTTCTCATTTTCTCAAAACACAACAGGTATATGTGTTCCCAGTGGGCCAGAAATTTTCGCAATTTTATTACTAGCATTTCAACAATATTGTATTAAAAAAATAATATAGGCGAAAATAATAAAGATTTTCACCAGGCCGATTCATATTTTTTTTTAATGCTGAAACATGATTATTTCTTTACTTACATCAGAAAAAAAAACTTTAAAGAGGAGTCCTTAGTTTTAATTTTAAATAACAAATAAATCATTGTTTTTTTATTTTTTAATTTTTACTGCTCAGCTTAATTTAAAAATTTCCCATTGGGTTTTTTTGCAATCTAAAGTTTATTAGAGATTCTTCAAAATATTGTAACGGGATAACCGTAAAGGAAGGGACCTTAATTTGAAAGATTGTTGTTGACAGTTGATTTTTAGAAAATTGTAAAAAAATCAACTGACCATTTTAAATAATGTTTCTAGAAAATTCTAGAAACTTCTAAACACACTAACTAGATTAAATAATGTTGTATATAAGGGGATGCACGGACAGTTAACGTCAGTTCGAGTCAAGTGTTCACAAGAGTTCATTGTATTGTCAAGTAGTTAGACGTTATCCAGCAGAGTTCAGTGTATCTTAACAATTTTGTAATTAAATTGTGTAAAAAGCCCCCATAAGTGTTTCAAATTGGTGTCAGGTGTGGGGTGAAGATACAAGAATGCCTGGAAAAAAGATAAATGAACTATTGGTGGCTGAGCCCAGAAGAGAGCTCGAAGAATTGGAGTTGGAAACTACTGGAAGCAAATCCGTATTGTTAAGAAGGCTCCGTGAATACTATGTAAATAATGATTTAGACCCTGACGCTGTAGATTTCGAAGACCCAGTTCAAAAAGCAAATTCTGAACTAGCTCAACAACTGTCCCAGTTGTCCAGTCAGATAAGCAGCCAGCGCGAAGATATGTCCCAGCTGAAAGAGGAGCTATCAGGACGAATGACGAGCCAACAAGAAGAACAATCTCAACAACTTTCCCAGTTGTCCAGTCAGATAAGCAGCCAGCGCGAAGATATGTCCCAGCTGTCGCAACGAATGACGAACCAACAAGAGGTGCTATCCAGTCAGATGAAGAGCCAACAAGAGGAGCTATCACAACGGATGTCTACCCTATCAGATGAGTTATCCAGTTCGTTCTCACAGCAAATATCACATCTTCGGGACGAGCAAAATCAGCAAGTCGCCGACTTGCGAGAAGAGCAAAACCAGCAAGTGGCCAACTTGAATCAGCAAGTGGACAACATGAATCAGAAGGTGACCAACATGCAAGACGACCAAAACCAGATCAACCAGCAAATGCAGTCCGAGATAAGGAAGCTTCAACAAGAACAGGAAGCTAGCCGCCGAAACCAAACCATCCACCACGGCGACGGAGATGCAAGAAGGATGGAAACCTGCCACGCAGACGTCGAACGACAAAGAAGCGAGGAGACGACCCATGTACGAACGACGATGAAACCCCCGACCTTCGACGGGAAGACTTCCTGGCCAAATTACCTGAAACAATTCGACGCAGCGGCCAGAGCTAATGGATGGTCATCCCAGGAGAAAGCATTGTCCCTTACCGTAGCTCTGCGAGGCGAAGCTTTAGACGTCTTGCAATCATTGACGCCGGATGAAGCTGACAACTTCGAGTTATTGGTGAATCGTCTAGAGATGCGTTATGGTCAAACTCATCTACAACCGATGTACCGAATGCAGTTGAAGAGTCGAAACCGGAAAAATGGAGAAACTATCCAGGAATTTGAAGCGGATGTAGCAAGAATGGTACGACTTGCGTATTCAAATGCAGCGGAGGATTTCCTGGAGTGCCTAGCAGTCCAAACCTTCACCGATGGTCTTCGAAACGTCGAGTTGCAGCGCGCTGTACGGTTGGCGCGGTCGAAGACTCTTGTGGACGCCTTGACCATTGCCCTGGAGTTTGAGGCGGCGACGGAGGCCTCACGTGGAGTTGCTCGACTAAGGGAAATCACCGGTAACTACGACCATGCCGTTCATTCCGTTGGCGACGTTGAAGCGGTAGTAGAGAGATTAATGAAGTTATCTCCAAAAAGAAGGCGCCAAGTGAGATGCTGGAACTGCGGAGAACTAGGCCATATAAGAAATACTTGCCCCCAAAAAGAAAAATCTTCTGCTAAAGTACCCCAGCAGCAGGAAAACTAGAACGGGTCGACTCCTGGAGGGCGAAATCGACCCCAAACATTCCCGAAGCCCCTCACACCATTAAATTGGCAACCCTGCGACATCACGTGGACAGCTTATATGTGGATGGCCTCATTGATGGGAAGAACTTTAGCATGCTGGTAGACACTGGAGCTACAAAAACTATTGTTCGACCATCCATCATTATGCGAAAGAAGATGTGGCCTACCAGTTGGAGACTGCGTACCGCTACCGGAGATTCTGCTAGAGTCTACGGTGAGATACAGGTAACGCTACAGTTTGGTTTAACCTCTCTTGTTCACTCAGTGCTGGTGGCTGACGTTGATGAAGATGTTGTTCTGGGCATGGATGTTATGCTCCACTGTGGTTTTCATTTGGATCTTCGCCAACGTATCCTTCGTACTGGTAATGAAGAAATATTCCTGCACCGAAAACAAGTTGACAATGCCTCGATTAAGCTAATCGATGATATCGAACTTCCGGCAAGCTGCGAATGTGTCGTCACAGCCCGGTTGGATGGACTGGAGCCAGATGGTGCCCCAGTCATGATAGAGCCGAAGAACCATAACCATGAATTGGGAAAAGGACTCCTTGTGGGTAAGACTCTTGTTAGATCCGCCAAAGAGGTACCCATCCGAGTTATCAACTTGAACGATCATCCAGTTCTTCTCCGAAAGGACACGGAAATCGGAAGTTTAGAACCGGTTATGGCCATAATTCACAAGATAAATGTTACAGAAACAGATGAGACCAACGAAATTAAACAATTAATGACAAAATTAGACCCCTCTTTGTCAAAATTAAAAAAGAAACAGGTAAGAGATCTACTTTACCGGTATAAACCTGTATTTGGTTCTAAAAGTAAACTGGGAAGAACTGATGTTGTACAACATAGAATTGACACTGGTGATGCACGTCCGATTCGACAGGTACCCCGAAGGATGCCTCAAGTTAAAAAGGAAGAAGCAGACAGAGCCCTTAAAGAAATGATTCAAAATGGCATAGTCGAACCATCCAGTAGTCCGTGGGCTTCTCCTGTGGTATTAGTGAGAAAGAAAGACGGATCAATGCGGTTTTGTGTCGACTATCGAAAGCTAAATGATGTCACTAAGAAGGACAGTTATCCTCTGCCAAGGATTGATGATGCCCTCGACGCTTTGGCGGGTTCTACTCTGTTTTCTACCTTGGACCTTAAAAGCGGATACTGGCAAGTTAAAATAAATCCTGCAGACAAAGAAAAGACTGCCTTTACAAGTGAATCAGGGTTATGGCAATTCACGGTCCTTCCATTTGGCCTCTGTAATGCTCCTGCGACGTTTGAACGACTAATGGAGAACATCCTGCGGGGTTTGTCATGGGAAACTTGTCTAGTTTATCTAGACGACATCATCATAATGGGTAAGACCTTTAAGGAACATTTATCTAACCTGGAAGAAGTTTTTAAAAGATTACAGAACGCTAATCTAACATTGAATGTTAAGAAATGCCACTTGTTTCAGAGACAGGTCAACTATTTGGGACATAACGTAAGCAAGGATGGCGTTGCTGTTGACCCCGCTAAGATACAAGCCGTTCAGGAATGGCCAATCCCTATCGACAAACATCAGCTCCGGAGTTTCTTGGGTCTTTGTTCCTATTACCGACGATATGTCAAGAATTTTGGAGACATCGCCAAACCCTTGACACGTTTGACAGAACAAGATAAGTCCTTCTGTTGGGATCAGGAATGTCAAAAGGCGTTTGAAATATTGAAGAAACAGCTTACGTCAGCACCTGTTCTTGCTTATCCACTTCCTGATGGTAAGCTTATTCTGGACACCGACGCCAGCAATGTGGGAATTGGAGCCGTCTTGTCACAGCTACAAGACGGTAAGGAAAGAGTGGTTGGGTACTTCAGCAAAACTTTATCGAAAGCTGAAAAGAACTACTGTGTAACTCGGAGGGAACTGTTAGCGGTTGTAAAATCCGTCGAACATTTTTATAAATATCTGTATGGCAGAAAATTCCTGATCAGAACAGACCATGCTAGTTTAAAGTGGCTACTTAGCTTTAGGAACCCAGAAGGACAGATAGCAAGATGACTCGAAAAACTGCAGGAATATGATGTTGAAATCGAGCACAGACCTGGAACCAGACATCGTAATGCTGATGCACTTTCCAGAAGACCATGTCGACCTGATTGCCCCCATTGTACCCGTATGGAGCAGAACGAGGAAAAACTTGCCTTGGTTAAGGTTGTGCCAGAAGACGAGAGCTCTATGCTGGAGGAGCAACAAGAAAACGATTCCGTTCTAAGAAAGATTCGGGAGTGGAAGAGAATGGACCGTCGTCCGTTGTGGAGAGAGATATCCTCATCCTCCCCTGCTTTAAAAGCATACTGGTCCCAATGGAACTCTTTAATTTTGGACGAAGGGCTCGTTAAAAGACTTGTAGAAAATTCCGAGGGCACAGAAACAAGGAAACAAATAGTGGTCCCAAGAAATGCTGTACCGGAAATTTTAAAACAGATGCATAATGATAGTTCTGGAGGACATCTGGGTATCACGAAAACGCTGCAAAAGATCCGAGATAGATTTTACTGGGTAAATTGCACTAATGATGTTAAAGATTGGTGTCGTAAATGCACTTCATGTGCTGCCAGTAACGGTCCGCACCGAAAACCGAAGGCGGAAATGCAGCAATACCTGGTTGGAAGTCCTTTTGAAAGAATCGCAGTAGATGTATTGGGGCCACTTCCACAGACCGATGTAGGAAACAAGTACATCTTTGTTGTAATGGACTACTTCACTAAATGGGTTGAAGCATATGCAGTTCCCAATCAGGAAGCCACCACTTTAGCAGATATATTGGTTGAAGAATTCGTAAGCCGATTTGGGGTACCACTAGAATTACATTCAGACCAAGGAAGAAATTTTGAGAGCAAGCTGTTTCAAGAAGTTTGCCAAAGATTAGGCATCCACAAAACGAGAACCACAGCGATGCACCCTCAGTCTGATGGAATGGTGGAACGAATGAACCGGACTATAACCAACTATCTGTCAAAAGTGGTGTCAGATTGTCAGAGGGATTGGGATCGACATATTCCACTATTTCTAATGGCAATTCGATCGGCCATCAACGAATCAACTGGCCAAACGCCTGCGAAGGTTCTGTTCGGTAGAGAAATGAGGCTACCATGTGACTTGGTGTTTGGTTGTAAACCTGGTGAAGAAATGGCACGTGAACAATATGTCGCCGACCTTCAGAATCGAATGGAGAATATACACGACCTGGTGCGTGGAAAACTACAATTATCTAGTGATCGGATGAAGAGGTACTATGACACACGGACAATGGAAAAGAGTTACCAAGTTGAAGATTTAGTCTGGCTCTATAACCCCCGACGGCGTCGAGGTATTTGTCCCAAATTACAAAAGAACTGGGAAGGTCCTTACACCATCAAGAAGAAGATTAACGATGTCATTTATCGGATCGTGAAAATTCCCAGAGGGAAACATGTCGTGGTCCATCACGATCGTTTGGCGCCTTACCAGGGAAACCACAGTGGAGATGCGCAGCAACTCCAAGAAGATGTTTTGGCTGGCTCAGGGAGTGTGCGGGATTCCGATGTAGGAATTAACATTCCAGGAGGAATGAATCTAAGGAGGGGGCAGTGTAACGGGATAACCGTAAAGGAAGGGACCTTAATTTGAAAGATTGTTGTTGACAGTTGATTTTTAGAAGTTTGTAAAAAAATCAACTGACCATTTTAAATAATGTTTCTAGAAAATTCTAGAAACTTCTAAACACACTAACTAAATTAAATAATGTTGTATATAAGGGGATGCACGGACAGTTAACGTCAGTTCGAGTCAAGTGTTCACAAGAGTTCATTGTATTGTCAAGTAGTTAGACGTTATCCAGCAGACTTCAGTGTATCTTAACAATTTTGTAAATAAATTGTGTAACAAGCCCCCATAAGTGTTTCAATATTAATATTTTTTGTAAGGTAAACCGTCTTGTCGGTATATAATTCGAAGACTTAATTTTTATACTTTCTTTGTTACCAATGAAATATTTGAAATAATATTAAAAATGTTTAGGAACAATTCGTAGAAAACTTAATTTCATACAAAAAATGTTTTATTAGACTTTTTGCTAAAGTGCATGGTTCACAAGATATATTTAAATAAGCGCCAACCCAATTTAAATTATTTAATTTTCATTATATTAAATTTTAGCGGAAAGTCTCATAAGACATTTTTTGTAAGAAATTAATTTTATCATATTTTTATTGGTACCTACTTTAACCGTTTTGTTTATAACGAGGATAGTATGATAATTTACAGGAAAATTAGGCTTTAGGGCCGACACGAACGAGACGGTTCAACTTACAAAAATATATTATTGAGCAGTTATAAAAAGTCTCTAATAGACTACACATTGGGAAAAATGGAATGAGAAATATTTAAAGTGGGCTGAGTAGTAACAATAAAAAAAAAACAATAATTTACATGTTATTTAAATGGGAAAAATTTTACGATCGAGAGGAAGTACTTAAAATTAAATTTAAGGTCTCATGTTTGAAGTTAATTTTTTTCTAATGTAAGTAACCAAATATTTACATGTCTGTGAAAAAAAAAGTTAGCTTTAAATAAATCACCCTAATGTAAAGTAATAATAAAAACTAAAGAACACTCGCTAATGCGGTAGACATGAAGAGAAGATCGATAGATGAATCCATGGATTAAAAAATATGAATTTGAATGGCATCGTTGTGGCAAGCAAAGAATGGAAATTACCAAAGAGCATTAAAGTTTTTATTAAGAATACATAAAAAAGAACTAAAACAAATTTTTTAAGCAGATTACAAGAAATGTTTACCTATAACTGGATCAAAATATGCGCTGAAAATTGTGTGTAATAAACTTGAAAGAATAAATAATTTATATAATAAAATTTTAAAATTAGATTTTACTCAGTAAATAAATAATGAGGCAAATTATTTTAACAAATAAAGCAAATTTTAACAGTGACAATAAAAAAAAATTATACAAATATATTCGCTCCTCTTTATCAAGCAAAGTCACTATTCCATTACTAAAAAATGAAAATGGATCGCTTTGTGCAAATAACACAGAATCAGCCAATGTCCTTTCCAACTGATTTGTTAATGTCTTTTCAATTGAATCCTCTCAAAATGAATTACCAAATATTTTGCCTCCAAGGATATCCTCTTCACTTGACAACATTAATTTTAGCTGTGAAACTGTAAAACGTCACCTTCAAAAACTCAAAAATAACTCATCTCCAGGTTTGGATCAAATATCTCCATTATTCCTAAAAAAGTGTTCCGACGCTCTTTCTTTTCCATTATCTGTCATCATGTCCGCATCTTTCAATACGCACACTTTACCTTCCATCTGGAAAACAGCATCTGTAACCCCCATTTTTAAGAAGGGAGATAAATTGGAACCCGCTAATTATCGCCCCATTAGTCTCACACCAATAATCTGTAAAGTTATGGAATCCATAATAACAGAGGCTCTTTCAGATTTTGTTTTAAAACATGAAGTTATTCCTATAAACCAGCATGGATTTGTTAAAGGAAGATCAACAATGACAAACCTGCTGTGGTGTGTAAATGAATGGACAGCTGCTTTGGACAAAAAAAGACTAATTGATACTATTTACCTAGATTTTGCCAAAGCTTTTGACCGTGTACCAAAACGAAGATTAATTTATAAACTTGAACATCTGGGCATTCGTGGCAATTTACTTCAGTGGATAAACTCGTTTCTAACAGACAGAAAGTTTTGTGTTAAAGTTGGTGATTGTTTTTCGGCCAAAAAATCAGTTTTAAGTGGAGTGCCTCAGGGATCGGTTTTGGGTCCACTTTTATTTATAATATACGCAAGCGACCTTCAATATCAAATAAAGTGCAAAAGGGCCTTCTATGCTGACGATTCAAAAATATTTTGTGATCCTTTGGTTGAATCTCTACAACTTCAATCAGATTTGAATTCAATATTTGAGTGGTGCAAAGATTGGATGCTACCTCTCAACGTAGACAAATGCGTGGTTCTTCATATGGGTAAGAATAATCCAAGAAATGATTATACTTTAAACGGTCACACTCTGAAAAAAGTCGCATCATACAATGACCTTGGAGTTATAATTACTGAAAACCTTAGTTGGTCTGAACACATCTTGCACGTTTCTAAGAAAGCAAATAGCAGATTGTATCTTTTAAAAAAATCATTCGCGAAATTGTCATTTAATAGTTCCATTCGATTGTACAAGTCTTATATCTGTCCACTTATGGAGTACTGTGGAACTGTCTGGTGGCCTGGGTTAGTACGTGACAAAAACATCCTTAAAAATATTCAGCGACATGCTACCCGTTTGTCCTTCGGCAGATCTAGACCTGCTTATGAGGATAGGTTAAACATGGCGGACCTACTTCCATTTGAACAACGTCGTCTTCGTGGTGACCTGATTATCACTTTCCGAATGATCAGATATAACTATGGAAATTTAAAAGGAATGTTCAAAATAGACAGTCAAAATCGACTCCGTGGGCACCAGTGGAAATTGAAAAAAGAATCCTTTTTAACTACTGCGCGGCAACAATTTCTAGTCAACAGGATATTTTCTGCATGGAATGATTTACCAGATGAAATCGTGTGTGCGGAATCTATTAACGTGTTTAAGAACAGGCTTGATATCACTCTTTTTAGTTAAACTTTTAGTCTAAAATTTTATTCTATGTTCCTCACAACAGTTTACAGTTTAAACATTTACTTTTATTATTTTTACTATGTTCCTCACATTGTCTAGGGTTAACATAATATTGTAATTTTTAATTGGGCTTATGGGTCTTAACCCCTGCCCTTACTTAGAAAATAATAATAATAATAATAATAATAATAATAATAATGTAGCTGTGGGCAATACGTGTGCTAATATCCACGTTATTGGATGCATTGGTTACATAGGTTTCTTTTACTATGAAATAAAAAGTGACTTTAAAAAACCTGATGCAAACAGAGTAAACATAACTTAAACCAAATACCGTTTACAAACACTTAAAAACTTTATTCTGGCTAATACATACATGCTAAAAATCTAGGGATATTAAATATTATATTCTACACATTACGCTATGTTGGACAGTGCAACACAACTCTATCAATATGTATCAATGTGAATATACAAAAAAATGTTTAAAATACTTAAATACAAAATAAACAAATTTATGATTAGAAATTATTTTAATGATTTACAATAATTTTAGTCGAGATTTCATTAGTTGTTTATAAATGGTTTTCTTGCAAAGGTGTTTTTCAAAATTTTTGTAACATACTTTGACATCATTTGGCCAAAAACGAAATGCTAAGGGTTGTGGGGATGATTGAGGCAAAAATACACCAAATTCATGTGGCAAATTTTATAGAAACCACTTAAAACGTTATCTCACATCTCTGGACTCGTTATCGTAAAACAAGAAACGTTCGGGAAAGGCATTTGGGGCGATCAAGGCTAACAACACCTCGTATGGACGATATGTTTAGTTAGAACCTCGAACAAATCGCACAGTGACAGCAAGGCAGTTAATTAATCATTTCTCTGGAGTTCATAATATGACTGTTTCCAGACATACCATCTACAGAAGGTTGGGCACGTTGGGCATGTTATATGGGAGCAAAATTAATGGCAAATTTTCTTTTTCAGTTTGGTTTGTATCCAGATTCTAGAAAGCATACGGCTATGAAAAGAACCTGGCGCAAGAAAATCAAGATACACAAGAGGTTTACAGCTACAGAGGAGGCACAATTAAGGTATGGACAGGAATTTTGTTGGGCAGTATAGGTAACTAAACTCGTTCTGCTGAATCTTTTTTAATTATCAGAACGCTACGTTACAAATGTTCTAGAACCTGTAGTTACATACAAGAAATATTTTATCTTGATGGATGACAATGCTACTTCACATACAGCCAGAGTAACAAGAAATTACATGGAAAAGCAGTTTTGCCCAGGCCAGCTTACTCGCCCGATCTCAATCTATTGAGCAGGGATGGGATATGCATCAGCGAAGGGTTTTGTAACAGCAAAGTCGCACTCAGCTGTTTCAAGTTCAATTGTTAACTTTTTTATAAAAAATGAAATTAATAATTTTTTGTTTTTGCATACATATTTTAATTTTTTATGAAAATGAGTCATTTTGATATCTTATTCGTTCCAGGTAAATGAACGAAGATATCGAACGTATCAGGCTCACACAAGTTATTCTGTGAAATACCTTTGAACCATTTTATAAATATTTTTTTTTAAATATTACTAGATTTTGAGCATGTGTGTATTTGACAAATAATTGGTCAGCTGCATAAAGTTTATTTCTCATAGTCAAAAGCACAAACCTAACGTGGTACATTTATTAAATTAATTAATTATATTTTTGTATTTTTTACTAAAAGGTTTAAAGTTAAAAGTAAGAAATTAAAAAACTGATCTTCACACCATTGACCTTTAAAGTGTCTTATTGGAATTCTTTGTTGGCATTTTATATACAATAAATGACGTACTCATTATTTGATCCGCCTTATCCCTTTAAGTTAGCTCTGCCTGCTCTTTTCCCCTTAAAAACGTTATGGAGCCCTGGCAGTATAGTTAAGTTAGGTATTAAGTTGTTATTTATTATAACTAGTTAGTGTTTATATAAGTTTTTTATTAATAAAATCCAAAAAATATTTTATGCTAAAACTTTATGAACTCGCGTTTTTCATTTGCATTGTTAACCAAAATTCAATCACTTTAATTTTCGACAAAATAATTGTGTTACTTTAAAAATGTATCTACAAACGACAAAATTAATTTAAAAACCAATTTAACTATCTATCTGTTACAGACTTCTTAAACTTTTTATTTTAATGCATTTATTTAAAGCTTTGACTATAATAAAATTTCAACCACTACCTGACTTTAATATACTTTAAGTTCTTTAAAATAATCGGATTACAAACTTTATAAACAGCTCAATTTCGACTGAATACTATTGCCTTTAAAAGTTGTTAGTATTCGGACCGACCATTGACTGGCATTTGTCACTGATATCGTGATTCAAAATTACATTAAGTCCTGTTGTATAAAATATATTTCCATATAGATCGTCTTGAAAGCAGAAAGATGAATTATTTCGAGAGTTCCATTTATCTAAATGAATGAAAACTTAGTAAACGTAAATTTAATTTTGACTTTATGAAATTTATGTTCCGCTTTAATTCGACGTTATAGTAAAATCGAAATTGATGATAATGCAGCAACTATACAAATCTTAATGCCGATTAATACGACGGTTGTCTCGTTAGTATTGCATACAGCCATAAAGACAAAAAATATATAGAATTAACATATAATAATTTATTGCTACATGTCTCACCAAGATCGATACACTTTTGCATACGTTCAAAGCAATTGGTAAAAAGTTATTTCAGTCTTTAGTTGACACCTGCAAAATCGCTGTTTTAAAGGTATCGATAACTTCTTCTGGCGACTGGAATCGGTGTTCACGCATTGATCTTTGGAAACGTGAAGTAGTCGTGGGACTTAGGTCGGGACTATACGGTAGATGGTCTAACAATTCGATGTTTTAAAGCTCCAAAAACTTTATTGTCTCTTGAGCCGTGTAAGCACTTGCATTGTCCTGGTGTAGGATGATTCGCCGTTGTATGTTGCTTTGTCGGAGTTTTACGATAACTTCTGGTGAACAAACATTTATAGCCAAATCGGAAGTAGCCGTTTTTCGATGTTCTAAAGCAATTGTTACCGCATGACCAAATTTTTACACAAAAGTTGTAACCATTTTCGTTAACACATTTTGAGAACGGATTACTTTTGTTGCTTTTTCCTCATCGTATACACCCACAGAGCGTATTGGCGTTTATTTTCCGGTTTATAGGCGTAAATCCATTATTCATCGTCACTAACAATACTATAAACGTTTTTTGTGCTTCCTATGTTAAAACACCAATTGTCGCGAACCGCTTTTTGGTTTTCTGTGAGCAAATGAAGTATCCAACTAGAAACCAACTTCGTCACACCCAGTTTTTATGTAGGATCTTTTGGATCGAGGTCTTTGAAATACCCAAAGATGCCTTGATTTTCCGGTATGTTACATGGTGTGGTTCTTTATTCCCAAACACAGAAATTATTTCAGCGAGACATTGCTGTTGAGAAAATTGTTGCTCGAGAATGTTCTTGGCTAAGATCCATTTTTCGACCGACTTGCTTATTTTAAAAATTCACGGTACTTACATAACTTGATTTATGTCAACAAATGACTGAGAAGTGGTGTCTTAAGGTTTTATTGGAGACGCCTTCTAAAAGGCTATATGTAAATCAAAAAGACAACCCTCGCATTTAAACTAGATTTTTTAGTAAAACTTATTGAAAAAAAAATTATTTTTTAAGTAGGTAATCGCTAAAGAATTCTTGGACAGGTTTAAAATACTATTATTTTAAGATTACTTAATATGTATTTAATCCTGTTTTCTGTAAAATATTACCTACTAAGATAAGATAATTTATTATCGTAGAAGAGAAATTTATTCACACCATGATTTATGGTTAGTCCTTCTAAATCCATTTAAATTTGAGGTAAATTATAAATCATGATTTATATTATACACGGTGGATATAATCTTAAGCTTAAATCAAGCAAACCAGTAGGTCAAAGCAGGGAAGTTTAAAAAATACATGGCTTGCAAATATACCAAAATAAAATGACTAAATGTCAACTGATTTCATTTTTTATATCGTACATAGTAAATACAGTCAAAGAAAAAATATAGATAGCTTAATAAATTGTGGAAATAAGTAAAGGTGCTATGACAGTTCGGGACCAAAATCGATCATTTTTACATGTAAATCTCCATAAGAAAATCTAAGGTCGATTCTGGTCATTTTTGGCTAATTTACCCCCCACCACTCCAAACATGTGACTAGACACTAGAGTCGTATCATTATAATGATTCAATAGGGTAACAGGGTCGTAACTGCCAAAAGGGCTTTAACGTTGTATCTCGTAAACGGCCGAACGGATTTTGACGTATGACGTATCATTGAAAAGGGGTTGCTGTATAGGGTAAGATAAAGCTCACCTCCACTCACCTGTCCTACAAGAACTTACCTTTGATTTACCTGTAATTTTACCTTTTTTTTTTTTTTCACCGTACCTTGACTACCCCTCATCACTATCCCCAATGTCATTTTAGTCATCCTACCACCCCTCATCATCATCCCCAGTGCCCAAATAGAACTTAGAATAATTTTTTGGATGAGAATAAATGTAGAAAAAAAATTCTGTGTGATGGCTGCTGTTGTATTCGAACCCACAAACTCATGTGTACAAACTTGACGCCTTAACCAACGGGGCTATCAAGTGACTTGTAAAATAAAGTTGAAATGTGTTAGACAAACAGCTCCGTATACGTCACATACGGTTGTAGATGATAATAAGTTAGCAAAGGCGTACTGTCGATTTTTAGATGTGTAATTAAGACTTTTTTATTTCTTTACCGGTTACATATATTTAATTACAGTTGTATTTCGTGGACGATTAAACAGATTTCAGAGTGTGATGTATTATTGTAAAGGAAATAAACAATAGGGTAAGATGCGATGCCAAAAAGACCTTAAATAAAGTGCCAAAAAGGCATTATAGCTATATCCCATAAACAGCTAATCAGATTTCAGCGTGTGACATATCTTTATAAAGGGAAGGAGCTATCGGGTAAGATGCGATGCCAAAAAGACCTAACATGAAGTGCTAAACAGGCATTATAGCTATACCTCGTAAACAGCTTATCAGATTTCAGCGTGTGACAGATCGTTGGAACGGGGTTGCTGTATAGGGTAAGATGAAGCATCAAAAAGTCCGTATTGATGTTGCCAAAAGAACATTACTACAGTATCTCGTAAACGGCCAAACGGATTTCGACATGGGACGTATCGCTGTAAAGAGAATGCCGAATAAGGTAAGATAAAGGGTTAAAAAAGACATATATAAAACTGCCAAAAGGGTACTAGGGTAGTATTTCAGAAACGGCTGATGGAATTTGGCGTGCGACATATCGTTGGAATGGGGCTGCGGTACAAGGTAAGATGACGGGTCTAATGGGATCATAACTGTCAAAAGGGCATTAACGTTGTATCCAGTAAACGGTCGAGCGGATTTCGACGTATGACGTATCATTGTATTTTATATCGAAGGAACCTCTGATATCTTCTTACTAAATAATTTATAACCTTTGAAGGTCCCTCGAAATTTAAAACACTACTCAGGAGGCTCGAGGTAAGTAAGTAAGATATCTAGACATGGTTGATAAGACACGTCAGCAGCTCATAAGTAATACTTCACAAGAGGCCATAGGTGGTTCTTTAATAGCCGACAGGCAACAATTTCCTCTGATCATGCACATAAGAACATACAAAAATACTATACGTACTTAACTCAATAGGTGACAACTCGTTTTGTAAGCGAGAATTACAGACACCTTGAGTTTACAGTACTTCTCCCACAGTGTGGTACCTGTCGTATTTCAGTGCAGGAAAAAGTTGACCACCCTTTTTATACCCGAAGGAACCCCCGATATCTTCTTACTAAATAATTTATAACCTTTGAAGGTCCATCGAAATTTAAAGCACTACTCAGGAGGCTCGAGGTAAGTAAGTAAGATATCTAGACATGGTTGATAAGACACGTCAGCAGCTCATAAGTAATACTTCACAAGAGGCTATAGGTGGTTCTTTAATAGCCGACAGGCGACAATTTTCCCTGATCATGTTTTATTTTAAACATACAAAAATACTATACGTACTTAACTCAATAGGTGACAACTCGTTTTGTAAGCGAGAATTACAGACACCTTGAGTTTACAGTACTTCTCCCACAGTGTGGTACCTGTCGTATTTCTGTGCGGAAAAAAGTCGACCACCCTTTTTATACCCGAAGGAACCTCCGATATCTTCTTACTAAATAATTTATAACCTTTAAAGGTCCCTCGAAATTCACAGGCACTACTCAGGAGGCTCGAGGTAAGTAAGTAAGATATACGTTACATTTATCTAAAAAAAAAAGTGTACTTTTGTTTATCACATTTGGCACGGTGATCTGGCAAATCTGTATGCTTCCACATCAGTCCTAAAACAAAAAAAATATTAATTATACAGAAATTGTAGCCCTAACCTAACCAGTTAATGTTTAGAAGAGACCTTTGCTGTTAATCGTTGAATATATTCTCAAAACTTATACAATAGTATAAAATTATTATATCTAAAAACTACATATAGAAATGGTATAGATCCTTTAAATTGATAACTGACCACAAAAGACGAAATTAACTAAAAATAATATCGAAATACAAAATAATATTTTAATAACACATAAGATTCTTTAGATTAACCAATTTCAATATCTAAAATCTAAATCAAATAACTAAAAAGTTACAAAGTTTTTTTTTTTTGAATTAACCCCAAATAGTAGGTTTCAAAAGATACTTCTATGAATAATACTTTCAAACTAAAGATTGTATGTAGGTATATGACAATTTTAAATGGTTAATATATATATTTCTGTCATGTTTTCATATTAGTCTAATTTTATCTTTTTCTTTAAATCTACCTGCATCACAGCAGACATATGACTTTTGTACTTTTTAATACTTAAATCGATACTACAAACCCCCATCCCCATAATATTAAAAAAATCTATATTTTTTCGCCAAATTCAAAAAGGAATGACAATACTAATGGCTTTAGTGATATAATAAATACATTTCTACTCTTTATACTTTCACACTATAATATAAAATCCACCTGCATCACGCTAGGGGTAAAACAGTTATTTGTATTATATTTTTAAGTTAAAAATTGCATATAACAATTTTAAATGGTAAATTTATGTCAAGTTTTCTTAATTTTTTTCTACAAATCCACCGACATCACAGCAGGGATAAAACTTTATTATAATTTTTTTTGTTTAAATCATTACCTTAAACCCTTAATATTGTTAAAAAAAAAATATTATTATTATTTTAAAATTACTAACAACTAATAAATACTTTGAATTTTTAGAATATATTTAAGATCTACAATACAAAGTCCAAATAAAAAAAAAAGTAATACATTTTAATTCTTTCATATTGAAAAAAAAAAATCAAAAGTAATCAAAAATTATTCAACTTACCAAGGTGAGAGAGGTCAAAACACCGCAAAATAACACCACATACTAAAGTGAAATTTTATTTCATAGTTTAATTATAATTATTCAAAATTCAAGTCTGAACAAGTTAAAAGTGACGTCACCTTAATTAGATTTTCACGTAAACCGGAAACTCTTATCAACATCAACTAATTTTATTGAAAAACATGTATTTTTTAAAACGTTATCATATCAAAAGTTATATAATTTTATCAGTGACATATAATAAATTATATTCACTATATTAAAAATAAAAATAAAAAAAAACGAGTAATATTTATTTGAACTTGTGTAAAAAATGAACTAGCGAAGAGATATTTTGAAGTAAATTATTGTAAAATGAGGTACATATCTAAAATTGCAATATTTAGATAAGCCTCTAATTTATGTGGAAAAGGAATTTGCTTTCTCATCAACTTTGTAGATATATACCGGTGGTATCAAAAGTAAGTGTCTCTGTAGATTATTGTTATAAATTGAGAGAGATTATTGATTTAAAACTATTTATCAGTCGTTTGATTATTTACCAATTTAAGGCTACCTAATAATACGGTCGTTATAGAGAGTCCATACTTTGCTCTATTGTGCACTGCTACGCTCTGCTATGCACTGCTATGATGCTCTGCTACGCTCTGCTACGCTCTGCTACGCTCTGACGTTAAATGGTTGGGGTTTGATAGTTCACATAATAGCTGGATCGAAAAACTCCGTTGTTTCTTACTTTGAACATTTTTTACACGTATTCTTATGACAAACAAGATACGTTTTTACAGCTTCCGGGGGCCTTTTTTGATTCATATCATCTATTGCTCAAACCGTTCAGTCTACGGTCCGACTAAAAAGTTTGACTTGGAAAAACATTTTTTTTTTTTTAATTTAGTTTCAAATAAAATGTTGCAAGATAGTGGTTATAGTAGTGAAGATTTGGTAGAGTATTCTGAGAGTAGTAGTGAAGATTCTATCTATATGGAAGAAGTAAATAGAATTTTAAATTTTTACGAAGACAAAGTAAAACGTGAAAATTATTTACTGCTACAATCATCTTTCGCAATTAAGGGGTATGTTATAACAGTTGGTTTATCTCCCGCAAGAACATTTTCTCCAGCTATTATTTTATCAGAATACTGTAAGCCAAGTAAATTGTCGTTTGGAAAAATGGAATGGCTTGATCTTATTGAATTTTTAAGCAGAAGCACATTTTTTATTGAACCACTACCAACCTACGTAGATGAGTATGATCCAGTAACATTTTCATGTGGAGATTTTTGTACAATACGGCAGTTGGTATACGATGACACCAAGTTCATAGAAGTTGCAAAACATGGTGTAGGATATCATCTAACGGAAAAGGATGTAGATGAACTTGTTAGAGTACATCATTTTATTGTAGCTTATCAGATTTCACTTATAGAAAATATTAACTTTAATTGTTATTATAATAATGTTATAGATATTATTAAAAGAAATTTTAATGATAACTGTTTTCAAGCATTAAATGTATTTTGTGAAATATGTACTGATCCTTTATTATGTAACGCTTTGCGTCAGTATATTTACTTTTATAAACAAAATGTAATAAGAGATTTAGAAAATATGTAATAAACTTTTATAAAAAATAATGACTTTTATTTCAAAATCGATAATTATAGCGTCAAAAAATGTTATTTTACCGTTACAAAATTCATGAACGTCACAGTTCCAAAATGTGAAACGTCCAAACGTTAAAATAGCGCTAAAATTTGTCGCAATAACGCTTTAAAAAACTGATAAGAAAAAATTTACGATTTACATGTATTTCTTATGGAAAAACATAATTTCAAAGTGTCAAAAATGCGTCAGTTTTCGCTATTTATTGCTACTAAATTCATGACGGTCAAAGTGTCAAAAATAGACGTCAACACGACGAATTTGAACGTTTTTTGATCGTTTCAACGAAAAATATTTAAAAGAAAATAATACAACATAGATTCAGATCAAAAATTTATTGTATACATACACTAGACAATAGAAAACTAAAAACTAACCTAATTAATTATTTACAACTGCTTTTTATTTCCTAATTATGATTAACATTAGTGGAGCATTATATCGCGATGACCCCATGCTAAAGTGTGATATTTATTCTTTAACGGGACATTATGAAGATTGCTTTCAAGGACATTCAATGTTTTCAAATTAATGAAATATTTTATCTTAAAGAACTTAGCATTGAATTTGGATTCAAACAACAACATTTTCTATTTGAACCACCACAAACTTATCAATCATTAAGCTATGCAGATAAAAAGACTGTGAGATATATAGAAAACCATGTGCATGGAATAAAATATGCTTCTGGAAATATTCATTACTGTAAACTTAATGATATTTTGAAAAACTATTTACTTCACATGTAAGGGGTGAACAGAAAGCCGATTTTTGGCGAAAGAAGTATGAAGAATTTGAAATTTTCAATGTTGTTATTGTAGATGTTGTTAAATTTGATGGAACACCCCACGCCGCTGGGAAATTAAACTCTAACTCAAAGTCATGTTTAAACCATTTTACTTATGGACTCTGCACTCAGAGAAATTCAGAACATCTACGTCAATGGTTTGTTAATATTATACTACCGTTGTAATTATTTAAATAAACAATTTTAAACCGATAATAATTGTTTTTTATCTCAAAACCGATAATAATTGTTTTTATCTCAAAACCTTTAATAGCCAAACATATAACAATTTTTATACTTTTACAAAGATTATTGCAGTCAGCAAATTAATAGTTAATCGACCCAAATGTATTGTCTAGAGACAACTACCGATAGAATAATGCTGATGTATCAAATGTAAAATATTCTATAGAGTTCAATGAGGGTCATTTAAAATATAATTAAATTATAAAATATCATTATTTTAAATAAACAACCTTTTAAATTTTATCACCCTTTTCATAGCCAACCTTCTTCTTTGCATCAGTCAATGCAGTTTCCAACAGATTTTTTAAATTCTCTTGGTCGTTGCTAAGAAAACCCCCTGTATACTGATCACAATTGAGCTGAAAACTATGTAGGTACGCACAAAAAGTAGTTATGAACCTACGAGCTAAAACCTTTAATGACCAATTGTTCATTTTTATATTGTAGATTTGACTAATTCTATACAAATTATGTTTGTCAAAAAGAAAATAAAGAATTATTATTATTGTTAGTTTGACACCAAACTTTGGAGCATTTCTATTCGACTCGTGTACGTATAGCGAAAGTGCAAGAGAGATAGAAACAGTTCGAGATCCTGGAATTGTTAGCACTGTAAGAGCTTTAACATGTTACAATGATCTTCATTCTTTCGCAAAAAATCGGCTTTCTGTTCACCCCTTACATGTGAAGTAAATAGTTTTTCAAAATATCATTAAGTTTACAGTAATGAATATTTCCAGAAGCATATTTTATTCCATGCACATGGTTTTCTATATATCTCACAGTCTTTTTATCTGCATAGCTTAATGATTGATAAGTTTGTGGTGGTTCAAATAGAAAATGTTGTTGTTTGAATCCAAATTCAATGCTAAGTTCTTTAAGATAAAATATTTCATTAATTTGAAAACATTGAATGTCCTTGAAAGCAATCTTCATAATGTCCCGTTAAAGAATAAATATCACACTTTAGCATGGGGTCATCGCGATATAATGCTCCACTAATGTTAATCATAATTAGGAAATAAAAAGCAGTTGTAAATAATTAATTAGGTTAGTTTTTAGTTTTCTATTGTCTAGTGTATGTATACAATAAATTTTTGATCTGAATCTATGGTGTATTATTTTCTTTTAAATATTTTTCGTTGAAACGATCAAAAAACGTTCAAATTCGTCGTGTTGACGTCTATTTTTGACACTTTGACCGTCATGAATTTAGTAGCAATAAATAGCGAAAACTGACGCATTTTTGACACTTTGAAATTATGTTTTTCCATAAGAAATACATGTAAATCGTAAATTTTTTCTTATCAGTTTTTTAAAGCGTTATTGCGACAAATTTTAGCGCTATTTTAACGTTTGGACGTTTCACATTTTGGAACTGTGACGTTCATGAATTTTGTAACGGTAAAATAACATTTTTTGACGCTATAATTATCGATTTTGAAATAAAAGTCATTATTTTTTATAAAAGTTTATTACATATTTTCTAAATCTCTTATTACATTTTGTTTATAAAAGTAAATATACTGACGCAAAGCGTTACATAATAAAGGATCAGTACATATTTCACAAAATACATTTAATGCTTGAAAACAGTTATCATTAAAATTTCTTTTAATAATATCTATAACATTATTATAATAACAATTAAAGTTAATATTTTCTATAAGTGAAATCTGATAAGCTACAATAAAATGATGTACTCTAACAAGTTCATCTACATCCTTTTCCGTTAGATGATATCCTACACCATGTTTTGCAACTTCTATGAACTTGGTGTCATCGTATACCAACTGCCGTATTGTACAAAAATCTCCACATGAAAATGTTACTGGATCATACTCAACTACGTAGGTTGGTAGTGGTTCAATAAAAAATGTGCTTCTGCTTAAAAATTCAATAAGATCAAGCCATTCCATTTTTCCAAACGACAATTTACTTGGCTTACAGTATTCTGATAAAATAATAGCTGGAGAAAATGTTCTTGCGGGAGATAAACCAACTGTTATAACATACCCCTTAATTGCGAAAGATGATTGTAGCAGTAAATAATTTTCACGTTTTACTTTGTCTTCGTAAAAATTTAAAATTCTATTTACTTCTTCCATATAGATAGAATCTTCACTACTACTCTCAGAATACTCTACCAAATCTTCACTACTATAACCACTATCTTGCAACATTTTATTTGAAACTAAATTAAAAAAAAAAAAAATGTTTTTCCAAGTCAAACTTTTTAGTCGGACCGTAGACTGAACGGTTTGAGCAATAGATGATATGAATCAAAAAAGGCCCCCGGAAGCTGTAAAAACGTATCTTGTTTGTCATAAGAATACGTGTAAAAAATGTTCAAAGTAAGAAACAACGGAGTTTTTCGATCCAGCTATTATGTGAACTATCAAACCCCAACCATTTAACGTCAGAGCGTAGCAGAGCGTAGCAGAGCGTAGCAGAGCGTAGCAGAGCGTAGCAGAGCGTAGCAGAGCGTAGCAGAGCGTAGCAGAGCATCATAGCAGTGCATAGCAGAGCGTAGCAGTGCACAATAGAGCAAAGTATGGACTCTCTATAACGACCGTATTATTAGGTAGCCTTAAATTGGTAAATAATCAAACGACTGATAAATAGTTTTAAATCAATAATCTCTCTCAATTTATAACAATAATCTACAGAGACACTTACTTTTGATACCACCGGTATATATCTACAAAGTTGATGAGAAAGCAAATTCCTTTTCCACATAAATTAGAGGCTTATCTAAATATTGCAATTTTAGATATGTACCTCATTTTACAATAATTTACTTCAAAATATCTCTTCGCTAGTTCATTTTTTACACAAGTTCAAATAAATATTACTCGTTTTTTTTTATTTTTATTTTTAATATAGTGAATATAATTTATTATATGTCACTGATAAAATTATATAACTTTTGATATGATAACGTTTTAAAAAATACATGTTTTTCAATAAAATTAGTTGATGTTGATAAGAGTTTCCGGTTTACGTGAAAATCTAATTAAGGTGACGTCACTTTTAACTTGTTCAGACTTGAATTTTGAATAATTATAATTAAACTATGAAATAAAATTTCACTTTAGTATGTGGTGTTATTTTGCGGTGTTTTGACCTCTCTCACCTTGGTAAGTTGAATAATTTTTGATTACTTTTGATTTTTTTTTTTCAATATGAAAGAATTAAAATGTATTACTTTTTTTTTTATTTGGACTTTGTATTGTAGATCTTAAATATATTCTAAAAATTCAAAGTATTTATTAGTTGTTAGTAATTTTAAAATAATAATAATATTTTTTTTTTAACAATATTAAGGGTTTAAGGTAATGATTTAAACAAAAAAAATTATAATAAAGTTTTATCCCTGCTGTGATGTCGGTGGATTTGTAGAAAAAAATTAAGAAAACTTGACATAAATTTACCATTTAAAATTGTTATATGCAATTTTTAACTTAAAAATATAATACAAATAACTGTTTTACCCCTAGCGTGATGCAGGTGGATTTTATATTATAGTGTGAAAGTATAAAGAGTAGAAATGTATTTATTATATCACTAAAGCCATTAGTATTGTCATTCCTTTTTGAATTTGGCGAAAAAATATAGATTTTTTTAATATTATGGGGATGGGGGTTTGTAGTATCGATTTAAGTATTAAAAAGTACAAAAGTCATATGTCTGCTGTGATGCAGGTAGATTTAAAGAAAAAGATAAAATTAGACTAATATGAAAACATGACAGAAATATATATATTAACCATTTAAAATTGTCATATACCTACATACAATCTTTAGTTTGAAAGTATTATTCATAGAAGTATCTTTTGAAACCTACTATTTGGGGTTAATTCAAAAAAAAAAACTTTGTAACTTTTTAGTTATTTGATTTAGATTTTAGATATTGAAATTGGTTAATCTAAAGAATCTTATGTGTTATTAAAATATTATTTTGTATTTCGATATTATTTTTAGTTAATTTCGTCTTTTGTGGTCAGTTATCAATTTAAAGGATCTATACCATTTCTATATGTAGTTTTTAGATATAATAATTTTATACTATTGTATAAGTTTTGAGAATATATTCAACGATTAACAGCAAAGGTCTCTTCTAAACATTAACTGGTTAGGTTAGGGCTACAATTTCTGTATAATTAATATTTTTTTTGTTTTAGGACTGATGTGGAAGCATACAGATTTGCCAGATCACCGTGCCAAATGTGATAAACAAAAGTACACTTTTTTTTTTAGATAAATGTAACGTATATCTTACTTACTTACCTCGAGCCTCCTGAGTAGTGCCTGTGAATTTCGAGGGACCTTTAAAGGTTATAAATTATTTAGTAAGAAGATATCGGAGGTTCCTTCGGGTATAAAAAGGGTGGTCGACTTTTTTCCGCACAGAAATACGACAGGTACCACACTGTGGGAGAAGTACTGTAAACTCAAGGTGTCTGTAATTCTCGCTTACAAAACGAGTTGTCACCTATTGAGTTAAGTACGTATAGTATTTTTGTATGTTTAAAATAAAACATGATCAGGGAAAATTGTCGCCTGTCGGCTATTAAAGAACCACCTATAGCCTCTTGTGAAGTATTACTTATGAGCTGCTGACGTGTCTTATCAACCATGTCTAGATATCTTACTTACTTACCTCGAGCCTCCTGAGTAGTGCTTTAAATTTCGATGGACCTTCAAAGGTTATAAATTATTTAGTAAGAAGATATCGGGGGTTCCTTCGGGTATAAAAAGGGTGGTCAACTTTTTCCTGCACTGAAATACGACAGGTACCACACTGTGGGAGAAGTACTGTAAACTCAAGGTGTCTGTAATTCTCGCTTACAAAACGAGTTGTCACCTATTGAGTTAAGTACGTATAGTATTTTTGTATGTTCTTATGTGCATGATCAGAGGAAATTGTTGCCTGTCGGCTATTAAAGAACCACCTATGGCCTCTTGTGAAGTATTACTTATGAGCTGCTGACGTGTCTTATCAACCATGTCTAGATATCTTACTTACTTACCTCGAGCCTCCTGAGTAGTGTTTTAAATTTCGAGGGACCTTCAAAGGTTATAACTTATTTAGTAAGAAGATATCAGAGGTTCCTTCGATATAAAATACAATGATACGTCATACGTCGAAATCCGCTCGACCGTTTACTGGATACAACGTTAATGCCCTTTTGACAGTTATGATCCCATTAGACCCGTCATCTTACCTTGTACCGCAGCCCCATTCCAACGATATGTCGCACGCCAAATTCCATCAGCCGTTTCTGAAATACTACCCTAGTACCCTTTTGGCAGTTTTATATATGTCTTTTTTAACCCTTCATCTTACCTTATTCGGCATTCTCTTTACAGCGATACGTCCCATGTCGAAATCCGTTTGGCCGTTTACGAGATACTGTAGTAATGTTCTTTTGGCAACATCAATACGGACTTTTTGATGCTTCATCTTACCCTATACAGCAACCCCGTTCCAACGATCTGTCACACGCTGAAATCTGATAAGCTGTTTACGAGGTATAGCTATAATGCCTGTTTAGCACTTCATGTTAGGTCTTTTTGGCATCGCATCTTACCCGATAGCTCCTTCCCTTTATAAAGATATGTCACACGCTGAAATCTGATTAGCTGTTTATGGGATATAGCTATAATGCCTTTTTGGCACTTTATTTAAGGTCTTTTTGGCATCGCATCTTACCCTATTGTTTATTTCCTTTACAATAATACATCACACTCTGAAATCTGTTTAATCGTCCACGAAATACAACTGTAATTAAATATATGTAACCGGTAAAGAAATAAAAAAGTCTTAATTACACATCTAAAAATCGACAGTACGCCTTTGCTAACTTATTATCATCTACAACCGTATGTGACGTATACGGAGCTGTTTGTCTAACACATTTCAACTTTATTTTACAAGTCACTTGATAGCCCCGTTGGTTAAGGCGTCAAGTTTGTACACATGAGTTTGTGGGTTCGAATACAACAGCAGCCATCACACAGAATTTTTTTTCTACATTTATTCTCATCCAAAAAATTATTCTAAGTTCTATTTGGGCACTGGGGATGATGATGAGGGGTGGTAGGATGACTAAAATGACATTGGGGATAGTGATGAGGGGTAGTCAAGGTACGGTGAAAAAAAAAAAAAGGTAAAATTACAGGTAAATCAAAGGTAAGTTCTTGTAGGACAGGTGAGTGGAGGTGAGCTTTATCTTACCCTATACAGCAACCCCTTTTCAATGATACGTCATACGTCAAAATCCGTTCGGCCGTTTACGAGATACAACGTTAAAGCCCTTTTGGCAGTTACGACCCTGTTACCCTATTGAATCATTATAATGATACGACTCTAGTGTCTAGTCACATGTTTGGAGTGGTGGGGGGTAAATTAGCCAAAAATGACCAGAATCGACCTTAGATTTTCTTATGGAGATTTACATGTAAAAATGATCGATTTTGGTCCCGAACTGTCATAGCACCTTTACTGAAATAATATAAAAATATAACAATAAAGCCCAAAAAATCAACGGGTTGCACTCCGGGAGTGTCGGCAGATGTGAAAACATAAATATTCTGCATTTTTGATATTTTGGAATGACTAGGGAATAATTTTGCACGAATTGTTTTAATTATCATTATCATTTATGTGGTAAAATACAATATTCATTTATTGCGGTATTATACACAAACATGACAATTTATATTACATTAAAAATTTAATACTATTATCATTATTTAACATTAAAAAGTTTATCTCGACGCGCGGAAAATGAGAGAGGGTTACTTCATTTCCTATGCCGGTGGTCTACTTTCTTGGTCTTACAAATTTTTGATCATGGCACGTGTCCTGACACGAGTTTAACGTATTATACCCATCGCAAAAAGTTCACAACCCAACTAAGTTTTTACTTCAACAAAATATATATTAACAAGTCTCAAGCAAATGTTCAACTCAGAACATCCTAGAACAAACGATTTCTGTTATATACACAACAGCCAGTTCAACGGGTAGTTTATCGGAACTATAAAAATGTCGGATTGCTTAGTTGCGCATAGTTTTAAATGTGCATCTTCACACGATTCGATTGTGTATCGGGTTTGGAAATTTTACCGGATCTGGCCAATAATTTACATCCGATTTTGTCAGTGCAAACCGGATGCCGGGACACGAAATCTTTTTCTGGTATTTGAAGGTTCTAAATGGTATTTGTGAGGTAGTAGATGAAAAATCTGTATTCACACTGCTAATTTTTCCCTGTTTTTTTAAGAATTATAAAAATCAAAAAAAAGAAACTTATTTGTTAATAAAATGTTATTATGAAGAAAAATAGTAACTGGGCCCAGGTAAGGGGTGACGCGAAAGACTCTTAACCAACGATTTTTTTTTCATTTTCCGTTTTTGTCTATTTCCAGGTTTTTTTTGTTTTTGTTTGTAATGTTTACGCTTTTGTCTGTTTTTTTTTCGTTTTTTTTTTCGATTTTATATATTTTTCTTTTATTTTCAATTTTTTTAAAATTGTTTTTTTTTTCGTTTATTTAGTTTTCATATTTTTTCATTTTAACCTTTCTTTTTTTATTTATTATCTTCACATTTAAATTTTTTTACGTTTTCAACTATTTTTCACACTTATTAAGACATTTTTATGATTTTCAACATTTTTTAAATGATTTTGACAGTTTTTACGATTTACAACAATTTTTGTAGATTTTTAAATCATTTTAAGAAACATTTATTTAAAGTAGGTGTTGTTTAAATTATTATGGTTTATTTTGTGTCAAATAATTTTTTTAATTAATTAATATTTATAACACCATTAGTCTCAGCCCCACTAAATGTACCATTAATGAATTCAGACAGGTTATACCAGAGATAATAGAACAGATATGTTGGTACCTAACATAAAGTTGGCAACAAGTTCCGACATCAGCGCGCCATGGTCTCCTGGAAGAAGCTCATCGATTTAAAAATTGGCGGGATATACAGCATATCTAGTTTAAACGTTATATTGGAATAGATATACTTATATTTTAAAATTTTATATTCTTACTGTGATTTAAAACAAGAATATATAAATTTTAAAATATAAGGTAAGTATATATTTTCTTACTAGTAAAAATAAAATCAACGAATATCAAGTTTTAATAATTTCCATTTTTATTTGAACACAAAAACATAAAAAATAAATACAATATTGCAAAAGTTATGTATTTAAGTCTTAATAATAAATAACATATGTTTAACAGATATTTTAATAGGTATAGGGTTTTTACACAAATTGGAAAGAGATGGTTCCGATGACTAGTTCTTTCTTACCATTTCTCAAAAAAGTGGTCTTTCTTCTGAATAGCATCTAAAACAAAAAAAAAACGAGCAGTACTTCTAATACATAAACTTTAATGATTGCTCTCGATCTAAAAAGATCTCTATAATATTTCCTTATTATACAAAGAACTAAGATTTATGCTCTTGGCACATAAACAAATCAAAATCAATAAATTTACTTAAACATATTATTTTTCTATTATTCAATTTTAATCAGTTAACCTTTTTACCCTGTGTGAGGAATTTAAAAGAAATATTTGAAACTTCTAATAATAAAAATATGTTTCATATACAGGATAAAAATACTTACTTTTACAATCTACAACACAGCATTTATATCCAAAATAACCTGGTAGTGACATGTTCAAAACTATTCACTATACTTTTACACCTTTTTTAAAGTAAAACTCCCTTAAATTTATTTTAAACTAAAATTATTAACACTTAACCTATCACTATGCCGCCATAACTGCTGTTTCGGGCTACCAGCTGATCATATTTCATATTTTGCTGGTTTAGTTCCAATTTTCACCACTACAGAATGCGATTGCGCCTCCAGGAGTGCGCACAAACATGTTGGCGCCTTTGGGCTATGTTTCAAAAAGTCTCTTAATTTGTCTATGGGTTATACCAACTCGAAAAAAAAATATAAATACAGGTTAATCCATTTCAAATATTGTCCTTTGACGTCATATCTTGAAAGCTATTACTTTTTCCGAAAATCTGAAAAGATCAATAAATAGTACATAAAATGTACAAAAAGTCAAATTATCGTATAATTCATAGTTAAGCCATAAATCAAATGTTCTGCTCATTTTGAATGACCCTGTATGTAGAGGTAAACAAAACCGATTAAAACCAACTAAATCCAAATGTAATAATTTTCTCTTCGAATGTCAACATTAGCTATATGAGACTTCTGTCAATAAAAAAATATATGTAAAACTAACAGGGATCATATTTGACCATAAAATATTGTTTAGATAATATTTAATCTATTTTTTTTATTTGTTTTATTATTTGTTGTGCTTTGTAAAACCAGATAGTGATCTCTACTAAGTACAAGGGTGTTTTATATTATTAGCTGTTGAATAATTATAAGCAAATGTTAGTTTTTTTTGTAGGTAAGTAGTTAAAAGTTATTCTTCAAAAACGTTTTTATTAATTTTCCTAAATACAGACCACTTAAAACCAAGAAAACTTAAAGGTAAAATATTTACAAAAACTACAACTTTAGTAAAAAGACTAAATTCGAAATTTGGCAGCAGCATGTAACAAATGCCTTAATCTCATAAAAACTTTTGCAAACAGAGATTGGGCTGCCGACCACTCTACTTTTCTGATACTGTAATAAATCGCGAATATGTTCCAAATTGATAGATATTAGGTAGTTGTATCAGCGCCAGCAAGTCTCTAATCAGATAGCTATATGTAGTTTATATTAGAGGTTTAAGAATTGCATTTCATATTAGGTACTCCAGTTTATTGCCTTTATAGTTATGCTTATAAACCTTTACACTCTACGACAAATATTGTTCCTAAGTTACTCCGATGCAAATGAAACTTAGCGGATTTACTGTTCACTCTTTACTAAAAGTAAAGTCATTTTTAAAACGTCTCTAATGCACCAACACAATTATATGAACACCTTTGAATTATATATGAGGCATTACGTATCTCTGGGCATTTAATTTTTTCGTCAAATCTACCTGGACTAGCTATATCATGCAAAAATTCACGAAAAAACCCATCTGTCTAAATGACTTTTCCAGTTAAGCAATTTTACAGCTGATTTGTATATGATCCTTAAGGGTACAAAATTTTCGGTATTCGTGCCTTAACATTATTAATGCATTGTTTTGTGTGTTACCTACAACTAAAAATTTAAAAAATCATTAAAATTTTCAAATGGTCATGAAATTCAGGACAATATTTAATACCATTTTGAAATTAAGATAAACAATAATAAAGGGCCAACAAAACCTTATTTTTTTAACGGCTGTTGACAATTAAAAGAGTTTTTAGGGTTTCATAGCCAAATGGCAAAAAACGGAACCCTTATAGATTCGCCGTGTGTGTCCATTCGTATGCCACAGCCACTTTTCTCCTAAACTGTAAGAACTATACGGTTAAAACTTGGTAAGTAGATGTATTTTGTCAACCGCCTTAAGATTTTACAGAAAAATATATGAAACAATGGGGCTTCCCCATGCCTAAAACTGATACTCAAAAATTCTTTTTCATCAAATCCATACGTGTTGGCTATCTATGGATAGGTCTTCAAAAATGATATTTTGGTTTCCATTATTTTTCTAAATTGAATAGTTCCAAAGTGGTACAATTTGTCCCCCTGTAACATCTGGAATAAGAGAATTATAAAATATTATGTACATTACCAAGTAAACTTCCACCGAAAATTGGTTTGACCGAGATCTACTAAGTAGTATTTTTTTAAACATCGATCAAAGTTATAACGGAGTACAAGAACTTTCATATTGTTACTTGTTGTTACGGAACGCTTCATGGCTTCTTTTGGTTTGATTTATAGTAAAGGTGGTTTACAATTTCACAAACCACGTTTTAAGTTTCGTGAATCCTCTTCAAGTGCTAAATTTTATATAAGGTGTCACAAGTTTTTTGATGAGAACTTTAATAGTGCTTAGAAAAAGTTATTTTAAATGAACATTAATCCTGAAATTTTTGTTTCTGGTATACAAGGCGTCATAGTTTTCCACAAAAAAGTTTTTATTACTTATAATCCAAACTATTAAAAATATTCATATCAAAATCGGTACAAACAATGCTGGCAAAAAGAGTTACAAACTTAAATAATTTCAAGTTTTTACATTGGCCAGTGGCAGAGATATGACTAATTAATAACATTAATTTTGCTTAAAAAGCAGCGCCGCGTTTTAAAGAGTCATATTTAAATATAACAATCGATTTTTAACAAAAGTGTTCAGTATTTTTTCGAAGCTAGCGCCGTTTGCCCTTAAATTAAGTTTTGATAATTATTATGTTCGTTAGGAATTAGATTAGACCCCAGTTTAATATTAACGAACATCGTACTTGACATGTATGTGTTTGTTTAAGGTTTGACGTTATGTCTATTTAGTGTTTTGTATGTGACAATCTGTTAGTACGAACTTTAAAATGACTTTTCAATTTACAATTGCGGACATACATTTTGTTTATTGATTCTATTACGGAAGCGGTACAAGAATACCGGAGGAGATTTTCAAAATGAAGGCACCCGCTCCACCGTGTTTTTAGGGATGTACATTAAAGATTGAGCGAGTTTGGTGTCGGCACTTTAGCTAATGATCCAAAAAATGTTTCTGTAAGACCACAACTAAGGAAAAGAACCGATCAGATCATAAATTCTTTCAGAGAGAATCGTCAACTAAGTATTATAAAAGCATCACAGAATTTGAACGTTTCCAAGACAACAGTTTGACGCACATTAATAAGAAATCATGTGCACGCCTATCATTTTACCAACCAGTTCAAGGTTTGCAACCAAGAGATTATCTTCGCCGAACAGAGTTTTCTAGGCTAATGTTTAACACGATTGATAAACATATGAATTTCTTGTCAAAAATAATATAGACTAATGAGTCATGTTTTACACGACGAGACTAAACTTGTATAATCTACATTTAGGGGAAACAGAAAATCTTTACTAAATTAGGCAAAGAAATTTCCAACGTTAATTTTCCGTTAATGTGTGGTTGTGATTATACCATGACATAATGCCACCTAGATTTGATGACATCTATTGAAATTTCTAATAACCATTTGCCATGAAATGTTAAAAAATGTCCCAATTTATAATAGGCAACATGTCTGGTTTTAATTAGATGGTTGTCCAGCTAAATATTCTCGTAACGTAAGACAGTGGCTCGATAATAATTATCCTTGGCAGTGGACATATTGCCTGGACCGCACGGTCGCCCGATATATCACCGCTAGTTTTGTTTGCCTGGTGATACATAAAAAAATTAGTTTATGCAACACCTGTGGCTACAAGAGAAGAACTGTTTAAAAGGATGCAGAAAGCTGTGGCTACCTTATCATTTAACAAACACGATGCGATGATTCTAGTTATGTATTGAAAACCCCGCATTAAAAACATTTCGTATTTAAAACAACCGGGTTTGTAAACCATTAAAGTTTATTTAACTGTTTTTTAATAAAACAAATCCGTAAACATTGTGGTAAGATATATTACGAAACAGTTAAATTTATAATAAATGTAGTAACAAAAAAATGTCTGCTGGACAGGGGGGCAATTATAAAAAAAAAGTCAAATACAGAACTATGTCACTAATATGATGGTTCTTATGCTTCACTATCGCTACACTAACACTGTGCTTCCTACAGAAATATATTTACTAATTAGTGGTGTTCGTAAACAAAACTCAAACAAAAAGTTAATAATGTGAAGATTTCGTAAACTATTTGAGAGGTAGGTATAGCGGACAGTGCAAAACTAAAAAACTTATGAGAGACCGAATCCTACTACTAAAACAGTGGTGTTGTAACGTTTTACCACCACCCTTGAAGGACCTCCATAGAAAATAGGTCAAATATTTATTATATTTCTATTTGAAATTATTATAATTTCAAGATCACCACTTCCAGCAATTTTTGTGAACAAATATGCTGTTTATGAATTAATTAAATACACAGTATTATTGTTAATTTGTTCATTTTAATTTTGTATTCTCTGATTTGAATAAAATGTGTTGTTTTTCTTTACGGTTTATCCGCTATTTGTTATCCAAATTAATATTATTAATAACCATATCTCAGCCAATGGTCAATGTAAAAACTCGATTTTTTCTACCTTTGTGACTGATTATCTTAGTATTGCTTGTACCAATTTTTATTAAAAAATCTTTCGTAGTTCGGATATTTAAAAACAAAAACTTTTTTATATCTTAGAAATAAAAAGTTAGACGATCGATGTTCATACTGGTAACTTATTAAAAAATAATTTTTTCTAATCACTGTTAAAGTCCTGATCAACAAACCTGAGACAAAATTTCTTTATATTTTGAACCACGATTTTTAATTAAAATCGTTGTTTAAAAACTCTGTACGATTTCTGTAATTGGATGAAATTCTACGTGCGTAATTTCAGTCTCAAATTAAACGGTTTTTACATTAACCAGTCTTTTTCTTTTCGTAATTTTATGGCTCTGTAATTGGAACACAGTTATCCTTACAGAGTAATATAAATCGGAGTACAAGTTTTTGAGGCTTCCTGGAGATTACCACAGAACGCTATTACTGTAGCCTACTCATTACACAAATCCTTGTAACGATAAGCTTGTGCCGACCTTTCTTTACCATTTAGCAATGTTCATTCTAATTAAACGTCGACGATAGTTAATAGGAGAATTCAAATTTTAACTTTGAGCTAAAGCTTCTTCAAAGGTATTAATCCACGTCTTTCGAAACCAATCTACTAGTTTTCAAAACAAAACTAACTAACGTACTAACTAAAAAATTCTAAAATAAAAGTCTTAGAACTAATTAAAAGCATCTTTTTTAGTTATATATCGAACTAGTAATTATATTATTATAAATTGTATTTTGTGCACGCTTAAGAATTTATTATCTACTTTTAATTAAGTCCAAATCTCGAAAAATCAATAGGGTGAGTGAAGATTTAATGATAAAATACAACTTTTATTAGTTCTGTCTTGATAGAATTTATAGTTTTCTTCATTTCGCGATACTGCAGTGGGAAATCGTTCGAGAAACAATTAATTGAGAGTAGAGTAAATACCAGTAGGATTATTAACTTGTAGTCCAAAACGTTATCGGTTATTAGTTACCCAATTAATTTTTATTTGATGTAATCTGAAGAATTGAATTAAAAGATTAACTGTAAATTTTTTAAGTTCCTGAGACAAGAGATTTTTGTATTTTATTACTGGAAGCCAATTTTAAACTCGTTTCGCGTATATGATTTGTTTTACTGAAAGGGAAAACAGATTTGTAGCTATGGTGGTTTATGTTTTCTCGTTGTTTTTGTTTTGTACTAAATTTTTGTTTGTAATTTCTAGTTTCTTTTTTTAAATCCTTTCAATGTTAACTTTTTTTCAAAATCTCTTTTTCATAAATCTATAAAGACAGTAATTGCATAATTCTAAAAGGCTGAAGGATGTTTTGATAGTCGAGGCAATAAAGCATTAAACCTCCGAAATTTGATCGTTAAGACGTATTTTAATGCGATTTGGCGCGCTTTATTCGTAAGAAAGTCAGGAAATTCTATGACCCTATGCGAAGATGTTATTTTGGGAAACTGCATTTGTGCATACAAAAAATACATTCGTAAAGTGCATCTCAAACAGTACATAGACAAAAAATTCAGAACTCGGTAATTATTCGCGGAAATAAGTTTAATTTTGTTACTCGGGGGTTTTTAGGGTCGCTGAAAGCAAATATGATATCCAAAGTGATCTCCGGAGTACCTGGTGCAGGATACCTACATTATCTCGTCTGCTGGAGTTTTCGGGAAATTCATTACTCAATACAAGATGGTTTTTGAGGTCGCAGATAACTGATAACTGAAAATAATTAAGCAAATTTCTTAAAGGTAACGCAGTGCAGCTGGTTTTAATGTGATTTTTTTCTTTCCATTGTAAAAATCCATTTATTTAAAAAAATAAATAATTTTAAAGATTAAGTCTACGATTTTTGCACTTACATACATTTCCGCAGTCCTTGTTACAACTGCAGAATATCAGATTCATTATCCTGGGTGGACCAGTTAGTTGAGTCATTTTTATGGAAATTGATGATTAGTCCAATAATTTGTATCCCCACTGTGTTGGATTCAAATAGTCTTCACCTTTCCATATATTCAACTTTGTTTTTGATAATATATATTTTTTAGATGTTGGATGAAAGCGTCTACTGTAGGTAAAATTTTACCAGTTACATTTTTTTTTATTTTTTGATATAGACATTAGATACATAGATGATCCGGTACATTTGGCTTCCTAAAGCTGATTGGAGCATTATACATTGCAAGAAGTAGTTGAGAGCGTGTTCAACTACTTCTCCGATAAGTAACGCACGCTTCTTAAAATTTTGTGCCTAGATTAACAAGTCTGAATTTTTTTGAAATGTAGTAAAAAATTTTACTTTTCCTTGGCCCAAAGTAGCGAATACTGTATCGTATTCTGTCATCTTCTATACTTATAATAAATCTGTAGAGAGGTCAATTCTGTACATGAAATATATTTCCAAAATAACTATTAGTGGGTGATTAGGGATCGATACTGATGCCAAAAATGAAAACAGTAAAATTTTGGTCTGTCTGTCTGTCTGTATCACCGTTATAGAAACAAAAACTACTTGACGGATTTTAACGAAATTTGGTACAGTTATTTTTCATACTCCTGTGCTGGTTATAGTATACTTTTCATTACGCTACAATCAATAGGAGCAGAGCAGTGAAGGGAAATGTTGGGAAAACGGGAGAAATTACTCCATTTTTCAAGCTTCCGTTGCGTGTGCAACTTTAATGGTTAAAGCTATACAGAAATCATCTTATTTTTATAATTTGGAGGTCAATTGTGAACGAATTTTACGAAATTTCACCAACATGGGGGTTGCGGGGGCTTGAAAAAAAATTAAAATCTATAAGTCCTACAGGTTTAAAACTTTGCAAAATAGTTATTTTTATAATTTTGAGGTCAATTGTGAACGGATTTTAGAAAATTCCACCCACAGGGGGCCATGCGAGGGCGTGAAAAATAATAATAATATAATAAATTTGTAGAAATGAAAATTCTGTACATTAAAGATATTTAAAAAATAATTAGCTGGGTCTGTTGTACATCGATATGGAACCCAAAAATGTGGTTAGATTTTTTGTCTGTCTGTCTGTATGTTTGTGCTCGCATCACATGAAAACTACTTATCCGATTCGAATGCGGTTTTCACAGATGTATTTGTCTTCTTTCAATTTAACATCTGGTATATAAAAATTTCTCCCCACCCCTTTAACGAATTCGGGGGAGAAATTTTTATATAACAATCAACACGCCACGCGAACTACGTCGCGGGTAGAGGTAGTTGCAAATAAAAGCAAAATATTATCTTTTACAGATGGCAGGTGCTTCAAACTTTTAGATAAATCAAACTCTTCTGCATTATTTTGCAGAGCCGGATAAATTAAAAACATATATGTATTAGTTGCAGTTAGGGCAGTAAGTAATAGAAGTATATCAGTATTTTCAGCAATTACCACTATTTTCGCGTTAGCATCCGCTGCCTTTACACTGTATGTACATCACTGTAGTATATATATATATATATATATATATATATAAACAAAGTGCCAAGAAAATGCGTATTAATATAAACAAAAGGGGAAAATTATTGGGCATGTACGCAAAAAGGATCATAGGATTACGAGTAAGAATGGTAACCGCAGACATGCATGTTTCTGGCTCATTAGCCGTCATCAGTGCGGGATAACCAAGTAGGGCATTGCACTTGGCTAGCAAAAGTGTTGGGTACTTGGGAGCAAAGGATGTTGGGGAAACATGTGTAAAGAAACATAAAAACACAAAAACAACGAAAGCTCACACAGGAGTCCTATCGCCATTTTGTGCTTTCGGCCAGCTGTGCCAATGGGTTTTCGGCTAGCATTAATACGCATTTTCTTGGCACTTTGTTTATTTCATATCCTGGGCTTAGAACGACTCAAACACAATGAGTCCGTTTCGCCAACGTTGCGACGCTAGTTGCTAGCCGAAAACCCATTGGCACAGCTGGCCGAAAGCACAAAATGGCGATAGGACTCCTGTGTGAGCTTTCGTTGTTTTTGTGTTTTTATGTTTCTTTACACATGTTTCCCCAACATCCTTTGCTCCCAAGTACCCAACACTTTTGCTAGCCAAGTGCAATGCCCTACTTGGTTATCCCGCACTGATGACGGCTAATGAGCCAGAAACATGCATGTCTGCGGTTACCATTCTTACTCGTAATCCTATGATCCTTTTTGCGTACATGCCCAATAATTTTCCCCTTTTGTATATATATATATATATATATATATATATATATATATATATATATATATGGATTTTAAGCGGGAGATAAAACTCTTGAAGATGACGTCGTTGTACTGGTTACCAGGTACCCCGTAAATCACTTTCGGTATTATAAACGTTCTCAGCAAGCCCAAAAAGGCCCGAATTATGGGTTTTAACTTATTTTAAAATGAATTTACCGAATTTATCAGACGACATAAACAGTAGATATCCTAATTACCAGGTACTCCGGAGATCACTTTTGATGTCATTTTTGTTTTTAACAAACCTTAGAAACCCATTGAGTATTGAGTTTTGAATAATTGTGTATTGGATTTACCGAAATTTCCAGGAGATGAGGTACACGTATCCTGGGCACCAGGTAATCCGGAGATTAGTTTTGATGTCATATTCGTTTTCAGCGAACCCAAAAACCCCTGATTATTGAGTTTTAACTTATTGTATAAAAAATTTACCGAAAAATCCAGGAGACGAGTCAAACAGTACGTATTTTGGGCTTCGAAATCATCACTTTCGATGTCTTATTCGTTTTTAGCGACCTCAAAAACTCCCCGAGTAACAAAATTGAACTCTACGTTCTGAATGTTTTGTCTATTGTCTGTTTGAGATGCACTTTACGAATGTATTTTTTGTATGCAGAAATGCAGTTTTTCAAAATTACCTGATCAAATAGTTGCATTAAAACCTGTCTTGCCGATCAAATTTCAGAGGTTTGGCCAATTTTAGTGCTTTATTGTCTCGACTATCAGTCTGCATTGCTTTAATAAAATGTAAAAAACAATGAATAAGCCTATTAACACCACAGTTAGTTCTTTATTTGTAATTTTAGTTAGTAATTAAATTGTTGCAGCCACATGGTAAACATGAACTTGTTTACAAAAAGGGTATATAAATTAAACTACATATGTAATGCATTAATGCGTATATTTCCATTGTATCATGTTATAACACTTTATGAAATTACAATAACCTGCAAACCCAGCAGGTATGATAATACGATAATATGGTAGACTCAGAGCTCAGACTCACTTTATGTTAGGGCTTTGAAGCTCAGCTTACAACTAGTGTGCATTTTCGTGTTTATTTTTAGAGTTTGCAGTGTTTAATAGTGTTTAGATTATTATACATAGTTTTATAGCTTCCTATTGATATTCTGATTCTCGTTTACTATTTTTTTGTGAAGTTAGCACACATTGCGTTTTCGTTACACCAGTACAAGACCTATATATTTGTCATCGTGGCTAAAGCATAAAACACCGCACTGACTAAAAACAAGAATCAAAAACTTTATTATTGAACACTTACCACTCCAACAGAAGTACAGTATTAATTTGTAAAGTTTTAAGGGAAAATGTAAACCGCATAAACAAAAAAATAAATTAAATTCAGGTAAGTAAACAAAAATGTGACCAAAAAAAAATTCGTTTTGGCCAACAGAGAACAACCACTCAGGATTTATTCAACATCTTACCAATGATAACTTGTCGGCGAATAAACCATGTGATATTTACAACCTGTCGGCCGTCAAAAATGGTGCTTCTTACAACAGTAGCTATAGAAAAAATGTTTCAATGAGCCAAAGATCACATAAAATTTATTATTGATAACATATAAAGAACAATAACATACTTAACATTATTTTTTATTTAGTTTGGAATTGTTCAATTTGTTTGGGATTATAAAATAATAATCTTTCAAGTTTTAATATTTTGGACGAATCTACCGTGCAAATTCTCATGGGTAGAGCTAATTTCGAAAAATTCAAATAGGGTATGGTTCATTTGCCAAATCTTAATCCAATAAATCTTTTGACGAAATATCCAGTAAAAACATGTCTACAAAGCTTTGGCAAATTAAGGAGGAGAATACTTAAGGAACAAATACAAAGAGGATTATATGGTTTGGAAGGTAAAACACCATCTGGGTATCATCATAAGCAGTCACTAAATTGGTAAAATTTACAATGTCAGAGGCGCGACCGGACCAAAACTTGAGAGAATTGCAAATAAAAATACCTACTTCCTTAGGTCCAGGAGTTTCACGATTACGCTTGATTTGGCGCGTTGTCCCAAGTCAAAAATTGTTACAAAACTTCTCGCTTGCAACCAAATAAACGTGCTCGAGTGACTTAGTAGATCGCCAAATCTTAATCCAACAAATAATCTTTGGACGTATAACAACATGTCCACAAGTCTCGAAAAATCCAGCGTTAAAAATGCAGTCATTTTAGGTTCTTTTATATCATAACCCATATACTTTATTATTTGCAAACTTTATAAGCTGTTAAGTAACAGTAAAATAAAAATAAATTCAAAATATATGTTTTATAGCTGAATCACATACGAATATTAAATAAAACGTTATATTTAACTTGGTAGCTTTAATATTTTAATCACCAACGGTATAATCGTGTATAATAGTATATTACTTTACGAGTGGAGTAAATTGCATATTACAGCGAGTTTGTTTGGCCCATGAGCGAGCTTGCGAGCGAGTTGGCTAAAGAAACGAGCTAAATATGCAATTTGTTCCTCGAGTAAAGTACTATGCTTTACCCACGACTTACCAAATGGTTATGCATAAAACTAAAAATAACAAACATAAAATTAAAATTTTGGCATAAGTTGTCAAAAATATTCGATTTTGCAGACAGTTCTGTCTGAGAAATGTTAAATGTTAGTTTAATTTAATGTATACAGTTGGCAACCAACATAATAATACAGGTTTCTATCTACTTACTCCACTAGTGCAGTAAATAAAACTATTAGACAACTCCTCAATAATTTGACACTTACTGACAGAGATATAGGTTAAAAAATAGGCAATTTACTTATGAGTCGTGGGTAAATATAATTTATACACATGAAGGAGCTTCATCTTGTTTTTAACGTAGTAAATTATGAAAATTATAAAACAAATCTCTAGTAAATCAGAAAACACAGAATGTTTAATAATTTTTTAAACTGTAGAATAAATGTTGTTCACAAAATGAATAATTAATTTAATTTATTTTCCAGAAGGTGACTTAGACCTAAGTGGAATGGATGGGAATGAACTGAATGAATTAAGTGCTTCTTTTCCACCGTTGGAAAGTCCTCCAGTACATTTTGTCACTGAAAATAACACAGTAGTTACGTCACAGACTGGATCTACTGCTCTAGTACCATGTGTCATTAATCACATTGGGGATGGAATGGTAAGAATGAATTTATTAAATGTATTTAGTACTTTTATCTACTTCTATTAAATTCTGTGTTAATTATTCAACTGGTTTGAAGATTATAATAAACCAACAGCGTGAGTTATTATAACTAAAACCTTAAGAGCTACAAAAAGAAGAAATGAGCAAAAACTGAAAAAATTAATAAAAATAGATAAAAGACACGAAAATAAGATAAAATGAAAAAAATAGAGATTAAAAAAAATTGAAATGTGGAAAAAAAAGTCAAAAAAACTGTTAAAGAATAGAAAAATCGTAAAGAATAAAAAATTGAAACATACAAAAAATGGGAAAGTAAATCGAAATCAATAAAGAGAAAAAGAAACTGCGAAAAAAATCTAAAATACGTTAAAATGGGAACAAACAAAAAAATCGCAAAAATTAAAAAAGATAAAATTGTGAAAAAATCAGAACAAATGGGGTAATCTCTAAAAACAGAAAAAAAGAATAAAAAACAGGTTAAAAACACAAAGGAAAATAAACACAAACGAAAAAAGAAAAAAGAAAAATAAAAAACAGGAAAAACACAACAAAGCAAAAAAATCAAATTATGAAAATAATTACAATGACGTCACCATAATGTGGCGCAGTTGATATCTTATAAATTAAATCGAGCAATTCTTACTTAAGTAGCATGACGCCACCGTAAGGTAGCGCATTTGATGTAAGTATAATATATAATAATAATGAAAAAAATTAAAAATACAGTAAACACTTGAAAACTAACGAGAAAAAATAATAAAATCGACAAAAAAAAAACTTGGAAAACAATAAAAAAAATTAAAAATGAAAAAAGATATCCGTGCTACGTGGTACGAAGGTCGCCAGGTCAGCAAGTAAATGATAAAGAAATTTATTGTCGATCTTGTTATTGAATTTAATAATTCAAGTTTTCTTGAACGTTTTTGTGCTAAAATTAATAATAAAATTATATAAACCATACCTAATGACAGTAATATGTAATATTTTAAAAATATAATACAAAAATCTAAGGAAGGCGTAATTTTTACAAAATAGAAGTTATGGTTTGCCAGAAAACACCTTATTTATCCGAAACACGGTCCAAATGAAATAAATTTGAAAGTTATTGTTTTCTGCAATCTATAAAAAACACCTAAAAAACTTAATCCCTACACCCATTTTCGTGTCAATTTGTTGGTATGTTTGTTAGTAGAAAATAAATGAAGATGTTATTCAGATTAACCAGAAAACTCAGTAACTGCTAATTGGTAAATCCGATTGTTTACAAATCCGATATTACTATATAAAAGAAATAGAACCTATTACACAATAACAAAATCTCTTTCGCATTTCCCTGTTTTTTATATTTAATGAGGTAAAAGTTTTATTTTTTCTCGTACGTAATGTTTTAAAGTGTAAGTTAACGTGCAATCAATACTCCATTTAATATTTAATGCAAATTTGTTTAGGAAACTTTAAAATTAAACAAATTTAAAGTAGCTAACATGAAATCGCATTATATTAAACTTGTTACTTAATTTCAGGTATCTTGGATACGAAGAAAAGATTATCATCTTCTTACTGTCGGTTTAACAACTTATAGCAGTGATGACAGGTTTCAAGCTATACACTTGCAACATTCAGAGGTAAGTAGCTCTTAGGAATATTCAAAAGGGATTTAGTTAAGGCGGTAATGTAAGCAGTTATATTGCTCTTAGAAAATTTTAAATGTCAGCTCTGTTTCGGTTCAGAGAATGTTCAAGTGGTGGTTAATTTTAAGCGAATATGAAAGTGTAAACATTTCTCAGAATGTTTTTTTACTGTCATTTTTGTATTAGTTTATTAAAAATAATATGTAAATAAAGGGCATCGTAATTTTACAACATGCGCTGCAGCTCTTAATATTATAGGCATTAAAGTAGACCAGATTAAGACAACAGTATATAGAAAATATATAATTAAAAATCAAAATAGGACAAAAGTATTAAGCTGATCTTCATAAATGCTTTTTGTTTAAACACGAGGTCGCTACTGCCAATTAGGCAAAAAAAATACGTTAAACAAAAATAGAAAATGGGTTATCTTATATAGGATGGTAAAGATAGAAAGATATTGATTGAGTTGGCTGTTACCATGTGTCACTGCGACTTTTAGAGATCTATTCTGATAAACCATCATCTCTAGGATTGGATTAGAGCACCTTCTCTAGTCCTGCCTTTTTAATAAGACTTAATAGATTTGACATTGACCTCTTTCCGTAACTTGGAGTAGCCAGTTTCTCTTTTCTAATTCTAGATACTGCGTCCTTGCATGGCCTTCACATTGACATAGAATGGTGTTACCTCTTCCTCTTGGCAGTATCAACATCTACCAAATTCAGCTAAGTCAGGTGTTTTCTAACGTGACAATGTCATGTCAATAGACTGACAATCATTCTAAAATCTTTTCGTCTTATCATTGCATCGAAACCTTGAGTGTCCTTATACCCATGCCAATGTCAGACAATTTATTCTTGCGACGCAGTCCCACACCAGCTGTGAGCTTATTTGTGCTAAGACGATCGCCTTTAGTGCTGCTTCACTGTTCGAGAATATGACTACACTCTGATTTATGATCTCCATTGCACAGTATTGTATGACCATAACTTTAGCCTAGGTATGCATAAGCACCTAGACTTAATTGGACTTGTAACTTGTGTCTTCTATTATACCGGACTCTGTACCTTTCTCAGTCTTTGCGCCATCAAGGAACCATTGTTTTATGAATCCATTTTCAGTAATTCTACTCGAAAGTTTCTCGCAAAGTTAGACCTGGGGACTATACTGTTCTGAGGCATACTCATTATTTGATCCGCCCTAACCCTGTCATATGGTTCTGTTTGCTCTTTTTAGAAAGTTTTTTATATTTTCGCCGTGTTCTGTGTCTCTGTGTCATTCCGTGGAATTTGTAATCGAATTTAAACCTATTTCCCGACTACCTAGAGCTCTGAAATTTTCAGGATAGCTAAGAACTGGATGACAATGCATGTTTCAAGTGTGTTTAGGCATATACATAGATTTCGAAATTTATACCGAATTGATATTAAACATGATCTAAGTTGTGTATAGATAATATTATTTTGAAAGTTATTAAATAAATCGTTCGTAGCGTAGTTGGTTAGGCGGCGGATCAGTCCACTTGTGACAGTTCTGTTATGTTATCATAATGGGATCGATTACGCGACAGAGAAGATTTTTTTTCTTTTTTTTTGTTCTTACATGTGAAAACAGTAATTATTATTTTAACTGGTAATAAAATAAACTGTTTTAGAAAGTTTTTAGATACAACTACCCTTGATTTTGTTAACAAGGAAACAATCTTCTCTATGATCAATCACAGCGTTGTATGACTTAATATTTTTGCAAAATCAGGGATGCTGTGCATTGTTAAGATGACACAAAATATGACCTATAAATCAGTAAAAAACTTTCTATTATAAAAAGTTCTTTTTGTAAATTGTGCTTATTCCTTAATAAGTTTAAGAAAGCACATACTATAGAAAATTTACTTAATTCCTTCTTATTATCAAAAACGCCAATTTATAACTAAAATCTCTACCTGAAATAACTAGAGATCGCAGGTTTGAATCTTGAATCAACCTAAGAATAGATACTTATTTGTCCAAGCTCGCCACGAAATACAACGTTTTGACTTTGAAGTAATTAAATTATCAATAAAACTAACAAATTATTATTTAGTGTAAAACTACTGTATCATCGTATGTAACACTATACATAAACTGACCATTTTTTTAACTTAAAACTGGATGTCCGTACATTATGGACCACGCCAATGCGTAAGTTAACAATGAAACAGACACAACTTTTTTGGGTTTTTTTCTTACACATGCCCAATAAAAAATTTGAGTTCTTTAGTATAAAAGTCCTTTTTTTCAGATATTCACGCTTCGTTTTATAAAATTTTGTAGCTGTTCTTTTCAAAAAATCTTTATCAATATTAGAACAAATGAAAGAAACTGATCAGTTTGTTTCTGAATCAAATTGTCTATTGACAATTGTCGAGTTTATTTATTTCTTTTGCAGCTTCATTTGCAGATTAAGTTTAGCCTTTAACCTTCAAAACAACTTGTTAAAAAGTGGCTGACTAAGCGTGTAAAAAATAAAGCCAATATTCAAATGTAGGATCTTTAAAAGTCTTTTAATAAGTTGGGACATTTCTTAATGTTCAAAAAAAGTCCTGTAACTGGTGCAATTTTATAGCACGCATAAGCGAGTCTTACTGTAGTCGAGCATTAATTTCAGCTTCAATGCAAAATTTGTTTAGAGCTTTAAATGAATATTTTTTTGACAATCATGGTGTCGTAATCTAAAGGAAGGCAATAACGAAAAGTCTACATGTATGCGCATATCGGGAGGTATGGTCACTTTAACTACACAAGTTACATCAAGTTATGATCAAAAATGTTGACTAATCAAATCACTAAAGCATCTGTGGCCGAATGGTTAAACGCGCTACTAGTTATAAGTATAGATTGCACGTTCAAGTTCTTTCAAACGTATCATTTTTTCGATTTCTCCCTTATATAATTTTTTGTTTTTCTTTTTTTTAATTTCAAAAAACTATTGGTTTACTATTTTTCAAAGTATTTAAACGATAACTACAGTTGAGTCCGTGGTTCTTTACCCGTGCGTCACTAATACCTGGCGAGATAAAACACATACTTTTAATCTAGCGTCATTTTCTTCCACGCATAAAACTAGAGACAAAACAGCTACCGCATGTTATTAAGTAGCAATTTCCGACTTACTTCGTATGCTTTAAAACGTCATCATTTAAAGTTTAAATGATGACGCACGGGTAAAGAACCACGGACTCAACTGTATTTAAAAATTTTTTACTTACAATTATTTTGTTTACCTGTTAAAAGTTTCATAATTATAAAATATTGTCATTCTATTCAGATAAAGTAAAGTTTTTAAAAGTGCAAATACATTTCTAAGTATTTAAGAACACGTAAAACCACTGAAAGTAACAAAACCTTGTGTTTACTGTTTCAAGTAGTTTAAGTTAGTTAAACAGATTATTTTCCGCAATTATTCCGACGAGACAACATGAAATTGCGGAAGTTTAGAAAGCTTCCGATGCAACTTGGAATAAAATTTTATCTGATGATAAATGCTCGATGGATGTGCATTTAATTTCTCATTCTAAACTCGTCTGCGGCTTTTCCTATCTCCAGGAGACATCCAACCCGACCATTATTCCACTTAATCGAATATCGCCTCGACCATATTCAAGAATCAGGGACGGACTGTCTATTTTGCTTAAAAAAAACTAGTTAACACCTTAATTCATGGAAAAAATTCTAAACTAAAAGTATTTATAAAACCAATAAAGTTTTTAAAGTAGATCTACTTATGGATATTTCACAAACGATAATAGGGTAGTTTTGCCATGCATGTTAATTTCTTAGTTTAATATTTCATTAATTGTTTCATGTCACAATTAACTGGATCTAAATCAGTTCAATGGATCTCGAGGCGAGTATGGATGTATGTGCGTAATCAGGAGTGACAGATGCATTTGCGACCTATAAGGTCTGTTGTGCCCTCCTTTTCATACTCCAACTGTGATATTTTCTCAAACAGCTCTTCGAGTCCATTCTTTGTTACAAGGTTTAAGATATCAATGGGTTTAAAGTTAGGTAGATCTTTTTCTTTTATATCGTATGATTCTAGGTAGGTATTTAACCGTAGAATTACGTAATGCGATGCATTCTGAGAGTATGCGTATTGAGATTTCGTTCTCTCCTTACTTTGCACTTTGCTTCATCTACCAATCCTAGTTTCTGTATGTGTCCTCTTAATCGACAATGTCCGGTTAATATTCCTGTTATAATACGGAGGTTGTTTTTACTGAGATTTAGACAGCTAAAAGATCTCTTCTGGTTATAGTTTTCCGGGAGCGTCTTCGATTGTCGTAGTCCTTCTGAATCGTTCCAGTACTACTGATTCGATAAGATGGATTTGGTTCTAAATATGAGATTTATTGCCAGCTTATCTGCTGTTTTATTTCTTTCTATTCCTATGTGTCCTGAAACCCATATGTATAGGCATTCCCAGACCATCTTTAAACTGATTATGTGTAAGTTCAGTGCTTTGATAGCTGCTTGCCTATCTGACATGATTACAATCTTTTTTCTACGATAGTTCCTTTTGATATTAAATTTTACACTGGAAAAATGTTTGGGTATACACCCAGGCTTTTTGAGTATTTGGCTCTAGGTTCAAATACCCCTGCTCCAGTTCGTTCATCGGTCTTAAAGCCGTTACCTCTTTTAGACATTTTGGTTTAGTCCCAATATGGTGTCTTTGTCCCATTCAGAATTACCACCCAGTTTAGTAGTGAACTTTGTTACAAAAATAGATTTCTTTGAGTTGTCATTTTGGGGTATTTCCCAAATTTGATTTAATTGAACTGATCGGTCTTTCCTTGATTGTTTTTTCTTTGACCATTCCATATATTGTTTACTAACCTACACTTTCTACTTGCATGTGTAGTGGCGTGAGATTTAGAATTACTTCCATTGCAACAGTGTGGCATGTTCCCATTGCTCCAGTGATGCGTCCACAGGCTAGTTCTGAATTTTCGAGAGGTTTGTCAGATTAGCTCTTGTGCCCCAAGTTACTGACCCATAAGTGATTATTGGTCTCACTATTGCCGTGTACATCTATTGCAATATCCTTGCTTCACAACCCCAATTTTTTTTCCAATGTTTTTGCACACAGCGAGTATGGATAGTTTACTTTTAGTTTATGGATTAGCTATAAAAGATCGTCGTTGAGGTCACGCACTGGTGTTCCGGAGTTTTGTTGTTTGTTGGTGTCTCTAACACAGGCCCTTAAGCCGTTGTGACTCTTGACATATTTTCGTGTGTAAGTGCGACATGTTACTCTATAGTTTATTAGTATCCTTAAGCACATATATAATCGTTTACTAAAAATTATACATATCTTTACAATTCCCTATATAATCGTGTCTAACACTATGTACATACCATTGAAATTTACAGCAACAATGTTCATATATAAGCAAAATTGTGTTTTTTTAAACAGTAAATCCAATCCTGTACTGGAATCCCTTTGTACAAAATATTTCGCATTTTGAAATTGCTGGGATCCAAATTTCACTTTTTTTTCTCGTCTATCAGGAAACTCATGATTAATTTCCAGAATAAACTATTGATTCGAGTGGAATGTGAAGTCTCAGGAGACAGATGGGAGGCAGAATAGTTTGACGTTATTTAACTTTACAGCAACGTTCGTTCTATTATTCCGTTATAGCATCGAAAATCAGTTTATTTCTCGTTCCTGCGATGATTGTTGCGTTTAATTATTTAGCTTTCCTACCAGACGTAGCCGGAGTGTTAAAACAGTTTGAAATCACTGAAATATTGATTTATAAATAATATAATGTAAGCTCCGAAAGTTACATAAGTTTTACATAAAAATATCTCACTTATAAAATATATTGTAACAAAGTATTATATTAATATTTTTAGTACAACAACCACTTTTAGAGTAATTCGAATGTTTAGTTGTGGTCAAAATGATTAAAAACAGGCAATAAAGATGTATAAACCCAAAATGACCTGGAAGTTTTTAATTCTCTATTTTAACAGTCGTTTAATAATAAAAAAACTAGTGTGGCAGTTAGTGGGACTGCCGGCAGAAGTTATACTTTTATGCACGCGTATGAATTTATAAATTTGTATGCGAATGATTTAGCATTCGTGGTAAGCGACTCCAAAAACCTCCTAGTACCATGTGCACACTCTTTTTGTATCGAATTTGCATAAAATTCCTGGAGACGAGGTGCGTCTTAAGCACCAGGTGTTTCGAACACCATCGCTATTATTATAATCGTATTTAGCGACTCAAAAACCACTGAGTACCAAGTGTGCACTGATTTCGTACAGAATTTACATAAAACCTCAGAAGAAGAGGTAAATACCCTAGACACCAAGTGCCGCGGAGACTTTTGAAATCGTGATATTAGTGTTCAGCGAATCCAAAAACTCCAAATATATAAATTTAACAGCAATACTTACCGAGTTGTAAGTTTTCTCTCTATTGTCTGAATGTACTTTTCGAATGCAGAAAAGCAATTTCCATTTATACATTATAAAATATAGCGACAAATTTCCTGATACTTAACGAAACCAATGCAAAAAAACGCATTCCGGTTCATCTTACGTTATAAAATTCGGAGGTTTTGGTGCTTTATTTTGTCGACTATTCGTAAAAACTCTGTTTATGTATCCAACAACCTTAAAAGCATGGAGCAAAATATGCTGCAACCATGTGACGGTATTTTAGACTACAATACAATACTCATTACTTAATATTATTATTAATATAAAATGCTAAACTTTATATGTATACTTACGTGACAGAATTATAAAATAATCTGTCAAATAATCACGTGGTCCCTCACTATGATATTTATACATTAGTTCAGACTGTTTTTTGTATATCTATCCCTTTTCAATGTACTGAATGTTTAAACGGTATTCAAAGGACTTATAGTTATGACTAATAACATGTGGTATATACTTTATCCTTGTTTTTACCGACCAATATACCTTATAAGTGTTTGTCTCTCTCTTACTCACATCATTACATATGTAATGATTTTTCCCATTCAACTCTACACAGTCTTTTTCTACAGAGTGTACGAATAGAAGTATAACTTCAATAATATTGTATAATAATAATAATATCTATCAATAATAATAATATTAACAATAATAATAATAAAAGAACAATTATTGATTTTGTGATTTTGAACCAAGCACAGAAGGGTAATATAGACACTTAACGAGGATTACAAAAAAGCATTTGATAGCGTTCTTCATGCTTGGCTCATTGAAATCTTACAGAATTCCAAAATAAACCCCACCCTAGTTTCTTTCTTCAGATTTATAATGAAGCTGTGGTGAGCAATCCTCCACCTACACCTAAACGGTAAGCATCTTTCACTTATTCTTGTCTGAATAGAAATCTATCAAGGCGACTCCCTTAGCCCACTTTGGTTTTGTTTGGCAATGAATCCACTCTCCAGTATGCTAAATGACGTAGGATATAGACTTAATATCGAAGCTAATAGAAACACAAGTTTAAGTATCTTCCATTGTCCATATAAGGACGACATAAAAGTGTACGCCTCAAACCGACAACAATTTCAACATTTGCTCAATATTATTCGCAATTTTTTTAATGACATATAAATGAAATTTTGACTAAATAAGTGTTAAATATTAATCATCGAACATGAAAATGTTGTTAACGGAGATGTGGTATTGCCAAATGGAGATATCATAGATGGCATAGATAGATATTTTTGGGTTGGCTGTTAGCCTATATCACTACGATGGCATAGAGAATAGTATGGTGGCTATCTATGAGGTGGTAATCACAAAAAGATATTAAGAATTGCACTGATTTAGAACCAAGTGTTTGTATAGAGACACATCAAAGGGTGGTACTCACAGACCCCAAAACTTGACCTTCTCTTGTCAGATCTTAACAACGCTCTTATGTAGCTATTGCTATAATTATATTGTTGTATGTTATAAGTAAGGTCGATTGACCCAGGTGACCTTACTAAACTGTGACCTAAAAGATTTTTTGTGTATATCCTAAAATCTATAGAATGTACGTTTATTAATTGATCTGTCTTTAACTAAATATAAAAATTCAAGTTCGCCTTAAGGATTAACGAACTGACTGAGTCGTTGTTGGATATATTACGAAAAATTACTATAATATATATATATATATATATATATATATATATATATATATATATATATATATATATATATATATATATATATATATATATATATATATATATATATATATAAATTACTACGTAGGTTTTTTCTTCTTATATTACAATATACCTACTTAAAATGTATACAAAATAGCAATTCTACACCTAAGGTACATGTTAACGCTTAAAAAAAACAACAATAAAAAAGTTTTAAAGTGCTTCGTGGAAGTAGGTACATCTCAAGACCTAGATTAAGATTTTGTTAAAGGAGAGGTTATAAGTCAAGATTTATAAAAAAACTGACAGTTTTATCGCAGCAGATACCACAGAGTCAAATCGCAGGGATTTATTTACTGCAAGAATCGTGCTAGTTAGTTTGGCATTAACTTTAAAAATGTAACAAAAAACAAGAAAATACTTTTAACACGCTTCAGTTTACTTTTAACACGGTTTAGTTTACTTTTAACACGGTTTAGTTTATTGTCAGTGCAAATTCGCCCATTTCATTATCAAAATGGGCAGTTGTACAAAAAACATTGTATGGTATTTGTGTTAAAAGTGATTTTATTTTGTTCGTGAAATTGTTCAATTCGCTCCGCTCATTTCACAAACTTTTTCACTCACAAAATAAAACGTCACTTTTAACACTCATATCATATACATCATTCAAAGCTTATTTTTATTAAAGTAGGCCTTGTTAGGGTGATGAATTTCGCCCTGTATATTTAATCTTATTCTCAGTTGTAAATGCGCTGTTGTCACGTCCTCAATAAAATCATAGTGTTAGTGACAATAAATAAAATAATTGTGTACTCCATTTCAGCGCCATCAAATCATTAAAACTTAGTACTTTCACAAAAAAAGGAAATCATCAATTTAAAAATATATGTTTACATATAATGAATGCATTTACAAAATAATAGTAATTAAATGAAAGCAAACAATAAAAACGTTTAGAAAAAAGTCATTTGCAATTTAGAACAAATTTTCTATGTCTATATAAACGGTATTATAAAATAAGTTTTACAACAAACATTTAAATTGGACCAGCTATAAATGAGAAAAATACAAAATATTTCATTTTGTCGATAAGTATTACAGCAGCTATATATTGAAGAGTTTTTCGTGAAGCTTTCCAGGTACTACGGCATTATCACATACCAATTGGTTTCAGCTATTTTGATAAGTAAAACAAAGACAAAAATTCCCAGAAAATGTTATGCTTCGTTATATATCTAAGCTTTCAAATAGTGGTAATCCATTTAAAATGTGTTTAATAGTTTCAGTGCAATTATTCAGCAGATAAGCAGATACACTGATAGTAAAATTACCAAAGTACAAAAGAAAATGAAACATACAAAATTAAAAAAAAAACATATAAACAAAAAAAATTGAAGCTACAGATTTGGTTAAAACTATTGTTAATCTGTTCGGTATGTATTTTTAATCCACCTTCATTATTTCATTGGATATATCAGAGTCACTATCAAATCCAAAATCGGAATCGTCAGAATCTGATTCCTCCAATGAAATAATTAAAGGAGGAATATTGTCATGTGAGCAGTTTCCCATGTAAGTAGTCCAATCTGCCAAAATAAGTTCGTCTGTATGTCTACAAATTTTTTTCCACATGTCTGGTGTACATTGTCTTAACGCTTCTGTCCAAGTTTTTTTAACCCTATCCCTGTCTAAATATAACGATGCAATATTTTTGTTATAGTACATCTTTGTAAAGCCCCATGCCAACTCTATTGGATTATATTGACAGTGGTATGGGGGTAGTCGAAGTACATCATGTCCATGTTGCTTTAATATTTCATCTACTACATATGTCTTATCATTACTTTTGTATGGTTGAATTATAGTATATAATTGTTTTTTTGTCATTTTTTTGTCAAATGCGATGTTATTGCTGCTTAACCATCCCTGCATTATCTCTTTTTTTTCTAAAAATGTAGGTGGTTTGTTTAGTTGTACAGAATGATAAGGAGCATTATCCATTACCACCACACATTTGTCTGAAAAATTGGATAAAGCAGGAATGAGTTGATTAACAATCCAATTTTTGAAAATGTCACCGTTCATAGTTTTATGATAGTCAATGTCAGTATTTGAAGAGTCTAACAACAAGTCACATCCCTCTAAAAACCCAGTATTTGTTCCTGCGTGTAAAATTGTAAATCGCCTTCCTTCAGATTTCAAATGCAATCGATTGCTTTTTAAATCAGATTCATGTACCCAACGACGCGTTGGAGTGCCATTTTTGTATATTCACGTTTCGTCTAAGTACACAAATCTGATTGATTCATTGCGCTTTTTTAGTTCCATAAATTTCCGAAGGAAAGCGATTTTGATGATTTTGATATGTCTTTGCTCACTTAAAATTTGTTGTCCGTTCACTTTTTTAAATTTATATCCCATTGATTTTATAAGTGTGTATAAAGTGGTACGTTCACCCCTAAAATCTAAGTTTTGTTTCACATCAGTCAAAATTTTGTCTAAAGTAAAATATTCGTTTTTGGAATTGTACGTCCAAATCTGCCGCTGCAAGTTTTTTTTTTAAATGAAGTTATCAAATGTATCTGCTTTATCATTCTTCCTTTTATCCGCCGCTTCTTTGCCATTAGCTAAATCTTCTTTTAAGATGTTTCGTATAGATATAACACTTACCTAAAAAAACACGAAAGATTAAAAAAATAATAAAAATTTAATTTAATGGATCAATGAATAAAAATTGATTCATCTATTTGCTATCAAATTACATTTTAATTACCAACCTTTATTAATTAAAGAAAATATTTTATTCTCGAAACATTTTTAATTATGTTATATAATCTGGCAACATTGTAAAATATTGAAAAGTAGTGAGTTTTTAGGTTATGTGTATTTAATAAATAATAAGTAATTTGAATGTAAAAATTCTAAAAGTGTATTTTTTCTAACAATTATCTTTATATACAAATAATAATGAAATTAAAAATGTTTGGAACTATTTGCTAATGAAAATATTGGAATAATCGTGTATAGAACACATATAGTACTTACATTAAAAACCTCAGAGATCTTTTGTAAATATCCGTCTTCTGAAATTCTCTGGTCTTTTCTAAACATGTAATGGCATCTCTGAATGCATTTTTTGTCTCTACACAAATTTTTTTCGGCATATTTCTTTTCTTAAATACAATTGACAATTATATTTATGCTATTTGTTGTCAAGCTTGTCAGTTTGTGACTTGCAATGACTTGGCAACATTCAAATACCAACATGACAAAAACCAATACCAACGTGAATAAATAAAAAGATAGCCTGCTAGATATAAATAAACGTTGAATCGTTAATAAATAACTATTTTAATTCTACCTGGCGGGGCGATATACTGCTAAGTGTATGACCGGCCTTAGTTTAAATGGATCCTTTTGGTCACGTCTGAAAATGTGATATTTTATATTTTTTTTTACTGTTTAACTTAATTACATTTACAAAAAAACATTTATCGTTTTTATTAACGCAACTTTTTGTGTTAATTACTCAATTATTAATATATTTTTTTTAAAGTTGTATAAAGCAAAATTAATATTTCGGTGGATTTCACTCAAACAACGTTTAGAAATGGTATAAAATAATACAATACTCCACATTTCTATGACTGTTCATTCATTGTTAGTCACCAGGAACGGTTGTAGAAAAATTTACATAGAAACTATAAAATTACCATATTTTTATTTTTGAGAGATTCTTCGCTGGTCGTCATCAACAAAGGCTTTATAGGAAACTTTATCGCTACTACGGTGCCAATTGTTTTTTTGCATGATTGTATTTCCTCAAATGGTACAGAATATTTTTACAAACCATACTTTATATTTTTGTAAAGTTTAATTTATTGTGCTTTACTAGGAAGATAGACCCAATTTAACTCAAACTATTTTATGATTTACTTCGATAGAGAAAAGTTATGTAAAATCAAAATTTTCACTGTCTGTTATGGTTTAATTTAGGAATCATATATCTGTTATTATGCAGTTTTACTACAGCTTACTCCATAATTTTATCACATATATCGTAAAACAGAAATGTAAACGAAAAGAGATAAAACTAATGCTGATCATATTATTGAAAATATGTTTTTTATAAAACTATAAAAAATTTCCTTACTTTATATACCAATAAATAAAGCATCATGAGTAAAGCACAATGGGTTATAACGTCATTTTTCTTATTTTCTAAAAACCGTTATGAAAAGCGCATACATAATTGAATCGGTGGCAATATTGCAGATAAAAATAATAACTTGTGGGGTTTAAAAATTCTTAGAAAAATCATAATATTTTCTTAGGAAGATGTAAAGTTTACTTGAGTTCAGCATAGAAATACGAGCGGTGTCTGCTCAGAATTAATTAAATTTAAACTTTTTTATAACAGTTTTCTTTTAAAGCACATTTATCTGCTTTCACAGAGTAGTTTTTTTAATAATTGCAATGCTGTTATTATTAGTAGCATAAAATGTATTATTCTAAGTAAATCTTTAACTACAGCAAACTTTTAACTAATTACTAAGCATACGAGGGTTGTCTTATTAGTTTTGCATATAACCATAAAGACAAAAATATATAAACTTAAAGTACTTTACTGCTTTTCAAAATATGTCCCACCAAGATCGATTCACTTTTGCATACGTTCAAACAAATTGGTAAACAGTTATTCCAGTCTTCAGTTGACACGTGCATAATCGCTGTTTTAAAGGCATTGATGGTTTATTCTGGCTAAAGGAATCGCTGCTTACGCATTTAATTCTTGATCTTTAAGAACGTGTAGAAATCGCAGTCGTTGGGACTTAGGTCGGAACTATACGGTGGATGGTCTAACAATTCGATTTTTTAAAGCTCCAAAAAATCGATTGTCTTTTGGACGGTGTGTGTTGCTTTGTCGGAGTTTCACGATAAAACTTTTATACACCAATCAGAAGTAACCATTCTACGATCTTCTAAGGCAATTGTTATGACATGACCAGATTTTGACACAAAAGTTACGTCCTTTCTCTTTGATACACTTCGAGAACGGATCACTTTTGTTGTTGTTTTTTTCTTATCGTCACAAAGGATTGGCATTTATTTTTTGGTTTGTAGGAGTAAATCCAAGATTTATCGTTACTTACAATACTATAAACGTTTTTTAACCTTCTTTTGTTGAACTGTTTCAATGTTTTTCGACACCAATTGACGCGAACCGCTGTTTGTTATTCTGTAAGCAAATTGGGGATTCAACGGAAAACCAACTTCGAGGTTTTTAAAATGCCCAAAGATGCCTCAATTAGCGCTCAAACCGCATCAATGTTTTACTGTATGATTGCAGTTTTGGGTGGACCTAGCCTGGATTTGTCGCTTAGACTGGAGCGAGTAAGTTGAAATTGGCTACACCAGCGGAAAATAGTTGACTGGTGTGGTGCTTTATTCCCAAACACAGAAACCATTTAAGCGAGACATTGCTGTTGGGATAATCCTCTCCGAAAATTGTAAAAAATTATTACTCGAAAATGTTATTGGCTGAGATCCATTTTACGACCGACATTCTAATTTAAAAAAATTACTATCCCACTATCCCTACACGCACGAATTATAGATACCAGGAGTCTACACGGTATAGGCTTTTCCATAATATTTCTGGTACACAATAATCAACCCAGATCATAGTTCTAATTTTTATCACTAGCAGCGCAAGGATTCAGGATGTACCGATGTTATTATTATTACGGCATTAGAATGTCGCGAATGTAAAATTAAATTAAATACATATACAGGGTCATTCAAAATGAGCGGAACACTTGATTTATAGCTTAACTATGAATTATACGATAATTTGACTTAGATAAAAGTTTTTGTACATTTAATGATCTATTTATTGATCTTTTCAGATTTTCCGAAAAAGTAATAGCTTTCTAGATATGACGTCAAAGGACAATATTTTAAATGGATCACCCTGTATTTATATTTTTTTTCGAGTTGGTATGACATGTCTAAATTTATTAATGGTACATTTAGTGGTTCTGAGACTTATGGTTTTATAAATATCAATTAATTAAAAAATTATTTGACACCAAATGAACCATAATAATTTAAACTTATATAAAACACATTTATTTAAAGTAGGTGTTGGTTCAAATTATTATGGTTCATTTGATGTCAAATAATTTTTTTAAATAATTGATGTTTATAAAACCATAAGTCTCAGACCCACTAAATGTACCATTAATGAATTTAGACATGTCATACCAACTCGAAAAAAAAAATATAAATACAGGTTGATCCATTTAAAATATTGTCCTCTGACGTCATATCTAGAAAGCTATTACTTTTTCGGAAAATCTGAAAAGATCAATAAATAGATCATTAAATGTACAAAAACTTTTATCTAAGTCAAATTATCGTATAATTCATAGTTAAGCCATCAATCAAGTGTTCCGCTCATTTTGAAGGACCCTGTATAAAATTAATTTATTTATTTAAAATTAGTTGTAATAAAAGATACTTTCCAGAGCTGTCAATACCAACAAAACTTTCCGTGTAAGGATTTAAACGAGTACTTCTTGAACAATGACGCACTCTACCGGCAATAGTTCTGTCCCCTAAATTAAGACCATTCGTTCAACATTACGTTTAGACTCCTGGGACCCTATTCACTAACCGTGTGAATGCTCGTGTAGGAGAGCTCTCTCACAATTTAGCTTCACTGCGCAAGTCACTCCCCTAAAATTATAAAATCCGTATTCACGTTCTAAGAGAATGCTTCTACGCGAGTACTCTACTGGGTAAAACCAAGAGAATTGATACATTTTGAGAGAGTGGAATGGACTTGCGCACAATGGGTGTTGTCTCATGACAGACATGACATGGGATTTTTCAATACAGTTTATTTATCATGATTTGTTATTGCTAGAGTTTTTGTTTGGTTCATTGTTGATTATTTAGTTTTTGTTAGTCTTTTTTGTTGTTTTATTAGTGACAATTTTCTGTCAGTGTGTTGTTTTTGGGGTTATAAAGTGTTTTTAAAATGGATGATGATGATTTATAGTCATGCAAATGCTAATAAATGATCTTGACGATGCGAAAGAACAAGCGGCAAATAATATAGGTACCTTGCCTGTATTTTTAACGTCAGGACCCTTTTTTGAGATTGTCCGATTTATTATTATTCTTCTCATCCCGGTGGCTGTTTATATTTTACAAACCTAAAGTACTAAATAAATAGTTCAAATGTGATGGTTAAACTTGGCAACGTTGAGCAAAAAGTAGTAGACTCGCCGATCTATCGTGAATGTGGCTTTTTGGGATCATGTGAGCGATGAGTGAGAGAGTACTCACATGACTTTTATCGCAATGATAGTCTGGATTTATGTCAACAAAAGATTGAGGTAACATGTGTGTCTAAAGGTTCTATTGGTTGCGCCTTCTAAGCGGCTATATGCAAAACTAAAAGACAAACCTCGTGTAAACAGCTTAGCTTACTAAATATCTTGCATAAACTACCCTTTGTCGAATTTAACCACTGTGTTTACTCATATTAGTAACCAACAAAGTCAAACAGTATGTTTTAATTAGTTTTTACTTTAAATGTAAAATAAAAAATTGTATTTTATTAAAAAGTTTTATTTATGTTAGCAAACGTAAACTGTGTCATATAAATCGGCATTTTTAAATTTTACTCATATTGACATTTGCATCACTAACGAAATGACCAGGTTACATGAATAGAATAGCGTTACTTTGAAACGTTTAAAATAATATAAAAGCAAAAAAATATCTAGTTTAAATAATCTAAGCACAATTTACCAACATAAACACACCTTCTAATCCTATCAAAGTGACCGGATTTCCAATCAAAATTGTCAGATATATTTCCCAAAGTTTATGTATTATGAAAATGTTCTTTCTACTTTAATATTCAAGTGTTAGTCAAAGCCATTAGCAGAAAGATAATTAATAAATATTCTTAAAAAATATATAATTTAATTTACTCGGTATTTAATATTTCAATCGAGCCTTCACTGATGAATTAAAGGAGCTCTCAATATATTAGGTACTTATACTTAGAAAGAACATTTTTGAGGATCAGCAACATTGTAATATGGTGTGAATTATTATTTATGCGTTAAATCTCTTGGATATGATTTCTCATTTGATTTTTACAAGTAATTATCGGTAAAATTGAAAAATGTAAAGAACAAATTTTTGTTAGATCTTGGCTTTTTAGGTACGTAGAAGTATATTTTAAAAATATGGATGTATCTTGAACGGGTATTTTCTACTGAATCGATTTAGTTGAAATATATCTGAGTTTAGCACAATAATTTTATCGGTAAACAACGTAGTTAAAATACATTTCTTAAAAAATCAATTTTAGAAAAAATACATAGAATAACCTGGTTACATACATTAATATCTTAAAATCTGTTACGTCCGATATCGTGTTTAATGATGGCAACACTGCGAATACGAACAGTCACTTGACTTCAACATCCGACATCCGGCATAATCTTTCATTTCAACAATCGCTGATCTATCAAAGTAACTGTTGTAAGTTACATATTTTTGCTGCTAAATAACTAATTATTATAATATGGTGTTTTGCGATCTTTTGAAACGAGTGATCAAGATGCACAATTTAAAACAAAAATTAATAAAATTTAACAATGATATGATTATTCTAGCAATATCTATTTGATGAACTGTCCCTTTTTCTTGATTTTCACGCCAATGGTCGGTATTGGCCTCAATGAGATTAAAGCCGAAGATGGTAAACTGACATTGGAAGGACTATACTTACCGTACTATAAACTAAATAATCTCTGAATGTACATTAATGGAAAGTTGTAAATCATACTGTTGTATTTTTTTAAAAATGTATTCATAACTTGCAAGTGGCAAATTTTTTATAGTAGGTTATTATAATTCTATACAATGAAAACATGTCCTAATACCTGTTTAATTAAGTATCCAGTGAGCTTATTTAGTTTTTAGTCTCAATTTTTTAATTTTATTAAAATATGGGGAAATTTCCCTATTTAGTAACATCACTGTCGACGATGGTCTCAGTGGTGTAAGGCTTATAACGTGATACGTTTTGCAGTTGACGCTCCAATCATAAATCAAATTAGATGACGGCTTTGCCTTACTCATTAGCCAAGGTGGTTGGCCTGGAAAGTAATTTAAAAAAAGGAAATTAGTCTATGAATTGGTTCGATCCCGGCTACAAGGTTCACTTCACTTGCTGTCAGAGAAGGTGTTATGTTATTATGAGTTTGAGGTTATTGATCGTATAATGTCAGTATTGATATTCCAAACCATTTTTCTCGTAAAATTCAATTACTGAAATGCGGGTAACCTAAAGCGACAATGTTAAATTTATTTATTGTAACTGATTAGAATTTGATTTCTTTGTGAATATAAAGAACTAGCTGTACCCCCGAGTTCGTTAAAGGGGGGGGGGGAAGAAATTTTTATAACCAGATGTTAAGTTGAAAGAAGACAAATACATCTGTAAAATCCACATTTAAATCGGATCAGCAGTTTTAATGTGATGCGCGCACAAACATACAGACAGAGACAAAAACAATCTAACCATATTTTTGGGTTCTATATAGTAACACGCTCCGCTAAATAACTATTTTGCAAAGTTTCAAACTTGTAGGACTTAGGTATATAGATTTAAATTTGTTTTTCAGGCCACCGCAAACCCCTTGTGGGTGGAATTTTGTAGCTCATAGGCTCTTGTTGAGTTATGACTTTTTTTCTACTCATTCGTTAAAGGAACTAAATATGATTTATTCTGGGTCATAAGTAGTTTTGTAATTTTTAAGAATATTTTTTTTTTTTTTGTTTTTTCTATAAACATTCTCTACCCATGTACCTTGCGTTCAATTAGCAAAACCTTAGAAATTTGCCTATATTCTCCTATTTTGAACTTCTGCTCTTAAAAAACTAAACAACTAAACTCAAATTCTTAAATCTTTTTTACCTACTTATCGTAGCAATAAATTTTTATTGAATGTACATTTTTAGTGTCAATTTAAGATTCCCTTATATTTATTGTAAAAAGAAAAAAAAAGAAAATACTTAGTTCAATTTCGAAATAGAGTCGAGTTCTTATCGAATCAAAAAATAGATCCTGGTCCGAATCTGATTCATTCTCAAACAATTTTATTCGTGCTACCAAAAAGGTGTTGGAACCAGTCTATAATGATTTCACGTACGAAATCAAAAACTCTGTGGTTCCCGAATGTTTTCTATTTTTTATTTTTTGTTTTTATGCAAAATCCCATATTTCTATAAAAATATTGGTAAGAACAGAAACTTAAGCGCCTTATCTTTGGCTGACACAATAGGTACTTTTTTTTAAGTTTCTTTAATGTTATTAGTGTATATTGCACCTTAGGATCATTATTAAAATTTATTAGCTTTTGTCGTTCTTTATATTTTTTCTAATCAGACGCTTTATTGTAGGTAATCTACTATTTAGACTGCTTTTTTTATTTTCCTTATTTCTTGCAAAGTCATACAATGGCAAGAACTTTTACTTTTAAACATATACTTCTTTGGTCGCGTTGCGGAAAAATGATACGGTAAATTTTTACGATGCGCGCGCACACCGTCATTAAAAGAAAACAGCATAAAATTAGACAGTGGACATTTTAGTTTTATGTTTCACAATACTACAAAAATAAATAAAAAACAAGAAAAATCACATAAAATCACAAAAAAACAAACAAGTTAGACAAAAAAAATATAATAATTCTATTTACTCCGGGAGCCCAGAGGGTTTTCGTAGCCGTTAAAGAGACAAGGCTCCACCAAAATTTTTTCTATGTATTTTGACCCCCTGATTACAAATATAAAGGGTGGATTCCCGAGAAATGGTTAGGAAATTTGTTATTAACAAATAATTTGTTACTAATAAACAAATTGTTTTTTTACAAAACAAAAAATATTACCCTATTCCTTGACTGATTTTAAGCAAAAAAGGTTCCCATGTATTTTTTTATCAGACGCACTGTTTTCAAATTAAAAATTGTTAAACATTCGAAAAATAGCATTTTTGACATGTTTCAAATTTGCATAACTTTTTATATAATTAATATTTTTCAACTCTGCGATTACTATTTGACACTTAAGATCATAAAGTATAAGATGAAACCGGTTGCAATACGAAAATACAATTAATCTCCGTTTAAAGGAAGTCAGTGTAGGAGATTCTTTTACAGTTTCCGGAAGAGAGTTAAAGGTTTTTGGTCCTAAATATTCAAAGTTTCTCTGACCAACTTTTTTGCTTTTTAGTGGTAGTACAAATTGACTTTTTTGCCTGGTTTGGTATTTATGTGAAGCTGTTTTCAATTCAGATTTATAGATATATTGTGTAGGTAATAGCTAGTTGTCTGTAATATAATTGCTTTATATCATAAATTTTTGTTTCTTTAAATAATAAACTACTTGGGTATCTGTTATGTACATTTAATATTAACTTTAAGAATTTCTTTTGATATACTTCCAGCATATTTCGATATGTCGTCGATACCCCTCCCAATCCCAAGATTCCATATATGTTAAATGAGATTGTATTAAGCTCTGATAAATTATTATTTTTTGTTGGTAATCAAGGAAGGGGGTAACTTGCTTGAATCTGAATAACAAGAATCCCAATTTTTTCATAAGAAAGTACATATGCTCGTCCCATCTTAAATGGGGGTCTATTACTATACCAAGGTACTTAATTTTTTTGCAGGTTTTATAATAACATTATCATTAATTTTTAAATCAAACTCTGGGAGAGATGGCGCCAAACTACTAAACGGTAAGTATTCGGTTTTATTTATATTTAATGATGAAGCTCTATGGTCAAACCATTTTTTAATTTTAATTAAATCACTTTCCACTTGTTGTTTTAATGAAAACCAGTCTAAATTTTGATAAAAAATTACAGTATCGTCTGCAAAACTTATAATGGTACCTCCTTGTTCGAGAAGAAATATATTATTCAGATACACTTTGAATAATATTGGACCCAGTACCGTGCCTTGGGGTACCCCGCATGTTATTATTTGTTCTTTACTAATTTGGTTATCTATTCTAGTACACTGTCGCCGATTTATTAAATGGCTTTCAAAATACTGATGTGCTGTTCCCCTTACACCCAAATCTTCTAGTTTTTCCAATAACAGTTTGTGATCTACAGTATCAAAAGCTTTACGAAGGTCTATAAAAACTGCTAAAGATGGTATATTTTTATCTAAACAGTTGCTAATATTTTTTGTTAAATTTAATATTGCATCTTGGGTACTTTTCTTGTCTCTAAACCCATATTGAGCAGATGATAATAAATTAAACTTATCTAAAAAGTTACTTAATCTCTTTTTGACTACTTTTTCAAATATTTTAGCCAATGAACTTATTAAAGAAATAGGTCTATAATTTTCTAGTTCTTTAATATCACTACTTTTGTAAATTGGTGTTACTATGGACAGCTTAAGAGCGTCGGGGAAAATACCTTGTTCAAACGATTTGTTAATTAAATATACAATGGGATCTACTATGTACGGCATAATTATTTTCAGTGTTTCTGCTGTTAAATTATCATAACCAGGAGCTTTTTTATTTTTAAGTGTCAATATTACATTTTTAATTTCGTCTGCATTTGTTGGATTTAAAAACATGGAATTTGTATTAGTTTTAACCTTTTCAATATATGTAGAATCCTTTTTAATACTTTTAGCTAATTTTACACCAATATTTATAAAAAAGTCATTAAATATTTCAGAAATTAGTGCTGGATCTCTTATTAACTCGCCGTTGTTACTTTTTATTGTTGATATTTTTGTTGAATCAGAGATTTTTAGAATTTCATTTACAGTTTTCCATATATTTTTTGAATTGCCTTGATCTTTATTTATTTGTTTTTTGTAATAATTAATTTTTGCTTGTTTAATTATTTTTTCTAATTGTTTTTTATCATTTAAATAATTTTGTCTTAAATCTACGTTATTTTTATTTTTCCTGTACTTGTTGTATAATAAATTTTTTTCATTTATTGAGTTAATTAGAGATCTTGTCATCCATTTTTTTCTTTTTTTCTCTTTGCTTTTAATTCTAATATTTTTTGAGGATTTTTGTATACAGATCTGCAGGGAACTAATAAATTGCTTTGTTTCATTTTCTAAACTTGTTTTATTTAAGACATTATCCCATGAAATTTTCTGTATTTCTTGGACAAGTTTTTTATTATCAATAATTTGGTAATACCGAGATTTTCCATAATTGTTACTTATTTTTTCATTTAGGACTAATTGTAGTAAAGTGGTATGATGATCTGTTATTGAAGTTGATATTGTTATAGGAATAAGTGTATCAAAATTATTGTTTTTTGATTTAATAAAGATGTGGTCTAAGCAAGTTTTTGAGTTGTTTTGTACCCTAGTAGGTGTATTAATTGTTGAGAAAAAACCGTGTGCATTCATAATGGTTTAGTAGGTGTTCTTATATACAGTATCAACTAATAAGTCAATATTTATGTCACCGACAAAGAAATTGTAACTGGAATTTTCATTTTCATTTTGTAAAACTTCATCCAGTTGATCTAAGAAACTCTAAATATCGCTAGAAGGAGATCTGTAAAATGAATATATAAAAAATACTTTATTTTCAAAATTTACCTTCAATTTTAATAACTTTGAACCATTTAGATCAATTACTTTATGAGAATTATAAATATCAGTTTTTATAAATACAAGGACACCATCATTCTGATTATATTTGCCTGAATTATATAGGGTCTTAAAGCCTGGAATATTAAAAATAAGAGAGTTCGTAATTTGCCAGGTCTCTGAGAGTACAATAAAATCTAACGAAACATCAAGAGTTTCTAAAAAAATTTGAAATTCGTCGAAATGTTTGCCAACACTGGATATATTTTGATGTAATATTTTGAAATTCTTATTTTCTTTATTTATTTTTAAAACTTCAGATGTTTCTGTTGCTGATTGTAAGGGGTATGTTATTATTTTTTCTAGTTGAAAATCCCTTATATAAGGATAAATTAAAAAATCTTTTAATTACATTGAATGTTGACAGAATAGGAATCTCATAAAAAATTGTACTTATTCTAAAATTTCAATGCTTTTATACTTACTTGACCTAAAAGTTTCTAATAAACCTTTATTAAATAAAATTAATCACAATGAATACAGTTAAAAAAGATATAATAAAGTTAAAACAGATAAAATGTAGTATAATATTATAAAAAATGCAAAAAATTTCAAAGTAGAACGAGAAGTGAGAACTCTAAGCTAATAACTACGAGATAAAATTAAATAAAATTGATTGAAATATAAAGATAAAATAGACACTAATAATAATTTACTTTTTTTTAATCGTTCCACCTTTTTTTTGTTGTTTATCAGTTGATGCAGATGGTTTTCTTGTTCTTGTTAATATTTCTTCTTTCTTTTTTTCTGGCTCGCTTGCTTCTTCCTCCGAATCAGCTTCTAAATCTCCAATTTCCGCCTCTATTTCAGAAATCTCTTCGGAAGTGTAAGGTTTATTATTGATATAAAGATTTTCGCCTTTAATGTAACACTTGTATTTACCCTTGGATCTTGCTTCCTTTAAATGCTTTACTAAAACTTTATTTTTCTCTTGTTGGCTTCTAGTGAGATCGTGAACAATTGTTATGTTTTTTCCTTTTAATTTTTTGCAATTTCGGAGAATATTGACTTTTGTAAATTTAGATGACAGCTCTATTTTAAGTGGTTCTTTTCCTGTAGTTCCTCCAATCAGATAAAGGTCACTGATTTCGCTGCTTGTAATGTTTATTTCTAGTAACGCATTTAGTTGCAAATATTATTAACTGAAACTTCTTCAGGGTTATTAACAAGGCCAAAAGCTACCAAATTGTTTTTCTTTAGTTGTCTTTCCATGTACTCGACTTTTCCTTTAAGTTCAGTATTTTCCTCTTCTAGCCTTTTAGATCTTTCGTTGATGGCTTCTATTTTTAACAGTATTCTTTTTTCGCTGGCAGCAATAACGTTCTTTAATTCGTTTACAATTTCATCTCTAATTTTATCCATTACTTTTTAGTTAATTTGGCAACAGTGGTAATTATGTTTAATGGAATTCTGCTTAGTTCCACAAAAAACCCAATGGTTTAAAGGTTAATGATTTATTGATATTTTTGTGATTTGACTTTTATTTGCTGTTTATTTCTCTTATAATATTTTAAATAAATCCTTTTTTACTTACAGGTTCGCCTTTTAATATGCACACAACTATAATATGTAGTCCTTATTAATTTTCACTAACTTATTATGCACTTTTAACTATGGATTTTGTGGAGCAATTTTAGGCCCGTATTTTATGTTACCTTGCTATATATTGTTATGATATCACTGTGTCTGTTGTGTAAATAAAATATCTTACTGTATAGTGTGACGACATAGACCAGTGACTATTATTTTTTTTTATGTATATAAGCGGTGAAATGCCATAGAGATAGATTTATTGATTTTTGAGTTTTGATTGATTAGAATTTTTAAGAATTGTCATTGTTAATATATTTTGAAAAATAAATTAATAAATAGTTTAATTAGAAATTCATTTTTTAATTGAAATAAAAAAATAAATAAAAGAAAAGTATATATAAAACAAGAACCCAACCCATTAGAAGCCGGAGCCAAAGAGGAGAATCATAACAAATTGGCGCCCAACGTGGGGCCTCAACAAAAACACATCAAGAAGACATCAAGAAAGCACCTAGAACTTCAAAATTCAAGGTAACAAGAAAGCATCTAGAACATCAAACTTCAAAGTATCTGAAGGCAGCACCAAGAACTTTAAAACTGAAGACATCAAGAACGAGAAAACGAAAAACATGAAAAATTAAGAAGAAAGACAAGGACTTTGACAGACAGGACTGACAGATAGGTAAGGTATTTATATTTATATAATAGAGGCAGTGATTAATTGTGGGGAGAATTTAATTAAAAACTAAACATTAATTTTAAAATTAAAATTATTAAATTTTTTAATATCAACATATAAATTAAATAAATATAACAAATTGACATTTTAAATTAAATATAAAATAATTAAAAATACTTAAATAAAATGGATACAAGACAAAATAGAAGAAATAGAAGGAGAGAAGATGAAACACAAAGTAATGATGTTATAATACAGGATGTAGATGAAACAATAGAAAATATTGGTATAGGGGAAAATGATGGATCTTCGGAATTAGAAGAAAATACAACTATTCAGGAGGTAAATGTAGATGTGATAGGAGATGCGACTAGTTCAAAACCACATCAAGAAACAGAGATGGAGAGAATGTTTAAATTTTTGGAAAAAATGGATGAAAAATTAGATGAAAATAGTAGAAAAATGGATAAAAATAGTAGAAAAATGGATGAAAATATTAGAAAAATGGATGAAAATACCAGGAATTTACAAGAAGAAATGAGGAGTAATAAAAATGAAATGAAAGCTGAAATGAACAAAGTAAATGGGAAAATATTAACTATGCAAGTGGATATTCAGAAATTGAAAGATGAAGTAAAAATGGATATAAGCAATGTAAAAATTGATATAAAACAAGAATTTAAAAATAATCTTTTAAAAGAAAATGAAATGATACAACAAAATTTGGATAAAATGAATAATAAATTACAAGAAGTACAAAATAATACCAACCAACAAAATGAAGAAATCAGGATAGAGCAAGTGGAAATAAGGAAGGAAATTTATATACAAAAAGAAGAAAATAAGAAAAAAAATGAAAAAATACAACAAACTATGGAAAGGAACGTAATGGAAGTAGTAAAGAAATTTGAAGATGAAACAAAAAATTACAAGAGATGCAAAATGAGAGAACTGAGGATGGTTCTTATATGGTAATACATGGAGGAGAAGGAGCAGTAAAATTTAGCATATTACATCTATGCACTTATATGAATATGATTAAAACTAAAACTAGGAATAAAAGAGACTGGAAAGAAATTATAAGAAGTTCTTTGAAAGATAATGCTGCATTATGGTATGCAACACAGGAAAATGAGATATTAAACTTTAATGATTTTGAAAGGGAATTTCTTAAATATTTCTGGGGTAAATCAAAACAAGGGGTGAGTAGGGAAAAATTATATTTTGGAAAATTCAATTATAGATTAGGGAATAATTTAACCAATTATGCTTTACAATTATATAATGTTTCCCAGTATTTGGAACCTCCTATGAGAGAAGAGGAAATTATTTTATATATTTCTAGACATTATGATATAACAGTTTCTGAAACAATAGGCATACAAAATATTAGAAGAAAAGAACAATTGATTGATTATTTAAATCTAAAGATTAATAAAAATAGGTCACAAAATTATCAAAATGATAGATTTAGAAATTATCAAAACAGAAATGGATATAATAGAGGAAGAGAAGAAATGCATAATAGAAACAATGTAAATTATAATTATGGATATAATGGGAGAGAAAATGGAAACCGTATAAATGGAAATTCATATAGAAATGAAAATAATATGGAAAATAATAATAATACAAGAAATGGAAATAGCAGAAATGAAAATGGTTTTCAAAATGTAAGTAATGGAAGATATGAAAGATCAAGATATAGAAATATGAATTTAATTCACAATAATAATAATAGAGAAGATAGAACTGAAAATAATAATGTACCTAGAAGAATAAATCAAATTAATATGCAAAATAGAAGTAGAAGAAAATGTAGAAAACGTTAGAGTAGAACCAGAACAAGGAAATTTTTAAATAAGCACCTACAAAATTTTAATGTTAAATGTTGTTATATACATCCAAGGGAATTAATAAAATTAGAAGAAAATAATAATAAATTAGAAGACAAATTGGATTATTAATTATTGAAGGAAATTTGGTGAATAAGAAAATTAAAATTTTGATAGATACAGGATCAGAAGCAACATTGATAAATGAAAAAATTATTGAAGAAAATAAAATAAAATAAATGATTAGAATTCTAAGAATTAAGTTAGAAGGTGCTAATGGAAAAAAATTAGGGGAAATTAATAGAACTATAAATATTAATATTAAAATTGGAAATAGTATATATAAAATACAAGGTTTGATTATAGGAAATATGGAGTATGATATAATATTAGGTACTGATGAATTAGAAAGAATGAATGCTATTATTAATTATGAAGAAGGTTGGATAAAATTGAAAGAAGAACAAATAAAATTAAATAAAATAATCAATAATGAGGAGATAATACAAATAAATAAACTAAGAATTAATAGGGAAGCGATGAAAGAAGGAGAGGATAAAAAAAGTGATGATAAATATAAAGAGGAAATCAATTTGTTATTTAAGAAATATAAAAATTTAGTTACATTAGAGAATAATACTGCTAAAGAATATACTCACAGATTTGAAGTAAAGAATATAGAAAATTTTAGAGTTAAAACTTATCCAATTCCATATCAATATAGAAAACAAGTAGCTATAGAAATAAATAAAATGCTAGAAAATAATATAGGTAATTGAGAGAAGTGATACATCATTTATTAATCGAATTGTAGTTGTGAAAAAAGGGAATGGAGAGCTAAGGTTATGTCTTGATGCTAGAAATATTAATAAATTTTCAATACCACAATATGAAAAACCTATGCATATTGAAGCAATATTTGGTAGAATAACAGGAATTGAAATTTTCAGTAAAATAGATTTAAAGCATAGTTTTTGGTTAATACCTCTACATAAAAGTAGTAGGAAATATACTGGTTTTAGTATTGATGGTGTAGTATATCAACTTAAAGTAGTACCATTTGGTATACAAGTGCATGTGCCGCTTTGGTTAAAGCATTACATAAAATTTTGAAAAAGTATGAAAATTTTGTTGTGCATTATGTGGATGATATATTAATTTATTTAAAAAATGAAAAAGAGCAAAGAACACATTTAAATATTGTTTTAATAGAGTTGGATTCGGCTGGATTAAAAATAAATAAAGAAAAATGTCAATTTTTTTTAAAGGAAGTGATATATTTAGGATTTAAAATTAATAAAAATGGAGTAGAGATGGATACGGAAAGAGTAGAAAAAATTTTAAAATTTGAGAAACCAAAAAGTTTAAAGCAAATAAGGGGGTTTTTGGGAATGATGAATTATTACAAAAAGTTAATACCAAATCTATCAGAAAAACAGATTCCATTAGTAGAATTATTAAACAAAAATGTAAAATGGGAATGAAATGAAGAAAGAGAACAAGCGTTTAATGATTTGAAAAAAATGTTTACCAATAATTTGAAAGTATATCATCCAAATTATGAATTAGAATTTATATTAAGAACAGATGCATCAATTAATAAGTTAGCAGGGGTTTTAATACAAATACAAAATGGAATAGAAGTACCAATATGTTTTATGTCTCGAGTCACAAAAATTTATGAAAGAAATTATAGTGTATCAGAGTTGTAATTTGCAAGTATAGTTTTTTGTGTGCAAAAATGTCGATTTTATTTAATTAGAAAAAAGTTTATAATTGAATGGTTAATCGTTTTAATAATAATAGGATATATCGATGGAGTTTGTTATTACAGGAATATGATTTTGAAATTAGATATTTATCAGGAAAGGAAAATCTTATTGCAGATACATTATCAAGAGAAAGAAGTGAAAATAAGGATAAAGGAAGAATAGTACAAATTGGAATAAACAAATTAATAGAAGATGAAGGTATATTTTCAGAAGAAGAAATAATAAAAAGTCAACAGAATTTAACAGAAAAAGAAAAACAAAATACACTAATCAAGGATGGATATTATATCAAGGAAATAGGAAACGAAGAAGTTTTTGTAATTGAAAGTTATTTAGGAAAACAAATATTAAAAAATTTGCATGTAACATATGGACATATAGGTTCAAGAAAATTATGGTTATTATTTAGAGAAAATTTTATAATGAAAAAAGATCAAAAGATAGCAAAAGAAATAACAAGAACATGTAAGATATGTCAATTGAATAAAAATAAGAATAAAGTTAATAAAAATATTGGGAAAAGTGTTATAGCAATGGAAAAATTGGAAGTAATAGCAATAGATTTTATTAGTAATCTAATAAGAAGTAAGATAATAATAAGCATATATTAGTAATTGTTGATGTTTTTACAAAATGTATAAAATTATACCCATGTAGAAGAACAAATTGTAAAAGCATTAAAAATTGTTTAGAAAAATTTATAGAAGAAATAGGTATGCCAAAGACATGTGTCACATGTGTAATGGACAATGCAACGTATTTTCAAGGACAAAATTTAGAAAAATTTTTAGAAAGGAAGGGAATTAAAAAGAATTGTATTAGTTTAAGACATCCTGCAGCAAATCCTGCAGAAAGGTATATTAAAGAGGTGATAAAATTTTTAAGAATAAGTTTAAGTGGAAGGGAACATAAAGAATGGGAAAATTATATTAATAAAGTAGAAATGTATATAAATGTTATTCCAAATGTAATAACAGAAGAAACACCAACATATTTAATGTTAGGTCGAAAACCGAAACGAAATTGGGAAGAAGATGAAGAAAGAAATAGATATGACGAAATTATTGAAAAAGTAAGAAAAAATTAATGGATGTATGGGAAAAATATTATAAAAAAATTAAGAAAAAAGTGAGATATCCTGTAAAGTTTAGGAAAGGAGAATTGGTGATAATAAAAGCTTATATAAGTGGAAATTTAAAGAAAAATGAATCAGGAAAATTAAAAGCTATATTTGAAGGACCTTATAGGGTAGTAAATGAAAAAGGTGTTAATAGTTATATTGTTGAAGATCCGATAACAAGAAATGTTAGAGGAATATTTATTATTGAGAGCCTATATAGGTATTTTGAAGAAAGTTAAAGTATTCAGAATTTGTTATAAAATGTTAATTGTTATGTTTTAAATATTAAATTATTATTTTTTTTTTAAATTTATAAAAGTAAATTTCAAAAATTAAAATATATCTTTGGAGAAAATTTAATTTTTTTTAATTGTGGGGATTTGTTATGATATCACTCTGTCTGTTGTGTAAATAAAATATCTTACTGTATAGTGTGACGACATAGACCAGTGACTATTATTTTTTTTATGTATATAAGCGGTGAAATGCCATAGAGATAGATTATTGATTTTTGAATTTTGATTGATTAGAATTTTTAAGAATTGTCATTGTTAAAATATTTTGAAAGTTAAAATAATAAATAGTTTAATTAGAAATTCAATTTTTAATTAAAATAAAAAAATAAATAAAAGAAAAGTATATATAAAACAAGAACCCAACCCATTAGAAGTCGAAGCCAAAGAGGAGAATCATAACAATATATATATATATATATCTTTATTTTATTATATATATATATATATATATATATGTGCGGTTTATAGCGTTCGCCGCATTCCGGTTCCTTGCCTCCAGCCTCATCGGTCATTCCAGTCTCCTTCTTGAAGGTTTCTTTCTGACATGGTTTTTCGTACTCCCCCTATCCATGTAATTTTTGGCCTTTAACGTTTTTTTTTCTTTCTGGGGGTATCCATTTCATTATCTTTTTCGGTAGTCGTTTGTGGTTCATTCTTTCTACATGTCCGTGCCAACGGAGTTGCCGTTGCTGTATTTCTTTGATTATGTTTGTTTCTACCTTTATGATTTCCCTAATCCGTTCATTGGTTACTCTTTGCATTCTAGATATTCTGGCTGATCTTCGCCAATAGTCCATTTCTACAGCAAGAAGATAGACGTGTACTTTTAAAAATAAAATTGTACAACTGGTGTTTTCGTTCGTTGGATATACTCTTAGACCATAGAAATAAATTTATTGCTTCAATTATTTGTTTGGCTTTAACAATTCTCTCCTCTATTTCGTTTTCTGTCCGACCCGAGTGCTCTATTCTAGCTCCTAAGTACCAATAGGTTTTACTTTCACATGCCCTTATTCGCTCTCCTGTTTTTAGTACCATATCTTGCTGCTGACCTCCTATTATACACTCTATAAATTTGCTTTGTGAAAATCAAGATTTGTTTGTGTTTATTGAAGTAAAACTTCTTTAGCGACACTAGGAGTAAAAAAGTTATTCTAACGGACGTGACGTCATTCTAATAACAGAAACCGGAAACAAAACCTAATACTGACACGATTTTGCATGGGCGCCGGCAGCAGGGTGCAAGAGGGTGCGCTTGCACCCCCCTGCTATGAAAGAAAATACCTGAATTTACCAGAAAATTATATATTTTTTTAATTTTTTTATTAAATTATTGTTTGAATAAAAACTAAATGCGTCGCGGTTGTTGTCCAAATCATTCTACATTCTATATATATTAGATCATAATAGTGTGTAGATGCAGATGCACCTCCCTGAAAATAATCCTGGCTGCGCTCATGCGATTCTGCCTACTATATTAAATGAAATTAAATCTGTAATTGTATGAATTGACAGCTTGTTAATTAAATATTTATTTTCCGATACGTACGTCAACAAGTTTTACTTCAATCGCGCGTAAAGGTTACACGCACACTCTTTTTTTTTTGTTTGCTTTATTTTCTACTCTTCTTTGTTTTCGTACGCTTAGTACCATATTTGCTTACTCGCCTTCAAGGAAAAAAATCGTAAAAATAAAGGCTTGACTGTCTTTTTTCTGCTTTAATTTAAATTTTTTATACATATATTCAGGTAGATTGCTTGTAGCTTTTAATAAAATTTCTAAACTTTTGCACTTTTTAGTACTTTTTCTTATTAATTCATTATCGTCCCTTTACTCTGCTTGAAACTAGTTTCATAAACAAGATATGTAATGTTATTCTCGATTTCATAAAAGTTTGGCAAAATCATACAAAACTTTACTACATTTTGTAACGACAGAGATCCTTGTCTTATTTGTCTTTAATAGTAACTTCTTGAACCGAATTGAATTAAAGTGGTTCTAGAGATTTTTTATATTTTTAACTACCCGCTTTAAAAATCGGAATATTAGTTTTAATCCGAATTTTTAAATTTGAGTTGTTATCAAATCTTCAAATTTTGAGGTTAAAAAACCATTTCGACTATTCTTGCAATAATTTTTGTATGTCGGTATGTATGTGTGTGTGTTTGACAGATCTCAAAGGTACTTGCAGCGCTCAAAAGAGTTTCACTTAACTTAGACATCCTGAGAATTTAAAGTCATTTTATAAAATAGATTTCAAGAAAATTCAAAAAAAGTAAAATCAAAAATGAGTTCCGAGAATACTTTACGCATAGAGCTTTTTTTTAATAAATCCGGCCCGTTACTACAAAAAACATTGCATTTTATATAAAAAGTTAGAGAAGTGTCAGGCAGTATTTCTCAAAGAAAATACCTAGTTTTCCGCTCTTACGGACAAACGTAATAAGAAGTAATGCGGCAACGGGATCAGTTGAAAAAATACGGTGCCTCTAAAAACGTGTTCATTAAGTTTCAAAATATTACACCAGGAGTTTGATATACGGTTCAGGATTTTGACTCCGGAAACTTCTTTTATTGCCAGCTTTTCTTGCCGTCACCGGCTTTGGAGTTGAGAGGAAGTTAGACTTGAATAATGTGATTTCAGATTTTTAAAATCGTCGAAACGATGTTAAGATTAGAGCTTAGAGCTTGTCAACTTTCCATATTTGAGAAAAAAATTATTGATTCTCTGAATGGTATTAAAGAAGCATATGTTACACTTATACACATTTTTACATAACAATCAATGGTTTTCTAAAGCTTCTTATATAGGACTTAAAATTGTTTATTTAAATTTTTGATTGGTATGTTTTTCAAAACTTCAAAGTTACCTCTAGTTTTTTCTAGAAAGTTCAATTTTAATTACAACAAACATAGTGTCATAAAAGATAATATTTGTTTAGTATAATAAATGAAACCGTCCCTGTCCGCTAACGACGCCGACGTTTAATCGTCAAATGCACTGTGTTCTATTATTCTATGCTAACAAGAGAGAAAATTCGTTTTTGTTTATACAATATTATGAGAAGATTCATTTTAGTCGTTAATTTTTGTTGCAAGACAGAAAGATTTATAGTTGTAGTTGTATTATGACTGTAGTTAATAAGGCTCTCTCTTAATTCTACAGAGAAAGTCTATTCAGTTATTAAAATATTTATTTAGGTATTTGAATAATATCTGAATGTACAATTTAGATTCTATTTAATAATAATATAAAGAAAATGTTTAATTGCTGCGTCTATAGGTTCTAGAATATAAGTAGGGTTTTTTTAGTGCAATGGTCATTACACCAAAATTAAAATAAAAATAAAAATGAAAATATAATAACTTGTATTACTGCAGCAAAAATAATTACATCTGACTTTTGTTGAAATATCAAAAATAATCATCTATCAAAAAACGTGTTTCGCCTTCTTTTATATCAACCACGATCCACTGTCTTGGCAACGGTGATCTTCCATATTTTCTATACAGGTTGAGATTATTTTGCTATCCATACGAATAATCTCATAAAGCTTTTCAAAAAGAAAATGAATCTTAATCAGTGATTATTAAATCACTGAAAAAGAAAAGAAGAGACCAAATGATCGCCAACGATTGCATATAACTAAAAATCTTTAAATAAAGAAACTTTGTGTGCTCGAAAGAGGCACGAGCACCACAAATACTCCCTCCTTAAAAAAAAATTAAATTGATATATATAAATCAATGAAAATTATGATTAAAAAATAACTAAAAACTGAACTAAAAACTATTTAAATTATTAATAGAAAAAGTGACTTTCTTTTTCTTGGTTGGCACCTGGGTGCTATCAATTTGCTCATTTAATAAAAAAGCTGGTTTAGTCATGTCAATGTTAACACTTATTTCGCGATTACCTTTCAAAATTTTAAAAACTTTTTCACTTCTAGAAACCACTTTGAAAGGACCGTTGTACGGTGCTGTGAGGCTTGGTTTAATACCCGGAACTTTTAAGAAATGAATTCTGAATTTTTTAACCCTGGATGAACAAATGTTTTTGCTGAACCATGTCTTTGTACTTGAGATGGTTTAATGTTATTAAAAATTTCACGAAGTTTAATTAAAATAGGATAAATATCTACATTTTCTTTAGAAGTATTAAAGAATTCACCAGGAATATGTAGCGTTTGTCCATAAACAAGTTCTGCGGGTGAACATTGTAAGTCCTCTTTTATTGCAGATCGCAAACCTAAAAGAATCAAAGGCAATTCATCTTTCCAAGAATTTGAAGTTTGTTTTGACACAAGAGCTGATTTAAGAGTCCGATGAACTCTTTCAATCATGCCGTTCCCTTGTGGATGATAAGGTGTGGAGTGTAAACTTTGAAAACCTAATTGTTTACTGAATTCTTTGAATAAACTTGATTCGAATTGAGTACCTTGATCGTGTGTAATTTTATGAGGTATTCCAAAACGTGGAATATATTGATTTATTAGAGTTCTAATAATATTTTCTGATTCAATATTCCGAAGTGGGTAAACTTCTATCCACCTAGTAACTCTATTAATGACTGTGAGTACGTAAGTGCAACCTTTTGAAGGCTTCAATGGACCTACTAAGTCAATGTGAATATGTTGAAATCTACCTTCAGGGACGTTAAAATCTCCTAGACTAGATTTGGTGTGTTTGAAAATTTTTGATTTTTGGCACTGAATACATGATTTCGTCCAAAGATTAATGTTTTTATTCATATGAGGCCAGAAGTATATTGTAGCATTTCCAAAAAACCACTTTAAATAATATTATCTTTTCGTTTACACTTTTGTCGGTATGCAACCAACTTTACCTATTTCATAGACACAGAATATTATATTCTCATTTACACTTTTGTCGGTATGCAACCAACCTTACTTCAAATTTTGACAGGCGAAAGCGAATATCGAGCGTTAATACTCGATAAGACCCGAGTTAAGCAACGAGGGTGAAAAAGCGCTTTTTGGAAAGGACTTACGTTTTAATGTTTGAAGCGAAAGGAAGCATATTTCCTTGTTTGTGCAAATTAATGGCTGCCGGTTAATTCACAGCATTAAGATTACCGTTTGTTTTTGGTTTATTCCGTATCGGAAGTGTATAAAAAATACTGCATTTCAATTTGGATGTAGATGTGCTTAATTTGGAAGTACAATCTGTTTGATTTATGGTATCAATAAAATTCATGGTGGTACGTGCTGTCTGTTGGAAGACTCCATTTTGAAATTTTGATAAAATTATATGGTACCGAGGTAAATGGATACCTAGTGATCTAAAAACCGTATGGATGGTATTATAGATGATTCCCTCTGTGCTGATGTTTAATTCTACATGGTTCTTGGTTAATTATGGTATGTTTTAAGAAGCTTTATTATAATAGCAGTGTGACTACCGGTCACGAATTATGATTTTTGGTTCTGGATTACAAGGTAAACTTTCGACTATTCTTTCTGTTATTTCTCTATGTTCGATACTTAGTTGAACTGCGAATATTCTAAGAAACAGTCACAATTTTAGTGCTTATTCAGAAGAATATGCTTTTGGAAACTTTTTATAGTGATTCTATTTAAATTTAAATTGTTATAAGCTTTTAGCGGTATTAAATCAGTTAATAACAGTAGTTACTATTAAAATCTATGGATCTATGATTAAATGATAAATATGTAGTGCTTTTAAATTTTGTTTTTTAACTTTCTTCAAAGTGTTGGTGTTCAATCGCCATCTTACATGATTATTACCTCTATGGTACTTGTATTGCTAAATTTCATATTTATATTCATGTATATGTTAATCTTTAGATATTTAGAACACTCAGAGTGCATTCTTTAGAGAACTGAATTTTATTTTTAAAGAAAGGAAATATACCTTCAGTATATATTTCGTTTTAAATGAGTTCTCTACATACTTTCGTTTATTGAAAATAGGCTATGCAATTTAGATAAGATCTGTAATATTATATGTACGGGGATATTAGTTTTTTTAATAACCGTATTGTCAAATACCGGTTAATATCTTTCTCTGTATAAACAGAAGTGTTAGCTTTTTGGTGATAACCGTTCTCACTATTACTGGTGATTTTTGTTTTATTTTTTTAATACATTGTTTTATTGTTTTTATTGATATTGTTGAGTATTTATTTCTTATACCTTACCAGTAACTGTTCTGATTCAAACCTCTTGTTTAATAAAGATTTAGATTTTAATAAGACAAAAGGATTCAAGGAATTGTAAAATCAATAAGGTAAGTTTAAAATAATTATTGACTTAAGGATATAGCTCAATTAAAGTGTGTTCCCTAACCATTTCAGATTTAATAAACTGTTTTCCAATAGGTTTCTTATTTTCTTTCCTATTTCACTATAAAAAAAAATAAGTGGCGCCCTTTACCGATTTGTAAATATTTTCTATGTTTTCTTCTTCCTAGATATTCGCCCAATTGCTCCTTCGACCCACGACTCGCTCTCCTCCTACCCCCTGAGTGCCGTCCGCATTTGGCTAACCCTTTGTGAGCCTTTGACATCAAAAAAAAGGGGTTACACAAAAATAGCGCCCAGCGTGTGGGGCCCGAGATCTTTTCTTTAGAAACTTTTATGTCATTAAATCTTAATAAACTTTTAGTTTTAATTATTCACCCCAATTTGTCTATCGTTACTTCTAAACACACTTTAAAACTTTTTTGTTGTTAGCGAATAAAAAGAAACTTGAATCCTTTTAAACATGTCTGATTTTGAAGTAAACTTTCTAACTACTGAAGAAGTTAACTATGAATTGAAAATAAGAGGAACAATTACTGGAAGGAAAATTGATGAGAAACGTAAGATTTTAAAAAAATTGTTAGCTAAAGATTCCAATAGTAACTTAACTCTAGATGATTTAAACTTTAATGACGAGAGTCTGGCAATACAGAACTCCATTGATAGTATTTCGAAATTAGTTGAAGAATTTGAAGGTTCTTCAACCGACTCATGTTTCCGTCGTGTTAAGTCTAGGATAGCACATCTATTAGGTAGAATTCAAAGAGTTCCCCTTTCCGAATCCCCTACTGCTGATCAGGTTACTTTCCGAAATGAATCTAGAGCCACTTGCCTACTCTTAGAGCAAGATTTAATAGAGAAAGCTACCCCAACTACCCAAATATCTTCTTCTAGTCCAACTACAACTGAAGATAGACCTCCTCCCGTTATTAATATTACAAACCCCGACTCTCATTCTATTAAGCTTTCGAAATGGGATGTCAAATTTAATGGCGACCCTAAGTCTGTGTTTAACTTTATTGAAAGAGTAAATGAATTGGCAGAATCCCGTAATGTTAAGACAGAACTTTTGTTCCAGTCAGCTATAGAACTTTTCTCAGGTGATGCCGCGGTATGGTTTCGTACCGTTAAGTCCTCTTTGACCTCCTGGGAAGAACTTATTCAAGCCCTGAAGGCTAATTTCCTTCCTCCCAACTTTGACGATAGTCTCTGGGAAGAAATTAAATCCCGTAAACAACGACGAAATGAACCTATCGTCATTTTCGTTGCCTATATGCTTTCTCTTCTTAGTCGTCTTTCTCGTGCACCTGCTGAATCCACTAAGCTAAGAATTATTCAAAAAAACATCTTGGCAGAACACATTCCTCACGTTATCTTAAGTGACGTCAACACTGTTAAAGATTTGATAACGATTGTTAAGAAACTAGAGGATGCTAATCCGTCTCTTCAAGCAAGGTTTTCCCCTCCCTCTAAAGTATCTGTAGTAGAGCCTAGTCTTTCGTCTTCCACTAACCAATCCCGGCAAAATATTCCCTCAGCAGGAAAACCCTCGTCAGATAGGAAACCCAACCAATCTTCGACTTCTGATGATAGAACGAAAAAATTTACCGAAATCATTTGTTGGAACTGTCAGAAGACAGGACATTTTCACTCTTCGTGCCGTAAACCTAAAAATGGTCGTTTTTGTTATCGGTGTGGTTCACCAAACTTTACCGTCGCAACTTGTCCGAATTGTACAAAAAACTAAATTCCAGAGGTTGTCATGTCGGTACAGTCTCTACCCCTTGCCGTTTTAGTAAATCCGACAAAATGAAACAAGACCAATGGCCAAGATGGTTAAGTTATGTCCGAAATTTTTATTTATCGTATCCCCCGAAAAGTGTAGCTCCAATGATAATAAACAAAACTACTGACTCTCGGCCCTATATATCCATTGAGATTTTTTCTCGCAATTTTACCGTACTTCTCGATACCGGGGGTGTTCCATAACAATTGTTGGGAACAAAGCATTAAAGTTTTTAGAATACAATAAGATAAATATTAGTCCTTCAAAACATCAAAATGTTTCATTGGCTGATGGAACCAACCAATCTGTGTCTGGTGTGGTAGATCTCCCAATAGTTGCGAATAATCATTGTCACCTTGTTAAAGCTTTAGTAGTCCCTTCTCTAGATTATACCTTTATCTTAGGTAGCAATTTTGTGAAAACCTTTTCTCTAATATTAGATTTCTCTTCTAACACTTGGTCCTCCGGTTATAACACAAATCCCCAATCTATTTCTATGACAGATTCTGATTTGACGACTATCTCTTTATGTACCATTGACAATTTGGAATCTTCTCAGAAATCTTTAGCCCAAAAAGTTATCGATTCATTTTCCGAAGTTAGTAATACGAAAGGTTTGGGTCGGACCCATAAGATCCAAATGAGTATCGATACTGGTGATGCCAAACCCTTTAAGAAAAGACCTTTTCCTATGTCTCCATATATGTCAAAAATTTTAAATGATGAACTTGATGAGATGCTTCGTTTAGGAGTCGTTGAGCCCTCAAACAGTCCGTGGTGTTCCCCTGTTCTTCTTGTTAAGAAATCCAATGACGAATATCGTTTTTGTTTTGATGGTAGATCACTTAATGAGGTGACTAAACATGACACCTATCCACTACCAAATATTGATAGGATTCTTTCCCTGTTAAAAGGCACAAAATTTATTAGTTCCGTTGATTTGAGAAAAGCTTTTTGGCAAATCCCGTTAGACCCCCAGTCTAAAGAAAAAACTGCTTTCAGTATCATTGGAAGAGGATCTTTCCAATTTAACGTTATGCCCTTTGGTTTATGTAATTCCGCACAAACTCAACAACGTTTAGTCGACGCAATTTTTGGACCAAAATATGAGCCAAACATTTTTTGTTATCTCGATGATATTATTATATGTTCAAACTCATCCAAAAGACCATATAGCCCTTTTAACTGAGGTTAAAGATAAACTTAAGGAAGCTGGTTTGACTATTAATGTCAAGAAATGTGAATTTTTTAAGTCTGAGCTCAAATTCTTAGGTTATGTAGTTGGTGATAATACACTCCGAACAGATCCTGAAAAAGTGTCAGCAATGATCAACTATCCCCGTCCCAAAACTTTTACTGAGGTTAAGCGTTTCATTGGTATGTGTTCATGGTACAGACGTTTTATTAAGAACTTTTCATCTTTAGTTTCTCCAATCAATGATCTCCTTAAAGGAAAAAGAAAGAAACAATCTGTTGATTGGAATGATCAGGCCGAGGATGCGTTTATTAAGATTAAAGAAGCCCTTGTTTCTGCTCCCGTATTAACCCAACCTGATTTTTCTAAACCCTTCGTGATTCAATGTGACGCGAGTGACACTGGTCTTGGTGGTGTCCTTACTCAATCCGTGGATAATTCTGATGTAGTTATAGCTTATGCTAGTCGATCCTTATCTCGTCCGGAGAGAAATTATTCAGTAACCGAAAGAGAGTGCCTAGCAGTTATCTTCGCTATAGAAAAATTCCGACCTTATGTCGAAGGTGTAAAATTCCAAGTAATCACTGATCATCATTCTTTGCTATGGCTAAAAAATATTAATAACCCCTCTGGAAAACTTGCTCGTTGGGCAATGAGACTTCGCCAACATAATTTTGACCTTATTCATCGCAAAGGATCTGCAAATATCGTTCCGGATGCCTTAAGTAGAATGTTCACTGATGAAACAGATTTCGAAAAAACCTAACTCTCTTATCTTGATGTAACTACCGACCAAATTGACCCTTGGTATGATGATCTTCGCACTAAGATTCGTAAAAGCCCAAAGGATTATCCGCAATGGAAAGTTGAGAATGAATTGGTGTTTAAATTGATCCCTTCTACCTTACCTTTTGCCACTAATAATATTGAGTGGAAAATTTTAGTACCTAAACCACAAAGACATGGTGTAATCTCTTCTTGTCACGACCCTCCTACGTGTGCCCACCTAGGTTATTATAAGACTCTTAGTCGAATCCAAGAACGTTACTATTGGCCCAAGATGCGGCGAGATGTTCTTCGTTTTGTTAAATCCTGTCAAACTTGTGGTGCACAAAAAATGTCAACTTCAGCCCCGATGGGATTGATGGGAAAAGAAAAATCTGCTAAATTTCCGTGGCAAATTATCGCTTTAGACCTTGTTGGTCCCCTTCCCCGCTCTAAGAAAGGATATACCTGGCTTCTTGTTGTTACCGACTGGTTTTCAAAGTTCACTCTTTTATGTCCCTTAAGGAAAGCTACTACTCAAAATATTGTGAATTATTTGGAAAACGACGTTTTCCTGATGTTTGGTGTTCCTCAATTTGTTATTTGTGATAACGCTAGAAATCTTAACAATTCTACGTTAAAAAATCTCTGTAGTAAATATAAAGTGCAGAAGATATGGTTTAATGCTGTCTATTCGCCTCAGTGCAATTTTGTTGAACGAAGCAACAAAACCATTGGAACTGCTATCCGATGTTATATTCAAGAACATTCTGATTGGGATAGAGAACTTTCTAAAATCCGCCAAGCCATCAATACCGCTAAACATGAGGTTACCAAGTATCCCCCATCGTTTTTAAATTTTGCTCGATACGTTCCTGTAGCGGGAAATTATTATTCTTTATCTTCAGTGGATAATCCCACTTCCCTAAAAAGTTGTGATCAACATGATCAATATGTTTCCGAAATAGAAGGTTTAAATCTAGTTTTTGAAGAAATCCAACGTAATCTTCACCAGGGATACCAGCGTAACTCTAAAACCTATAACTTACGTAGGCGTGACATACAGTTTCAAGTAGGAGACAAAGTCTGGAGAAAAAATAAAGTACTCTCCAAAGCTGCCGACAAGTTTATGTCCAAGTTAGCTCCAAAATTTGTGTTATGTACAGTCGTCAAGAAGTTATCTCCCCTTGTGTATACTTTGAAAAATGCTGATGGTTCTCGAGCTGGTAATTGGCACATCAAAGATTTAAAACCCTACTATTCAGACTCGGATAACTCGTCCGAAGATGAATCTTGTCATGAGTAGTTCTCATTTGATATGAACTTACCGTACCCTTGTATACTTTCCGTTTCCTTTTTTCTGCTGTTTTTAGTTTTTTACCCCGTTTGGGCGGCGGGAATAGAATAACCCCCAAAGTGTTAAACTGCTTGTCGTACGAGGCGACTAAATGAAACCTTTCCCCTCTCTGTTTAAGTATCTCATGTACTTTCTGGGAATTTTTTTTCGTTTGCTTTGTTATCGTCCATAAGGTGGAAACTCACCTAAATCATTTCATCGTTATCACATCCCTGATCTTATTCTTTGCTTTCAGTTTAGTGATACGATTTCTTTTGAGAACTTTACCTTTAAGTGAATGTATCACTTAAATTACCTACCTTACCGTCTTTGTATAATTGGAAATTATTTCCTGTTAATTTTGTCCTTATCTTACCGTTTAGTGAAAATAGTCACTTAATTCTACCGTACCGTTTAATGAAGAAGACATTCATTACCCTACCGATAACGTTCAGAAGAATTATTCTCTCGTTATATTTACCGTATCTTGAAGTGTTTAATCACTGCTTGTTTTTCGACGACATTATTAGATGTTGTATTTCCGTATGGTGTATTTTTACACATTTTGGTTTAGTATGATCAGTACTAGATAGTTTTAGCACTATTTCCTTAAGTGGAATTTAGTATATCGTTATGTGAGGATTTGTTTAGAGCCGTTGTGTCTAACCTCGCTTTATTTGACCTAAGAGTGTTTAATAGCTAGTCTACGATTTTGATTTGTCTGGCGAATATTGATGAATTCAATCACCACCTGTAAGTTTTAATGAACACGTTCTCAGCTAGATGTTATTTCTTTTCTTCTCCCAGATTATGATTACTTTGACCTTATCAGTTGTCACGAGAGATAAGCCTAGGGAAGCCGTAGGGAATTCTTCCCGGTAGTGGTCTGTTGAGCTTTTAAGGAAGACAAGTAACCATTAATCCTACCTCTATCTCCTTTTGTTTCTTTATTAATTATAGTTGTCTTGTTAGAGTATACCTACTATGACTTTGGAGTTCCATACTATTGGTTACTTCATACCGATGTTGACTTACCGATTTTGTCTCTAAAATATTTTTAGACGTATGATACGCGCAGCTATCAAAACCACAGACAACTATAAAATATTTTTTTTTCTTTTCTTATATTTCCTATTTCTAGTTGAAAACCATAATTGTGTACGTCATTTCCAATTCTTACTACCTTTGAGTTCTATCTAAAATCGTGCTAGTAGCTACTATTAAATTAGACTTTACGTATCTCGTATTTACCGTGACTGTTGGATTTAATGGAGTCAATAGACTTATTAAATTCCTGATTATATCTATCGTACCGTGTTTCTTTCTTGCTTTTCAAAATTACTATTAATAGTTTGGTTTAACTTCACCTTTCTTTCTTCATGGGTGTTTCCTAAAATGGAATGACGCGTTGTGCCGCCTATGGGAAATTTTTACTTTATAGGAACATAGCCTTCTTTTTCTCTCTTCTTAAGTGTGTGAGTAATGTTATGTGGTCCTGATATTTTATATCAAGGGACAGTATAAACGCCTTTTGGGCGAATATTTTTTTGCTTTGCAATATGATGGTTATTTAAACCAACGTTTAGGGCTACCCATCTAGGTCGAGCTGTACACCGGTGTGTGTTTCCGTACAGAAACTTCGGCGTAGGTCGTTCCTGATCACTCTGTGATCTTTCGGTTGGCCGGTACCGCTTATAGAAATCTGGTCACGAGAATCTCTAGTTTGAATAACTAGGATTTATTTGTACCTATCGTCTGTTCCTTCAGAACAACGTTTAGTTTAACTTGTATGACATATGTTTATTGTTAGTTTTGTCTGTGTGGACAAATGGCTACCAAGGTAGTTATTATTACCTATTGAACTCCGCATGTTTTATTTTATTTAGTTACTGTTGAGTCACCTTTTGACATTTTCCTTTAGCTGGTCAAGTTTACCCTTGTAATAAGTAAGATCATTCGGATAATGCTACTGTGGTTCCCACCTTAGTAGTTTCTTCTCGAAAACTGTGGTCTTCAATGGACCCCAGTTTCCTCTCTTCGTAGGGGGCTGTGTAGCATTTCCAAAAAACCACTTTAAATAATATTATCTTTTCGTTTACACTTTTGTCGGTATGCAACCAACTTTACCTATTTCATAGACACAGAATATTATATTCTCATTTACACTTTTGTCGGTATGCAACCAACCTTACTTCAAATTTTGACAGGCGAAAGCGAATATCGAGCGTTAATACTCGATAAGACCCGAGTTAAGCAACGAGGGTGAAAAAGCGCTTTTTGGAAAGGACTTACGTTTTAATGTTTGAAGCGAAAGGAAGCATATTTCCTTGTTTGTGCAAATTAATGGCTGCCGGTTAATTCACAGCATTAAGATTACCGTTTGTTTTTGGTTTATTCCGTATCGGAAGTGTATAAAAAATACTGCATTTCAATTTGGATGTAGATGTGCTTAATTTGGAAGTACAATCTGTTTGATTTATGGTATCAATAAAATTCATGGTGGTACGTGCTGTCTGTTGGAAGACTCCATTTTGAAATTTTGATAAAATTATATGGTACCGAGGTAAATGGATACTTAGTGATCTAAAAACCGTATGGATGGTATTATAGATGATTCCCTCTGTGCTGATGTTTAATTCTACATGGTTCTTGGTTAATTATGGTATGTTTTAAGAAGCTTTATTATAATAGCAGTGTGACTACCGGTCACGAATTATGATTTTTGGTTCTGGATTACAAGGTAAACTTTCGACTATTCTTTCTGTTATTTCTCTATGTTCGATACTTAGTTGAACTGCGAATATTCTAAGAAACAGTCACAATTTTAGTGCTTATTCAGAAGAATATGCTTTTGGAAACTTTTTATAGTGATTCTATTTAAATTTAAATTGTTATAAGCTTTTAGCGGTATTAAATCAGTTAATAACAGTAGTTACTATTAAAATCTATGGATCTATGATTAAATGATAAATATGTAGTGCTTTTAAATTTTGTTTTTTAACTTTCTTCAAAGTGTTGGTGTTCAATCGCCATCTTACATGATTATTACCTCTATGGTACTTGTATTGCTAAATTTCATATTTATATTCATGTATATGTTAATCTTTAGATATTTAGAACACTCAGAGTGCATTCTTTAGAGAACTGAATTTTATTTTTAAAGAAAGGAAATATACCTTCAGTATATATTTCGTTTTAAATGAGTTCTCTACATACTTTCGTTTATTGAAAATAGGCTATGCAATTTAGATAAGATCTGTAATATTATATGTACGGGGATATTAGTTTTTTTAATAACCGTATTGTCAAATACCGGTTAATATCTTTCTCTGTATAAACAGAAGTGTTAGCTTTTTGGTGATAACCGTTCTCACTATTACTGGTGATTTTTGTTTTATTTTTTTAATACATTGTTTTATTGTTTTTATTGATATTGTTGAGTATTTATTTCTTATACCTTACCAGTAACTGTTCTGATTCAAACCTCTTGTTTAATAAAGATTTAGATTTTAATAAGACAAAAGGATTCAAGGAATTGTAAAATCAATAAGGTAAGTTTAAAATAATTATTGACTTAAGGATATAGCTCAATTAAAGTGTGTTCCCTAACCATTTCAGATTTAATAAACTGTTTTCCAATAGGTTTCTTATTTTCTTTCCTATTTCACTATAAAAAAAAATAAGTGGCGCCCTTTACCGATTTGTAAATATTTTCTATGTTTTCTTCTTCCTAGATATTCGCCCAATTGCTCCTTCGACCCACGACTCGCTCTCCTCCTACCCCCTGAGTGCCGTCCGCATTTGGCTAACCCTTTGTGAGCCTTTGACATCAAAAAAAAGGGGTTACAATATGTTTTTAATTGCTTTGATTGTGGCTTTAATGCCTAAATGAGCTACGTTATGTACTTTAAGAAAAGAACTGTAACGTAAACTTCGAGGAATATATATACGTTGTTTATTAGTAGAAGTTTCATACCAAATTTTGAAATTATGTGTTTCAACTTTAATTTGTTTGAGGAAAACCTTATTGTTTCTTCTTTGGTTTGAAGAATTTTGTTTTTGTAAAAGACTAGTTAATTCTATATCTGAATTTTGTTCGTTAAATATATCTTGTAAAGTGAAATTAATATTATCGATTTGATGGTGCTTAATTCGGCTAAGAAAATCTGCAACTTTAACGTTTTTGCTGCCTACGTATTTAATTTTGTTAGTAAATTGTAGAATATATTTGAAATATCTAAATTAACGTGGTGATTTTTCTGATTTTGAAAAAATTGCTTTTTCTATAGGTTTGTAATCTGTAAAAACATGGAAATCTACGCATTCTAACATGTAACGAAAATGTTTAATGGACTCATAAATAGCAAAAAGTTCTTTGTCAAAAACACTGTAGTTTTGTTGACTTTTGGTTAATTTTTTAGAGAAATATGCTAAAGGTTGTCTTACATCTTGAATAACTTGCTCTAAAGTACTACCTATGGCTGTTGAGCTAGCGTCTGTAGTTAAGATCAATTTTGCTCCTTCTTTAGGATGATTAAGCAAAGATGCTTTAATTAACATTTCTTTTGCCTTTTCAAAACATTCTTGGCATTCTTTTGGCCAATTTTCAATATTTTTAATCTTGTTTGCATTTAAATAATTAATGAATTCGTGTAAAGGACTTAAGATTTTTGTGAATTGAGGTACAAATTTGTGATAAAAATTAACCATTTCTACAAATCTTTGTAATTGTTTGCAAGTTTTTGGAATTTCGTAATCTGAGATAACTTTAACTCGTTCATCAGATGGCAAAATTCCTTCTGGAGTGATAGAATGACCTAAAAAGTTAACCTAGTGACTCCAAAAATACATTTAGATGGTTTGACATTAACGCCAAATTTTTCTAACCTTTCAAATAAAATATCTCGATGATGTAAATGTTCTTGTATATTTTTGCTAAAAATTAAAATGTCATCTAGGTAAACGAACAAAAAATCTAATCCTCTGGTGACTTCATTAATAAATCTTTGAAATGTATTACCAGCATTACGTAATCCAAAAGGAGTACGTAGAAATTCGAATGCACCAAATGGAGTAGTAATTGCTGTTTTGTAAATATCTTCTTCAGCCACGGGTATTTGATGATACGCTCTTACTAAGTCGATTTTTGAAAAAATTTGAGATCCGTAAATTTTTAAATTAATGTCAGAAATCAACGTTAATGGATAACGTTCTGGAATTGTTTGTTTGTTAAGAAAACGATAATCACCGCAGGGACGCCAATCTGCAGAGTCCTTCTTAGGAACCATATGCAATGGTGACGTCACTGAAGATGATGATGGCCTGCAAATACCTAAGTCGACCATGTCTTCAAATTCTTTTTCGGCAATTTTATATTTAAGGGGATCTAACCTTCTTGGCTTACTATAAGGTAAATGCCCGTCGGTATAGTTTATCCAATCTTAATGTGAAAACATAACCACGCCCTTTAACCCCAACAAAGGATCCGACTTTTGAATCTAGGTTGTCAGATATATTTGCGAATATTCCTAAGTTTATATATTTTGAAAATTTTCTCTCTACTTTACTATTCAATTGTTCGTCAATGACTCTTAGAAAGATAATATAAAAATATTCTTACAAAATATATACTTAAATTAATTAACTAGGTTCTTCTTATTTAAACAGTTTTCACTTCTAATGATATCAATTTTGTATATATTACTTATACTTAAAGAAATTTTTAAATACCGGCAACATTGTGTATTTACTGTCGGGATCTTTAAGTCGGTTCCTTACGCATTGATCTTAACGCAAACAAATGCCGACGTTGCGCTGTTTATAAAGCAAAACTTCAAAGGGGAACATTGCAAAATGCGACAACAGTCAAATACCGCCAATAGTCTTCTTCCACATTACAGTACACAGTAGCGTGATTGATTTTTATTGATTTTTTATATTAGAAATATTATATATTACGGTGGCTTGATAGTACTTAATATAGTAAGAATTTCTCGTTTAAATATATAAGATAATAACTACGCCACCTTACGGTGGCGTTGTATTATTTGATTTAGAAAGGTATTTTTTTAGACTTTATTTTTTTCGCATTTTTTCTGTTTTTAATTTTCCACTTTCTCTTAGTTTTTCGTTTATTTATTTATTTATTTATGAATCGAAATTCAACACTATCTATTGGGTTTTCTTACAATTCAGTAATTGTTATGGACAATGTGTCGTATCATTTCCGCATATTAAACAAAATACCTAATAACACAAAAAAAAAGAATGAAATTTCAAGACTTATGGCAATCAAAAATATCGATGTTCCTAAAAAGGTTCCAGTAAAGAAGGAATTAATAAGAATGATCAAAAGTCAGAATTTTAAAAATGAATACGTCATTGACACCATTTGCAGCAGACATGGTCATACCCTTTTGCGTTTACCTCCTTACTACTGTATTTTTAATCCAATCGAAATGGTTTGGAGTACTGTAAAGAAACGTTTACGAAAATACATTCAGTCACCAACCTTAAGCGCAGTTGTTCTTAATAATATTCGAGAGGTAATTAGTGACATTAATAGCGATGTATGGAAAAATTGCCAAACACATGTTATAAAAATAGAAAAGAAATATCCTGTTTTACCGCCAATAGCACCATTAGTTATTCAACCTGGAAACGATTCTACTTCAGAAGACTCTGACAATTCTTGTTATTAATTCCAACCAATTTCCTTTACAACTATCGTGATGTATCTTGAAAACTTGTTTTCAAAAACAAACTAATTTTATATTCTTACTAACGTACCCAACCCTTTCCTTTCCAGGCAAGGAAGGCTCATACCTCCTCATAGTCCTTGCTGGACAGACAATCTTTTAAGATTGTCTGATAAAATGAGTATTATTTTTAGACAATTGTTATAAAAATATTATAAGTTATGTACTATTTGACTAATGAGCCAAATGTTCTTATTAATAACTAAAATTAACAAGTTTCAATTTGAAAGAATTAATTTGTTATTTGACAATTTTCAAATTGATATAAAATTTACAAATATACAAAAACCGTTTTTCTTTTGAAATTTAAAACAAAAATAATTAAAAATTTATGAACTCTTTTTATTTAATTCCACGCCAATGGTCGGAAATGTCGTCAAAGGCACTTAAATACCGCCAAAGAGCGCAAAATTTTACATTAGGATTGGAAAGAGTATAACTATGTGATGTTTTACATCATGTTTTGCTTCAGAATGAAAATTGGGAGATGAAAAAATGCTAGAATACTTTTTAAAATAATTTGTATACTGATTTTCAACCGTAAATAGTTTGGGGAGTTCCTGATTGAAATTTTGTAATCTACCAGTGGAAATAATAAAAGTTTCGTTATCTATTAATTTTTGTTTTTTTAAATCAAGTGGCAATCCAAAATTAGATAAGAAATCTGCACCTATTATGGGTTTAGCTATATCTGCAATTGTAAAAAGAAAAGGAAATTTTCGGCGTTATCCGAGGTTCACGTTCAGAAATTTTTTTCCATGAGTTAGAATAGTATTGCCTGAAGCGGAAGTCAGTAATATATTTTTATCTTTTTTATGATTGCTAAACCTATTGTAGGGAAGACAGCTGATGTCTGCTCCACTATCAACGAGAAAATTTAATTTATTAGTTTTATCGTAAACAAAAAGACGTTTTGACATAGGAACACTGTTGGTAGATTTACAATTATTTACGGTTGAGCTATTTAGTTTTTTGAATTTGTATTAATTTTGTTGAAAGTGTCTGATAAAAGACATGGTGGACCGTTACATTTTTTGGGATTATTTCCAAAATTTTGATGATAATAACATAAATTGCCTGATTTATCACGACTTCTATTCCGATGATTACTTGAATTTACTGATAAATCGCGGCTTTTTGATCTGTTTCGGTAAGTTTGACATTGAAATTTATGGTAATCGTCTGATGAAAAATTATTTTTTTGAAAAATTATTTCTAAGAGAGGAAATTTCTCTTTCAAATTCAGTTTGTTTATCTAATATGTTCTTAAAAATATTTTGACAATGATCTATAAAGTTAGTAATTGTTTTGTTTAAACTAAACATTTTGAATTTCAAAGACAGATTTCGAGTTTTGTCTAAGTGTTTCCCAAATTTTATCTGCAAGATTTAATAAATGAGAGAGATGTTGACTAGAAGAAGTTAGAGCAATTTCAATTAGATCCGGTAACCGCCTTCTCCATAATTTAATTAATAATTTTTCATCGATTGTTTTATCATCTGCTATTTGCAAAAGTTCTCTGTAATATGTAGAAGGTTTTTTATCACCTAATTCAGAGCTAGGCAGCAATTTATCTAAACGAGCTTCCTCTGATAATGTTAACCGACTCAGAATGGTATCTTTTAGAAAATTATATAAATCATTTACTGGAGGTTTACTAATTACATCATAAACCTCGCTAAAAATTTCTGGTGGTAAATGTGCCACAGTAATGTGATATTTACTTTTGTCACCTTTGACATTATAAATAAAAAATTTACTTTCTAATTGTTTGAACCAAAGTTCTGGTTTTGATGACCAGAAAGTTGGGAGTCTAATATTTTTTAAGTTTTCTAAAGAATCAATACCCTCAGTGACAGAGATAATTGGCTCTGTCATATTAAAATGGTTATATGCAATCTTTCTAAAAAATGGCAAATCAAATGGCTCACCTAATCAAATCCTTTTTGGAGAAGCTTCACGCGATTATCCGTAGGATTTCGATTCGGTATGCTTAGCTCAAAACGTTTGGGTCTGGATGCTCAGGTCGGAAAACTCTGGTCGTGATGCTCTGATTCTGCTTTAGTTCAGCTTGGGTTCAGCTTGAGTTCAACTCGGGGTCAGCTTGAGTTCAGATTGGGTTCAGCTTGAGTTCAACTCGGGGTCACCAATATTTTAGTGCAATGGTCATTACACCAAAATTAAAATAAAAATAAAAATGCAAATATAATAACTTGTATTACTGCAGCAAAAATAATTACATCTGACTTTTGTTGAAATATCAAAAATAATCATCTATCAAAAAACTTGTTTCGCCTTCTTTTATATCAACCACGATCCACTGTCTTGGCAACGGTGATCTTCCATATTTTCTATACAGGTTGAGATTACTTTGCTATCCATACGAATAATCTCATAAAGCTTTTCAAAAAGAAAATGAATCTTAATCAGTGATTATTAAATCACTGAAAAAGAAAAGAAGAGACCAAATGATCGCCAACGATTGCATATAACTAAAAATCTTTAAATAAAGAAACTTTGTGTGCTCGAAAGCGGCACGAGCACCACATAGGGTCATTTGGCACAGGTAAACTCAATACTCTGCGACTTAGAAGATCCTTTGTGTATACTCTACATCTCTTTTGAGTTCATTAAGTCTAGACTTTTAAGGAAGTCTATGGTCGGCTTAGAATGTACGTTTGTAACCTGATCAGGATCTAAGAAGACCTTTCTCAGATATTTATGTCGTTGAGAAACATTAAAACATTATACTCTGTAGTTTCAAGATTTCGAAGTAATTTAAAGTAACGCATTGAAAGCAGTATTAACCTTTCACTTGCTTTTCATGTAGTTATTAGTTAATATATATATATATATATATATATATATATATATATATATATATATATATATATATATATATAATGATATATAATATATATATATAATGATACAATGATACAAAATGTATCTAGTGCCAATGCTGTCAGAATAATCCAGATACACAACCTGGATTTGTCCTGGTTAGTATTCCTAACTCTAGGACATCATTTTTTTTTATCATTTTGTATAAGACTGTCAAAAACGCTCCGTTATATATATATAAACAAAAGGGGAAAATTATTGGGCATGTACGCAGAAAGGATCAATAAGGCTACGAGTAGGAATGGTAACCGCAGACATGCATGTTTCTGGCTCATTAGCCGTCATCAGTGCGGCATAACCAGGTAGGGTATTGCACTTGGCTAGCAAAAGTGTTGGGTACTTGGGAGCAAAAGATGTTGGGGAAACATGTGTAAAGAAACATAAAAACACAAAAACAACGAAAGCTCACACAGGAGTCCTATCGCCATTTTGTGCTTTCGGCCAGCTGTGCCAATGGGTTTTCGGCTAACAACCAGCGTCGCAACGTTGGCGAAACGGACTCATTGTGTTTGAGTCGTTCTAAGCCCAGGATATGAAATAAACAAAGTGCCAAGAAAATGCGTATTAATATAAACAAAAGGGGAAAATTATTGGGCATGTACGCAGAAAGGATCAATAAGGCTACGAGTAGGAATGGTAACCGCAGACATGCATGTTTCTGGCTCATTAGCCGTCATCAGTGCGGCATAACCAGGTAGGGTATTGCACTTGGCTAGCAAAAGTGTTGGGTACTTGGGAGCAAAAGATGTTGGGGAAACATGTGTAAAGAAACATAAAAACATAAAAACAACGAAAGCTCACACAGGAGTCCTATCGCTAATGAGCCAGAAACATGCATGTCTGCGGTTACCATTCCTACTCGTAGCCTTATTGATCCTTTCTGCGTACATGCCCAATAATTTTCCCCTTTTGTTTATATTAATACGCATTTTCTTGGCACTTTGTTTATTTCATATCCTGGGCTTACAACGACTCAAACACAATGAGTCCGTTTCGCCAACGTTGCGACGCTGGTTGTTAGCCGAAAACCCATTTGCACAGCTGGCCGAAAGCACAAAATGGCGATAGGACTCCTGTGTGAGCTTTCGTTGTTTTTGTGTTTTTATGTTTCTTTACACATGTTTCCCCAACATCTTTTGCTCCCAAGTACCCAACACTTTTGCTAGCCAAGTGCAATACCCTACCTGGTTATGCCGCACTGATGACGGCTAATGAGCTAGAAACATGCATGTCTGCGGTTACCATTCCTACTCGTAGCCTTATTGATCCTTTCTGCGTACATGCCCAATAATTTTCCCCTTTTGTTTATATTAATACGCATTTTCTTGGCACTTTGTTTATATATATATATATATATATATATATATATATATATATATATATATATATATATATATATATATATAACAAACAAAGTGCCAAGAAAACGCGCATCAAAATAAAAAAAAAGGAGGATAACGGGCAATGTACGCAACAAGGATCATAGGTTACAAGTAGGAATGGTAACCGCAGACATGCATGTTTCTGGCTCATTAGCCGTCATCAGTGCGGCATAACCAAGAAAAGTATTGCACTTGGCTAGCAAAAGTGTTGGGTACTTGGGAGCAAAGGATGTTGGGGAAACATGTGTCAAGAAACACAAAAAACACAAAAACAACGAACGCTCACACAGGAGTCCTATCGCCATTTTGTGCTTTCGGCCAGCTGTGCCAATGGGTTTTCGGCTAGCAACCAGCGTCGCCACGTTGGCGAAACGGACTCATTGTGTTTGAGTCGTTCTAGCCCAGGACATGAAACAAACAAAGTGCCAAGAAAACGCGCATCAAAATAAAAAAAAAGGAGGATAACGGGCAATGTACGCAACAAGGATCATAGGTTACAAGTATGAATGGTAACCGCAGACATGCATGTTTCTGGCTCATTAGCCGTCATCAGTGCGGCATAACCAAGAAAAGTATTGCACTTGGCTAGCAAAAGTGTTGGGTACTTGGGAGCAAAGGATGTTGGGGAAACATGTGTCAAGAAACACAAAAAACACAAAAACAACGAACGCTCACACAGGAGTCCTATCGCCATTTTGTGCTTTCGGCCAGCTGTGCCAATGGGTTTTCGGCTAGCAACCAGCGTCGCCACGTTGGCGAAACGGACTCATTGTGTTTGAGTCGTTCTAGCCCAGGACATGAAACAAACAAAGTGCCAAGAAAACGCGCATCAAAATAAAAAAAAAGGAGGATAACGGGCAATGTACGCAACAAGGATCATAGGTTACAAGTAGGAATGGTAACCGCAGACATGCATGTTTCTGGCTCATTAGCCGTCATCAGTGCGGCATAACCAAGAAAAGTATTGCACTTGGCTAGCAAAAGTGTTGGGTACTTGGGAGCAAAGGATGTTGGGGAAACATGTGTCAAGAAACACAAAAAACACAAAAACAACGAACGCTCACACAGGAGTCCTATCGCCATTTTGTGCTTTCGGCCAGCTGTGCCAATGAGTTTTCGGCTAGCAACCAGCGTCGCCACGTTGGCGAAACGGACTCATTGTGTTTGAGTCGTTCTAGCCCAGGACATGAAACAAACAAAGTGCCAACACTTTTGCTAGCCAAGTGCAATACTTTTCTTGGTTATGCCGCACTGATGACGGCTAATGAGCCAGAAACATGCATGTCTGCGGTTACCATTCCTACTTGTAACCTATGATCCTTGTTGCGTACATTGCCCGTTATCCTCCTTTTTTTTTATTTTGATGCGCGTTTTCTTGGCACTTTGTTTGTTTCATGTCCTGGGCTAGAACGACTCAAACACAATGAGTCCGTTTCGCCAACGTGGCGACGCTGGTTGCTAGCCGAAAACCCATTGGCACAGCTGGCCGAAAGCACAAAATGGCGATAGGACTCCTGTGTGAGCGTTCGTTGTTTTTGTGTTTTTTGTGTTTCTTGACACATGTTTCCCCAACATCCTTTGCTCCCAAGTACCCAACACTTTTGCTAGCCAAGTGCAATACTTTTCTTGGTTATGCCGCACTGATGACGGCTAATGAGCCAGAAACATGCATGTCTGCGGTTACCATTCCTACTTGTAACCTATGATCCTTGTTGCGTACATTGCCCGTTATCCTCCTTTTTTTTTTTTTTTTTTTTTTTTTTTTTTTTTTTTTTTTTTTATATATATATATATATATATATATATTTATTAACTGCAACATTTTGTCACGAATTTCTGTCGTTTCGTAGTAAGAATAGTTTTAAACCAATTCATTTTTCGTCCCTCTAGTTTACACTGGAGAATTAGGCGTTGAGAATGATAACGTTCTCTGCGTAGTATATGTCAAATGTAGCCAATTTTTCTCCTTTTAATATCCTCAAAAAGCTACTAAACTTGCTCTCTGCAGGGACCAGATCTTAAATGTCTCAAGCTTATTAAAAATTGTTGTTTTTAACGTCAATGTCTCGACTCCGTTCGAAAGAACAGACCAGATATAGCATTTTACAATCCTATATCTAAAGCAGAAATTTAAGTTTTTATCTGATGAAAATTTAAGAACGTTGTTCGAGCTTGTTCCATTCTGCATTTTATTTTCCGATCTGGGTCCCATTTATTGTTGATCACGCATCCCAAGTATTTAAATTAAGTAACCTGTTTAATGTTTTCTCTATGTATGAATACTCTAATATGCGGAGTGTCACCTCTACCAATGGCCATACATTTGGTTTAATGGATGTTAATTTTCAAACCAATCTCTGATTTTCTTAGTTAACCTTATCTTGTTAAGTTTGGAGATGACTTGCAATTTTCGCCAATATCACGGTGTTATCCGCACACCGATTATTGTTAACAAGAATTTCGTTTACTATAATGCATATGGGACTATCTCGATATACAGGTTAAACAACATCCCCACCGAAAGATAACTTTGTTTTACCATTTACTTAAGAGAATTTTTACAGGTCCAGGCTGTTTGGAACTTAAATCTCGTAGATTGTTAAGCTTATCCATCGAAAACAATACATTTTTTAATGCACTTTTAAGCACAGCAGCAGTGTGCTAGTAAAGTTTTTTCCACGGCTTTTAACGTTAGGACCTGTAAACCCTATACCTACTTCTTTGGGTATTTCTTACCGATCAGTATAAGAAGTGAGGGCTCCTTTCGTAAGTTGAGCAATTTCGTTTTTTGTTTACACTAACATTTACTGTAAATTTAAAAACCGGTTTGGAAGACTTAATGTCTGTAGGCATCTTCATGAAATAGGTTACTTTGATGCTTAGAACCCTAAGATGTACTGTAAGATTGCCGGGCTTTAGAAACCAAAACCTTCTTAATCTTTTGGCACTTTTCAGAGCAACCCCCTCTACATATAAATTTAAGGGGGTTAGATCTAGAATTACCTATAAGGCCGCACTAGGACAGCGCAGCATAAATAATTAACAATCTGACAAACAATAGATATGATCAAAAGAGTATTTTAGGTTTAAGGCTTCACGTTTTCTCAAAAAGCCTATCGGAGGTTCACATTGCCCTTGCAGCTGTTAAGATTATATTTGCGAGTTTTACATTTCACATAAATTTCTTGTCCAGGATAACTCCAAGGTAATTGATTCCTTCTGAAAATAAAAGTATAAAACTAGTATAAACTATTTGTAACAATGATTTTAATCTGTTAGTTAATAAAATAAGTATCCTTATGTTAGATTGGCTGAAAGTTTTTTTAACACCAAATAGTTATGAGGTTAAATATAATGCATGCGGCCAGAAAGAATATTATTCTATTTACTTCTCACCACAATAACTAAATAATCAGCACACACTGAGAAAAAACCCTTCTCTTTTAAGATTTGCTATGAGATCGACATCTACCACTGGCAGTAAATAAGGCGATGTAACTCTTTGTTGAGGACAGTCTTTTACTGCTTTTATTGGAGTTGATTGATCTTTTAAGTAATTAGAAGTGATTTTTAAATATTGCAACTGCCTGCAGGTGATTACAAATGATTGATCTTTTTTTTACGTATGTTTAATCAAATAGAACTATACATCGTTAAGAAAGCTATGCTCGGCCAATCTCGTAAGCACTAGATACAGTTTTGTTATTTTTACCTTATAAGAAATGTAAAGTTAGCTATAAGCTGAAATAATTTGGGAACCGATCCTGGTTATTGGTATTTGTCGCATTTTCTCTAATCCTCCGTGCAAGGCAGCAGAACCGTATACGCTGGAGTCGCTCCGCCCATAATTAAGGGAACATGTAACTTAATTAAAATGTAGCAGGAACAAAACATCCTTAGGTACTCGGTTTTATGCTACGGACTAAGGTCTGACAAGAGGAATGTTAAATTGCAGAAATGGCACAGTTGTGTGTACTGTGCCTGCCGTTCGAAAGTCCTCACATACGTTCCTACTAACTCCAGCGATGTGTGGAGATTTTGATTATGCTTTACTGTTCGTGTGCGATACGAAATCGGTTTTGGAGTCTATTGAAGGCTGTGTCTTGAATAAACCTTTCATTAATATTGTGTGCCGGGTGTTACGTCCGGCCTTGTTATGATTGGGTTGCGCGTCTAGGTAGATATACCCTGTACCCTATAAATACATTTATTAGTGTAGGATCGTTATCGTTTGTGTGTTCTCTTGTTATGCATGAATTTGACTGCCAACTATATTTGTATCTCTATTCATGTTTTTTATAAAATACAAGCTGAAATTTGATTAATTAAACTTACATATCCTTCCTAACAATCAAACATCTTATATCTGTAATATTGTTTATATACACTTTTGCCAGCAAACGTTTTACAACAGTAATGTTATAGTATTATACGTTACAAGGTCAGTAGGTGACTTATTATAGTACGAGTTAGTTTAAGGACGAGGCGACGTAGGAGCCAAGTCCTGAAATAAAAACGAGTACTGTAATAACACCTAACGACCATGTATCGTATTATATTTTATTTCATCCTGTTTTTATAAATTAATAAATTCATAAAACTTTAACAATAGTTGGTAACTTGACTAAAAATAGTTCGTAACTTGATTAGTTAGGTCAAATTACCTTGAAAGCCATCTGTCACCTGTCGAATATTTTTTTTATTATTAAGCTTTAATTGTTAATATAAAATTGAATAACATTGACTTCTTAATAAATATGGTGGTAAAAGTAAGTAATTTGTTGAGACCATAGGTTCAACAGTTCTTTGTATTCCTTTGTATTTTGCCTTTCTTTAATTACTTTACAACTTCAGCGCGCCCCTGCATCCGAGAAACATTTGTTAAAAAATTGCTTATTTAGGTACCGATAGTGTGACCTTGGGCCCTTGGGCGTGTCTGAGTTTTTGTAACGAACTAAATTTTTACGCGCCGAAAACTTCACTTGAAGTCAAGCTTTCACAGTGATAACTAAAAAAAATTCCGATTCTCAAGCGTTCAACAGTTAGTTGTAACTTGTAACCTTTCCTACCCAATGGGTAGTTTTCCATAACTTTGAAGTTAATTAATTTCTTTTCTGCCTAATAAGTGCAATTTCGTTGTTTCGTACAAGGTCTTGAAGACTGTACAGTGAATAAATCAATTTTACAGTTTGTTTCATAGTGAATGTTAAGTGCTTTGAAAACTTTCAGGGAAAAAGTAAGATTGTTCCTAATTATTACTAAGTATTTATAAACTGAAAGGCTTGTCTACGTTTATTGGTTTTATTTTATGAACTTATATGCATTTTCGACGTTGTTTAAATAATAAAATTTATACAAATTGTTTACGACGACGTGTTATTATTTTAATGCTAAACCGGCCTTGTGAAATATCCAGTCCACTAAATATCGAAGGAAGAAAATTACAACCCCGTGTTGTGGCACACAACCCCAATATAATTAATTATTTTATTTTTATTTTATAGTCATTATAGTATTTTTAAATGTCAAAAATTAAAAGTAATTGTCTTTCCTTAAGCAATCATAGCAGCGTTGCTAGGCAACACATTACAGTACCTGATACCGTAATGTTTTACTTACCGGCGCCAAATTGATTATAGGGAAGTGTATTTACTGGACAGGATGAAATAAAAAATTATATTAGTCCTTTAAATGTATAAGTTACGTACAATTTCCAGCACAGGCAGATTTACTGCCTTAGTAGCGCTTAAATATACATTTTTATAGATATTAAATATTAAATAATATTAAAAAACTATGAACGTTTTTACAACAGTCAAATTTGTAATATATGTAACTAAAAAATACTGCTAACAGGGAAACACAAATACACATACCGCCAAAATTTCTGCCCCACCCTCGGGAATTTAAAAATACAATGCAATTAAAGTTTAAAAGTGTAGTAGATTTCATTGCTTTATGATAACATTTTATAACGTTTAATATTTTTTTTTTGCTGCTTAAATTAAAAAAATAATAATAAAATTAAAAGTTATGCAAAAACAGTGAAAAAATTTAATTTTTTTATAAAAAATATAAGCATACAACGTAATAAAACTTTAATAATCAGTATGCTCCTTCTTTGATCAATGAGTTGAGCATACCTCGAATTAGGTTGTCATTATAAGGTTGATCCATGTTGTCCCATTCCTCTTGGGAGGTTATTCAGGAAAATCTCTCAATTTTTTTACGACTCATTTCTGAAGTAGGCACTATATTTTCTTTGTAAAAGTTATAAACTCTTCGTTGAATAACGCCCTTTGCAGCAGTGTCAACCCTACCCAATTATTTATATGGTCGCTTTCGTTTTAAAGAATGACCGTAACAGTTTCTAATTTAACAATTTTATTCGAAACAATCGCATTGTCAGTCATTCCAGCATTTTATTTTTTTCAACAATGATACATATTTAAAACAAAGCGTTAACATTGACCGTGTAAATCTTTGTGTTTTAATTCGAGACTGTTATTAATATAATTGTCATCTATTGATAATTGCGATGATGAGGGATCTTGATCGCCCGTTTCAAATGGTCGCCAAAACACCATAGTATTATAATTTCTTATTATACCAATTTCTCTGATGCTACTGTTTAATAGTTTTAAAATGAAACATTATGCAAGGTCAGAGGTCAGTCAGAATAGTAGAACCACTCGCTGTACCGATTCCCATTTCGGTACAGAGTGGTTCTGCTAAATCAATTCCGAAATTTAACTACCTCGCGTTACCTCTATTAGCGACTCTCCTGTATGTCTCGAAAAACATTGTTTTCGGTGATAGTCTCACAAAGACGTCGGCATTTCTTTACATACAATTTCAAAGCGGCAGGCAAAAAAATTAAAATGCGTAGCTAAATACACAATGTTGCCGTTACTCAAAAATGTCTTTAAATATAAGTAATATATACAAAACTGATTTCATTGGTAAAAACTGTTTAAATCTGAAGAACCTAGTTAATTAATTTAAGTATATATTTTTTAAGAATATTTTTATATTATCTTTCTAATAGTCATTGACGAACAATTGAATTGTAAAGTAGAGAGAACATTTTCAAAATATATATAGACTTAGGAATTTACAGAACGAATATCTGGCAACCTAGATTCGAAAGCCGCTTCCTTTGATAGGATTAGGTGGCGTGGTTGGCTTCTCACATTAATATTAGATTAACTATATAAACGTTTCTTTAACCAATAAAAAATGTTTCCATTTAATAAATAATCCGCTCCAATCGCAACTTTAAAAAACTTTCGTTATTTTACTATAATATACAGATGAAACAAAATTGGTACAGCAGTTTATCAGTATTAACCAATATCTAGTTTTTAACATAAATGATAACAAATAAAAATTATTAACCTGCAGAGATTTGGTCCCGAGTCCAAACAAAACAATTTTTTTAATGTTTAAAGACTTTCTTGCCACTTAAAATAAAAATAATGAATTTTATGTAAAAACGGTCCTTGCGAATTTTAACAAAAGAACAGCCCTCGCGAATTTTAACAAAAAAAAAGAATAAAAATATCTACGGGCAATTTTAAAATATATACCTTTACTTTTACGTTGCAAAAGTCCTCAAAATAAAGTAGAATAATTTTGATGGCACAAAAAATTCACTAAGAATATTTAAAGAAAAAACAGAGTATTTTACGAAAAGAAATTTATAACTTCAACATAGTTTTATTTAAGTGTGACACACATTGCTCAGCAATCCTTCCATAGATTTCGTGTTAACCGCAAAAAATTCTTATTTTCCATTTTAATTCGTCATTTGAGGTACCTTTTTCTTGGATTTATAAAAAATCAAAAATTTATAGAACACACAATTATCTTTCATTAAAGTGTGCTATCATCGTATATAGACAAGAATCCTATGATCACTCTGCCGGCTGCCTTTGAACTTCTTTGTATCACATTTCACTCTGGTTTCCCGACAGTTTTTGTCAAGTTTTGTGAAAACTGGTGAGCACCGTTGCCAACCCTATCGATAGATCTACCGATTAGGGAAATAATCTACCAAAATACTTGATTTAAACACACCTTTTTTATTAAATAAACACTTTTTTAAATTTGCTGCCTTTTTTAACCTACTGATTTCTACATATTTTTTTCTATCAATCTACCAATTTCGGAAATTTTAGGTTAGTAACGATGCTGGTGAGCGACAATGATGCAGACCGTGAGCTTTGGCGGCATAGAACAAGTTTTTGCCAGAGTGGTCTTACTATTCTTGTCTACATACTGCGGTGCTTTTCTTATGGATGCCGAACATGACCCAATCATTAATTTTTTTAAACAGCCGTAGGCACTTTTCACCATCTTATTCGGCAATGATCTTTCTTCGCTGTTAAAAACAATAGTCTTTTTATTTTATTAGCCACTTTTACTACTGACAAAAATGGTTTAAAAGCTTGCAGTATCTAATATTGAATGTTTGCAAAATTAAAAAACACAATTTTTTTTAGTTACAATTACATATTATAATTTAAAGTGCGTTTCTTTCTATCAAAATGCCAATTTTAGAATAAGATAATTTGTAAGGTTTCTAATAAAAGTCAATCAAATTTTTGCAGTATATAAAACACACCAAATATTGTAAAATTTATTGCGACGAATAGAAACATGAAATTTTTGCTTTATTTAAACAACACAATCGATTTCGTTCAAAATATAAACACGAACAAAACGAATTTCAAAATGTTTTATACTTGTTCCCGTTTAATAAAGATTTTCCCTTTTGTTTTTCAGGATTGGACGCTACAAATCAAGTTTGTGCAGCAGAGAGATGCCGGTTTGTACGAGTGCCAAGTCTCTTCGCATCCGCCCATTAGCATCTTTATTCATCTCAAAGTAGTCGGTACGTATTTGCAAACATACAAAATATGTATATACTGTAATTTGCATCGTGTCGAGCAATCCTCTTGATGTGGAATGGGAAATCTAGGACGGTTTATTCAAAATGCAAGCACTAATTATGTTCTTTACATCAAATGTACATTGAATATTATCCTATTTATTCGGTGAAGCAATAAAGGATAATTGTATGACAAAAATATATTTTCACTTGTGGAATATAATTAAATAACTTTTTGTTGGAGTTCTAGAAACACAATAGTAAAAAAAAGGTTATAGCCCAGTTTAAAACTTAAAATTACACCATCAATTATAAAACTAAGACTCCATCGGAAGAGTAAATGTAGCAGCAATAGACCCAATACCCAGGCTTAATAGCAAGGAAGAGGAAGACAATGCACAGGAGTATCTGGAGCAAAAAAAAGGAAACCATGGACCACACAACAAGGACATAAAAACAACCTAAAATTTAAAACATGAACTAAAAGTCCTAATTGCAGACAAAATTTGAACAAGGATATGAGCTAAAAGAACAAAAAGAGCTAAAGATAAAAGAGATGTTAACAGGCTATAGCAGAAAGTAAATATAGAAAATAAAAATTAAACAAATACCTGGACACACTAGATCCGCAACAACCAGAACTATAATTTCTTTAAAAGATACTGAAGTAGAATAGAAAATGGCTTCCAACTCTACATGGAGAAAGAGGACAGAAAAACTTAATAGATTTAAAAATCTTAACTTAGAACTAAAATGCTTAATTGAAGACAAAATTCAAACAAGAGCTTACAGGACAAAGAGCAAAAGATAAAAGATAAGTTAACAAGTAAATATAAAAACAAAAAATGCAACGAATACCTGGATACAGTAAATCCACAATAACTAGAAGTATAACATTTTTAAAAAATTCTAATAGAAGATAGAAAACCGATTCCAATTTTTTATGGAGAAAAAGGAGTTGTAACACACCAGAAAACAAAACGGAGCATTTATAAAAAGTTTTAAAAAATAATATTAAAACACTTATGGAGACTTTAATGAAATGTAGTTTAATTCCATTTTTCAAGTTATTAGGAAAATACGATAAACAGTTTTATTTTGAAGTTATTTAGTATTAGTAGTTGGTACAGAATTATGCCCAGAAGACATTTGAATACATTTCAAGCCTCCATTGTTATCCATTGTATTAGAGATGAAGCGTCACAACGTCAGATTGCTGCCGAAATTCGGGTGAGCCAATCTGTGATTTCAAGAACTTGAAAGAGGTTTCTGGAAACTGGTGATGTAGTAAGAAGGCCATATGGTCCCCAAACACGCATTACAGCACCTCGTCAGGACCGTATGTTAGTAAGAAATGCAATTCAAAATCCAACTTTCACGGTCAACATCATGCAAATCTACTGCAACAGCATATAAACAGACCTATTTGAACGCAAACAATAAAAAATCGCTTAAGAGAAATAAAATTAAGATCTAGACGGTCAGCAAGGCTACCAGAATGCGTCTAGCATTTTGCCACGAACATGAAAACTGGACTAAACAGGCATGGAAACAAGTTTTATTCTTAGACGAGCCTCGGTTTGAATTGTGTAAACCTAAAGGACGTGTTCGAGTTTACAAAAGACTGGGTGAAAGATTCCAAGACAATTTGGTACAAGAAACTCGCCATTTTGGAAAAGAATCTGTAATGGTGTTGCAAGGCATAAGTTTCAATGAAAGAACTGAGCTTGTTGTAATTGAAGGTAGTGTTTTGACAGCAAATCCATATATTTTGGATATTTTAGAACCCAATGTATTTTAGATTAGATGTTTAGATGTTTTGTCTTTAATTTTGCTAAAAAGTTGGTTCACTGTTTTTGTTGTTTTATTGGAAATTGTCACTTGAAGTTCTGTTTGTCACTTTTGGTGTGATTTCTTGTATATATGGGATGCTGACATATCTTATGGTGGGTGAATTGTTATTCTTATTATTTTCCATAGGTCCAACTCTGTTCCCAATTCGGTCATTGTTAGGTGTAGACCAAATAAGTTTTTTTAATATGAGTTATCTACCAAAAGTTGGTTAAACTGTCTTTTTTAAAAGATGGGTGACATATTTTAGTAACTCTGGTTTTTAAGGCTGTTATTAGGTTAATTTTCATTTTATAAGGATGGTGAAAGTGATAATTCATATATCTTCCGGAACTAAAAGGTTTTGTATATCAATTCAATCTTATTTTGTTATCGTAGTCTCTAATAACTTTAGTGTCTAGAAAGGGGACACCTTTGTCCACACTTTCTTCTTTAATAGTGAATTTAAGATATTGATTGTAAGTGTTAAAAAATTCTAACAGTTATGTACTTATGTCTTCGGGGATACTACTAATAATGTCATCGACATGTTTTTTCAAAAAAGGAATATTAAAAGACAATTATTTAATTAGACAACAATCCAGCATTTTATCCATAATAAATTGTGCTTAAATTGGGGACAAAGTTGGTCCCATGGGGCAGCCATGTATTTGTCTATAATATTCTTTATTAAAGGTAAAATAGGTATTATTAAAAACAAATTCTATCAGTTCTAGGAAGTGACTTTTGTCCATTGTGTAATGTGTTTTGATATACTGCCAATGTTTATTAATGCTGGTTTTTACTAAATCTCATGGAATGTTAGTGAATAGTTATTGAACATCCAAACTTATTATTTTATATACTGGTGGAAGTTGATAGTTGTTAAATTGGTTAGCAAATTCAAAAAAATATTTTATGTAGTATTCGTTATCCTGGTTGTATGCATTACTCAAAATATCATCAAAACTATATATATATATATATATATATATATATATATATATATATATATATATATATATATAGTTATACTGATAAAAAAAATGATACAAAATGAATCACGTGCCATGCTGTAAGAATAGTCCAGATACACAACCTGGATTAGTCCTGGTTAGTATTTCTAACTCTAGGACACATCATGCTGCGATCAAGATATAAAAATTAATTACTCTATACAAGGGCAAAACCAAACTCTAGACACGTGTTTCGATCTATTAGATCTCGTCAGTACAGTATAGGTTTGTCTCTCCAGTCACTGATGAAGAAACATGTTACGAAAGTATAAAACGATCGAAACTGGTGCCATCTCTACTCCAAAAATGGCTCTCAAGTGGTCGCTTTGCATATAAAACCTTGGGCAAGGTAAGTAAACAACCAATAATGGAGTGTTTTTGACAGTCTCATACAAACTGATAAAAAAAATGATACAAAATGTATAGTGCCATGCTGTCAGAATAATCTAGATACACAACATGGATTTGTCCTGGTTAGTATTTCTAACTCTAGAACACATCATGCTGGGTTTTATACTTTCGAAATCTTATATAACATATTTTGATTATTCTATACAAGGGATGTCTCTTCATTAGTGACTGGAGAGACAAACCTATACTGTACTGAATAGATCTAATAGATCGAAACACGTGTCTACAGTTTGGTTTTGCCCTTGTATAGAGTGATTAATTTTTATATCTCGATCGCAGCATGATGTGTTCTAGAGCTAGAAATAATAACCAGGACAAATCCAGGTTGTGTATCTGGATTATTCTGACAGCATGGCACTAGATACATTTTGTATCATTTTTTTATCAGTTTGTATGAGACTGTCAAAAACACTCCATTATTGGTTATATATATATATATATATATATATATATATATATATATATATATATATATATATATATATATACATAAATATATATATATATACATTGAAATAAAAATTAGCCTTATTTTTATGAGTTAAGTAAAAGCTAAATTGAAAAAAATAAATTTGAAAATAGCCGGTTGATCAACCTCGGATAATATTCCTTCCGCAGAACTTTAATGAAAACACGAAATTTCATTAAATTCCGACCTAATTCAGGCACACTTTTTAGAAAGTCTTTGCGCCGGTTTTACATCAAGTCTAACAAGTTGATTCATTATAACTCTCCAAAACTCTCAACTGTAGTGTACTTTGGTTCAGAGAATCTCATTTCTTATGTAACGTAAGTTTGCGTTCTTTATCCAAATGTCTATCTAAATGAAATTTTTCTCCGTTTCGTTTTTAAAAGCTTTTCTTGCGTTTCGGAAACCTCAGAAAGATTTACTGATAGTATTTTGTTACTCTTCCAACTTTAAATTATTAATGGCTGGATAAAGTTAAAATATAAAAGAACTTTTGAAAAGTTTCTAGAATAAAATATTGTTAAGTTTAACAATCAATTCGCTAAACTATATAATTTGTTATTGTTCTAATAATTCTACTCTAACCAAAATAATAGCAAACATTATTATTGGGAGTAAATTCTTTATTTTAAGACATCTCTTATAAAAATTTTGAAATTCAGAAATTGGACAAACAAGAAATGACATCAAGTACAAATACCGATTTTAGAAATTTTAGGTTGGTAACCCTGCTGGTAAATGACAACGATACGAACCGAAATAAAAACCTAGAGCTTGGGTGTCATGAAACGAGTTTTTGTGAGAATGATCCTAACATTCTTATGCGTTAGTGGTTAGTTAGCGTTTTTTTTATTACATTATTATTCAAGCCTTATCGTATAGGACACATTTTATATCCTCTTTAAGCACGTTAATGAGAGAGAGTCTATTTACAAAATTGAAACATCAAACTTCTTTTGTGCCTTGTCTTATATATTTTTTAAGTTAGGGGACCAAATCCATAGATTTAAGTAAACTAATTATTATATCTCTTATAGATTTTTTAAAATTTAAAAGTTAGATCTAAAACCTGTAACCCCTAACTATCTCCGGTAGCGCCTTTAACCTTAGAGGCTTTAGTGGTTCCACGACTGAAAAACGCTTTCCACGAAGGCATTACTTTTAATTTCTGAGGAAGTAATAATCGGAAGGAGCCAAATCTGGTGAACTCGGTGGGTGTTATTTTATCCAACTGATCCTCAAGGTACTATTTTCCTTATCGTTCTGACTTCACCTGTTTTGGAGCTGAAGAACCAGCTCTAGTCCACTGCAAACGTTCTTCCATATTTATAAAACGATGCACAAAATCGGTTTTATTTTGCGTACAACTATCCAAATTACGCTAAGAAATTTGTCTACGATTCAGCTTTTGTTGAATTGTACATAAATGCAGCACTAACTTTCCGAACATCTTTTTCAAAAAATTGCTCAAAAAATAACAGGATATTGAAGATTCGGAAAACGGTTCGGCAATATTCCGGTGTAATCTCAAGGCATTTTTAATCGTAGATGAAACGTGAATTTATCACTATACGGCAGAGTCTAACAGTCGGTCTGCAAAGTGGATTGATAATCAAGAATGTTGACCGAAGCACTCAAGAACATCAACTAGAAAGTTTTTTTCATATATTTTAAAATGCTGATAGAATACTTGTTAATTAACTATCTTAAAAAAAGTAAGGAACAGTCAGCAATAAACTATTTTTGGTTCGGTCGAAACAATTCAATATTCAAAATTTTTTAAAAAAAATTAAACTGCCTTCAAAAAAAAAAGAGTGTGCGTGTAACCTTTACGCGCGATTGAAGTAAAACTTTTTGACGTACGCTATGTATCGAAAAATAAATATTTAATTACAATTCAATTATATTTATTGTCTATATACTTTAGAAAAAATGATATAATGTTATATTTTTATTATTCATTAGAAATAGGAATTTGAAAGTTATCATTATTTTTTATATATGAAACTAGCTGTACCCGGCGCGCGTTGCTAGGCCATCAACTAATAAAATAAATTTAAGAAAAATAAAAGAGAAGAAGAGATAGGGAAGGAAAGAAAATTTATAGTTTTGTTTTACTTATCGCACCAACAATATTTAAAGAACTTTTATTTGTACGAATTCGTATAGATATCTATTAAAATCAGTATTGAACTTGATACATGGAAGCGCCATCTGGTGGTAACTTCCATTAATACGAATATCATATTCATCTTACCCATTAAAAATACATCAACGAACTAATTTTCGTGACAATCGGTTGAACAAAGCAGAAGTTGCTATTCTGCAGTGCCACCTGGTGGCGATTGGCATCAATAAGCATATCATACAAATCTTCTTCGTGGAAAAATACATATACATACCAATTTTTATGACAATCGGTTAAACGGGACTGAAGTTGCTACTCTGTAGCGCCACCTGGTGGTGAGTGGCATCAATGAGCATATCATACAAACTTTCTCCGTGGAAAAATACATATACATACCAATTTTCATGACAATCGGTAGAACGGGACAGAAGTTGCTACTCTCCAGCGCCACCTGGTGGCGAGTGGCATCAATGAGCATATCATACAAATCTTTTCCGTGGAAAAATACATATACGTACCAATTTTCATAATAATCGGTCCAGTAGTTTTTGAGTTCATTGAGTACATACAGACATACAGACATATAGACATACAGACAAACATTCATTTTTATATACAGGGTGTCTCATTATATTCTGACTGTTTTCAAAAGCTTATATCTTCGAAACTGTTGTAGATAATAAGATGCGGTTTTCACAGTTAGGTTTATAATTATCTTAAGTTTTGTTGTGACACCTTTATATAAAAATGGCCTAATTCCGATTTACCTGTTAGAAAAATGGCGTATTTTCAGAATACAGTAAATGTAATTTTTTAATTTTAACTTCCCTTTCTGTGCACCGATTTTAAACTTTAAGGTATTGTTATAAAGTAAAAATATGCGTCTTTTAAGAAACTGCTAAATATACAGGGTCTCCCATTTAAAAAATTACATCTACTGTTTTCCAAAAATACGCCACTTTTCTAGCGGGTAAACCGGAAGTAGGCCATTTATATAAACGTGTCACAACAAAACTTACGGTAATTTTAAACCTAACTGTAAAAACCGCATCGTATGATCTAGAACCGTTACGAAGATATAAGCTCTTAAAAACAGTCAGAATATAATGAGACACCCTGTATATAGATAGATAATAGGTTTCTGATAACTAAAATATGAAACATAGATTTTACTCTTTAAATACCATTAATGTATTTGAAACCGTTTAAATGTTTTGAAAATTTTATACATTAATTTTGAAAATTTAAGCTCCTCCCATAGCTGAAATCACACCGTTACTTCCATCAGAATCTTCCGTCAGAATCTAACGTTAGAATATGACGTCAGAATTGTAACGTTTCTTTACAATTACTACCGTTAGAAAATATATCTGAGTTACCCCTAGTCACGCCTAAAGAAGTTTTACTTCAATAATAGGTAAAGAATATTAAAAATATACACACATTACGTTTAGAATGTGTGATTTTGTAGCTGTACCTACCTTATTGTAATACAACACAACACAAGAGCCTTCGATAGTTAGATAACCATTTCATTTTGTAGCATTTTATAGCATATTCCATAAAATTTAAAATCCTGAGTTGAGCTTGTTTTCTTCAGTTCTACAAAGGATCTGTTATTGCTGGTAAAAGATCAGCCATCCTGACTATAGTGGTTTTATGGCCTACGGCTACCTAACTAAACCTTAAATAAGTATAAGTTAGTGTTAAAACATTTCGAATATTATTATTTTATGAACAAAAACGTGCAACATGCTTCTTTACTTAACGTAAAGCTTCCCTATAAACAATTATTTACTATCATAATATGTATGTATGTAGGTATATAAACTTACTTAATCAAATCATAATGAATGTCGCTGTCTCGTCTTTTTTTCATTTTCATTTTTCTTCAGATCTTTCTGGCGCTGATAATATGCCCTTTGACGTTCAGTTTACAATTTCTTTTTCTTTTTAGCTCTTTAAGTCTATTAAACGAAAATAGCTAGGTATAAATAAAAGGTATAAATAATTAAGTATAAATAGTGTAATTAATAATAATAATAATAATAATAATATGTCTTTATTCATTATTAACATACATAATAATAATTTAGAGAAACAATTTGCTGAATAATGAAAAGGCGGGGTTCAGCTATAAGGAGCTGCTTTTAAACCCTACCGGGAAAATATACATATGTAACACTACAAACAGGTATCATAGATGACATCATCAAAATACAAAAAATTAAACAAATAATTATATCATAACCATGAGGAATATCGAGTCGTCGTACATTGTCACTGCTGCCTTGCCAGGAACAGAGCTTTTAATCGTTTTTTAAAATTTTTCAGGGAAAGTTCCTTGAGTTCCACAGGGATCGTATTATAAAGTTTGGCAGCATTATAGGAAAAACTTCGGGTAAAGATCGTCTTAGAATGCCTCGGTATTAGTAGTGTATGTTTATTTCGTGAAGAATTTTTGTGTGACAGCGGAACAAGCTTCTTACGTAGATAAGGCGGATTACCAGATGTTAAGATTTTGTGAGTGAGGGTGAGCGAGTGCATTTCTCTCAAATAATTTAATTTCAGCCATCCCGAGTCCTTGAAGGATGCGCTGATGTGGTCATACTTGCGGATTCCATACGAGAATCTAATGCAGCTGTTTTGAATTTTTTGCAGTCGCGAAGCCTCAGTTTGTTGGAGGGCAGGACCATAAATACTGTCGCAGTAAGCCAATCTAGAGAAAATGAGGGATTCGCAAAGACTCAACTTTATATTTCTCGATAATAAGTCTCTATTAGGATAGAGTTGTCTCAGAACATTGAAGGATGTTTTGCATAGATGGCTGATATGTTTGGAATACCTCAAGTCTGTGTCTAACCAAAGACCCAAATTTTTAGCTTCACTCACGAAAGGAATGGTATCATCGTTGATTCGTATAGAAAGAGAATCACTCACATCAATTCTCCTACCTTTAGGACCAAAAAGCATTACTTGTGATTTTTTCGGATTGAGCTTCAAATTGTGGGCACAAGACACGTCGAACAACAATTGAAGGTTTCTATTTATGTCGGATTCTGCGAGTATAGCCTCATGGTACCCAAACGAACTATAAAGTTGTGTATCATCGGCGTAATGATGTATGTTGCCCGACTTGATGTATTCATAGAAGTCACAAATGTAAAGTCTAAAAAGAAGTGGTCCTAGGATGGAGCCTTGGGGTACTCCGAACGGTTTTACGAGGGAATTTGATTCATTAGCATCTAGAATGATATTTTGAGTCCGATTAGATAAATAACTGTTTAATAACAATACAGCTGTATTTGAGAAGCCAAAACACCGAAGTTTCTTGCATAATACCAATGGATCAAGTGTATCGAAAGCTTTGCTATAATCAAGTAAAATGAGACAGGTGAAGTTGCCTTCATCCAGAGATTTTAGTATATCATCAGTTATCAGACTCAATGCTGTGGTGGTGCTATATTGGGCACGGAAGCCCGATTGGGCATCCGTTATCAATTTCTTTTCATCGGCGAAGTTTGTCATCTGTTCTTTAAGAGCCATTTCGAAGGCTTTTGATAGGGTAGGCAGAATACTGACAGGTCTTATATCGGAATATTCCACGGGATTATTACATTTTGAGAGAGGGAGTACTCTAGCGTGCTTCCACAGAGAGGGAAAGGTAGAGGATGTTATGGCAAAATTGAAGATGAAGGTTATATGATGAAGTAAGTGGGGTACTACCAGATGCAGCATTCTGAGAGAGATGTCATCAGAGCCCAAAGCGTTGCTTTTGATTCTATTTACGTATTTCATCACGACCTCTGGCTCAACAGTATGGAATGTAAAATGGGGTTCATGTTTTGGAATAGCATACGTTTCAATTAGGTCAAGTTGACTCTGTGTTCTCTCTAAAATCGGCACGTTAGTGAAATGTTCATTCATCAAGTTCAGATCTTTAAGATGTGCTGGAATGGCCGGAGTTGTTTTATCTCGAAGAACTTCAAGAGATCTAAGTGAGTTCCACGTAGCACCGGAATTTTTCTGTCTCAATATGTAATTGAGATATGCAGCTTTTTCCCGGCGGACTGCACTACATACATAATTTCGTAGTTCCTTGTAGTAAGTCCAAGACCCGGGTGTTTTCAGTCTCTTATAACGAACCTGGGCTTTGTGTTTGAGTTCCAGCATTTGTTTTATGTTATAAGTAATCCACGGTTTTGGAGGCTTGGTCGCTCTAAAAGTACGGTAAGGGGCATGAAGATTGAAAATAGTTAACAAGTTATTGTTGAGGAACGAAAGCATGTCGTCGACATTATTGTAAGAATAAATGATGTCCCAGTTAACGCTCATCAGATCTGATTTGAAGGAGTTGATGTCCAATTTGGAAAAGTCGCGAAGGGTTATGAGTTTTTCATATTTATATGACGGCAGTTTGATTTCGCAGATTAAGGCAAAGTGGTCCGAGATACCATCTATATCTATAACGTCTGCAGATGTAATATATTCTGAATTGTTTACGATAATTAAGTCGATTAGAGTTTGGCTCACATCATTTACCCTGGTGGGTGAATTAATCAGCTGATGCAAGTTATAAGAATCAAAAAAGGAGTTCAGTAGATCACTCTTTCGATCGAGTTTCATCAGATCAATGTTTAAGTCTCCAACAACAAGGAATATGTCGCTCTCAGGCAGAAAATTGACAACGGCGTCCTCGAGCTCGTTGATGCAGTTGATAATAGAGGCAGAAGGTGGGCGATATACAACAGAAAACACAATTAATTTATGACAAAATTTTATGGAAACCCAAAGTTGCTCAAGGAATGGGCTGATGTGAGAGTGAAGAATAGAGCAAGTCAAAGTATTTTTTATATATAGAGCCACTCCTCCCCCAGGCCCTACTCTATCTATATGCAAAAATCTATAGCCATTTATCGCTAGGGAATCCAAGTTACTACGATCATTTAGCCATGTTTCTCCCAAGGCAACAATATCAACATCACAATTGAGAATGTAGTCTCGTAGACTATCAAATCCAGTTGAAAGGGATCTAACATTCAAGTGCATTACACTGACGTTTTTCTGCATTTCGTCAACAACAACGCAGACAAGTATACATACCAAAAGAAAAAAAAAAAACACAAAAAAGGAAAACAGTCTTACAATAGTAGAATCGCACTTCTGCTCAGCTAATACTTGTTAACCGATCGGGTTCTTGGTTTCTCTTGCATTGCTTTGGCCATAGTTACTGTTTTCTTTGGTGCAGGAATCCGTGGGGTAGTAGGAGGTTTTTGTGGTTCCAATAGACTCTTCTCTTTATTCTCGGTGGTTGGGGTAGAAGGTACACTATTAGGTTGATTCACAGGAGTGGCGTCTTTTTCCAAATCATCAATTCCATAGGATACTCCGTCCAAAATAAGTTTATTTCCCCTTATGTAATGTTCCTTGTAACTTCCTTCTTGTTTGGCAAGTAAGAGATGTTTCCTCAAAATTTTGAGCTCACTCCTTTGTGTCGGTGTGAGATCATGAGCGATAGAAATATTTGTTCCCTTCAGCTTCTTACAATTTTTCAGAACTTCTTGTTTTTTGAGATTTGAAACGAACTCAATTTTTATGGGACAGTTATCCGACTTGCCTAGTGGGTAAACGTCGGCAAAATCTTTTATGTCGAGGGTCACACCAAGCAGGCCACTGAGATCCTCGCACAAGATATCTGCCGCAACTTCCTCTCTCTTCTTATTTAGTCCGAATACTAAAATGTTTTTCTTGTTTTGGGTTCTTTTGAGGTATTCTAATTCTACTTTAAGTTCGTTATTTTCTTTTTCCAAATAAGCCACACTATTTTTCAAATCTTCAATTTTTAGTAGAAGTCGTGTTTCGCTAGCTACGATACAATTCTTTATTTCCGTACGGCTGTTCAGAATCTCTTCACGAATGATTTTAATTGCTTTTTCCAATTCAGTCATCTTATTCGTATATAACAACCCCAGATAATATTCGCAGTCTGGCAACACCGCTAAGCAGGACAACCTGAACGCTAGGAGATTCCAGGGTCCAAAGTCCAGAATCGGACGGGTTCAATTAAATAAGTGTTGTTCACAGCCTTGAAACTAGTAGGAAACTTGAATGTACTCACACGTATTATGTATAGGTATGTGGTGAATCAAATGCAGTACTTATGGTTATTTTAAAATCACTGTTGATTATGAAAAATGAGTATTTGATAACTCAGAAGATTAGGCGTGGTTATTGCAACGTTGCCATGTTCATTACACACCAAAAATAAAATGTATGCATATAGAGTACTCACTCATTTTCATTTAATATTTTTTCATTATATATACTTTCTTCATTAATAAATCCACTTTGTTTAATCATATGTAAAACAAACACTTCGTAAAAATATTCAACAACAATGTATTTTGGTTGACAAGCTGTCAATTTGACAGGTCAGCACAATATGTATATTATGTTGCCTAATAATATACAATTACAGATTTAGTTTTTATTTAATATAGTAGGCGAAATCATGTTAGGTATTTTGTATCAGGTTTTTTTTCCGTTACATTAGAATGACGTCACGTCCGTTAGAATTACTGAGTTACCCCTAGTCGCGCCTAAAGAAGTTTTAATTCAAAAAGAAAAAGAAAAATGCAGTAAAAAGCAAAAAATAAAATCTTTATTTCTTAAAAAAAAGTAAGCAACTAGGCATCTGATTTCGATTCTTAAAGTCGGCTCTAATGGTTAATATCTTTCTAAAAGATTTGAGTTAATAACAATTAAAATCTAGATAATTTAATAGCTAAGATTAACACAGCGAGTAATTTGTCACTGGAGCCGACATCAAAGGAAATCAAAATCAGATGCCTAGTTGTTTACAATTTTTATAAGAAACAAAGATTTTATTTTCTGTTTTTAGTGCATTATTGTTTTTCTTTAAGGCGGTTTTAATTTTTTAAAAATGTTTTTATTGTATCTTTTTTAGTTGCTACTTGGCTTTAGCAGATGTGGGCGCAAATTCAAAATGTATTATTTTCAAAACCTTTTAAATACCGTGCAAGAGGTTCTAGGTTCAATCCCTAACAATCCCAACATATAGCAATGTGTCTTTTTTGAGACATAAGTAAATTCTCTAACACCTAGACACACCACGCACGTATGGTGAAGGAAAACATCGTAATGAAACGTGGATTTAATTGTCTGAAATCACCAACCGACAGTGAGCAAGCGTGGTGATTAAATGCTTATTCCTTCTTGTAAGAAGAGGCATTTGCCTATACAGTGGGACAGTAACAGGCCGATTATTATGGTTTTATGTTTCACACCGTTATTAACAAATTAATTTAACTGCAGAGCTTCTGTTGATTTTTAAGGTGTTCCCTGTTATCTTCTTCATTAATGACCAAATTTTTATGGGACCACATGGAGATTTTACTCTTTTGAATGCAACAAGAAATTTTCGTTCGGTTTTTAAATACTGGAGATATGCCCTAAAATACATAAAAAAATATGGTGGAATTGAGAACCTTCTCCTTTTTTGAAATCAGTTAATAATAATAATAAATAAATCCATTTATTGATACCATGCCATACATATAAAATTATCATAAAGAAAATGTTACAATATATAACTTAATAACAAATTAATAAAAAAAAAACAAAATAATAAAAATTAAATAAAATAATAGACACAGTTCAAGAGGAGAAAGGCGCAGATTGATCACAAGTGATCATCTGGTAATAAAAGTGCCTTTTCCCTAAAAATCTCTTTAGCCCAAAAACCCCGTTAAAACGAGAGATATTTTGTACCATATGACACTTTTACAATCCGTCAGCCACAAATGTCAAAACAAGTAATAAATAATGTCACACTCGTAGGTGCGGCTTTGTGGGTTGGACTGAGAGGTAGAGGTACTAAAAGCACTTGCTACACAAAGTAGGTATTCGACTAGAGGCAACCCAACCAATCACAAAATGAAATAAAAAATGGAAAACAAACAAAATGTATATTGTCATGCCTGGGGGGATTAAATATGTGCCCTAGTGTTTTGATATGACGAGTACCTGTTCTAGTCGCCATTCCCACCCAGGTCGTGGTTTAAAGGCAAAAACCTGACCAAATGAAAGATACGATAAGCAACAGGAATCAAACAACAAACATATTAACAAAAAAATAATAAACAACAACCAATAATAAAAATATGAATTAAAAATAACTAAAAATAATAATCTTACTAATCTTACCAATAAAGACTATTATGGTAAAATATTACACTTACTCATGGAAAAACGCCAATGGTCACAACGGCACGGACTGAAGGGTCTGTTTTAGAGCACCACAAAGACCAACTCCACGTGTGCGACCTCAACGACGTTTTTTTATAGCAAATTCATATTCTCTATGAGAATTAAAATTAGACTTTTTGATTACAATACAAAATAATACAATTAAATCAAAAACTATTAAATTATTACGTACAGTAGGTAAAACTACCATGTATGTGAAAATATTAACAAAAAACGACCAATACCAATAAAAATAAACATAAAAAATAGTCTAATAAAAACTAATTTTACCAAATAATTGATATGGTGGCATATCCCAAAGGGTAACTCTGACAGACAATCAGACTCCGGACTCCTCGTGTCCGAACTGTATGACATTACGTGTGAATAAAATCTGATTTATCATAATTCTTTTCAAAATCCAACGAACTGACTGCAAACCAATTAAATTTGATACAAAATTTTTAATAAAATATTAAACTAATAAATTAATATATAGGGTAAAACTACCGTATTATGTATTCTTTATTCAATTTTCTAGCACACGACATTTTAACAATCTGTAACCATAAATTTTAAAACATTAACAAAAATTGATAAATGATCAGTTTTTATAGTGCATTTTTGTGCTACATGAAGTAGCAAACTACTGAAAAGACTTTTTCCTTGGCCATTGGGAGCAAATCTCTATTGAGTGCAAGCATTAATTTGTGTAGCAATTTTTTTTATTACATTATGCATTACATTGCGCCAGAAAACCAAACAATAAAATGACTTTCCGAAAATCATCACAGTTGGTATGGTATCGGAATTCTCTGACACTGCATGGGTATCAGGACACTTAGGGTTTTGGAGCAATGAGAAGGCCGATAAATTGTCCCGAGCGGGAGCCAATATTCCAATGATTGGCCCGGAACCATTCGGCAAGGTTGCTGACCCGTTCAGAAAGGCAGCCATTGAGAAATAGAGGCTAGAAAAGGCCCTAGAGTTTTGGGAAAAATCACCGTGCCAGCGACAATCCAAAGTCTTTATAAAGGGCACTCGGCTGTTATCATAAATACGAAACGATGTCAGAATGATTGCTGTCTCTTGACAGGACATTGTCGACTCAGATAACAAACATTTAAGTAAGATAAATAACGATTAGGTGTTGCTGGAAATGGCATACTAAATAGCCAATAGGTATCTAAATAAATTTAAAATAACAGTAAAGTTTGTTTTTAAACCAGTATTAACGAATAAATTTACCAAACCTAATCTACAATATTTCTTACTGTTGTCCACACATTAAACCGATAGATCCAAGAAAAAAATTAGACTTATTTTGTAGTACCAAAAATGGTATCCGAATCTCAAAGGATCGCTATTTACTGCTCTTAGAGGAAACTATGTTAAAGATTAAAATTGTTTTTTTTTTTCTATAAAATTGTCAAGATTTGTCATTTTATAATAGTACTAGCGGACTCGGCGAACTTCGCACCGCCTAACACTAATGTTTTTTCCATTTTTTTTTTAATTTTTACGATTAATTTTTGGTATTTTTTATCATATTTTCTCGTTAGTTACCAGTTTTTAGTATTATTTATAGTACTTTGTAATTTATCGGTTAAGTATATTATATATTAACTGCGCCACCTAACGGTGGCGTCATAGTTCTTAGGTAAGTAAGTTTTGCTCTTTTAAATATATGAGATATCAACTGCGCTACCTTACGGTGGCGTCATAGTACTTAGTTATGAAAGAATTACAGGTGTAAATTTATAACATCTCAACTGCGCCACCTAAGGGTAGCGTCATAATGAACCACCGCAAGCGTTACGTCCCGCAATTTTAAATCTGTAGTATCTTCAAAAATGTTCATTTAAATCTTGTGCTGTAAAGGACCATATAGATCTATATTAAATCAACAATGTATTTAAGCTATTTAATTGGATAAGGATTAATGCTGTATTGGTTAAAATCGCTTCGAAAATTAGCCATTATTTGTCGTAAAAAGTAATGTGTACCTACAAATAATTACTACATTATTTTGATAAATCTCGTAGGGTTCAGCCTGCGTTTGCAATGTAAGCGGAAAAAAGTGGATAATTAACGACATCACATTAGAAACCTCAAAAATAACAGTATTTCTCCACTATTTAATGGATGTTATTATACATATAAACCTTTCTCTGAATCATGCTATCTATTAAAAAAAAAAACGCATTAAAATCCGTTGCGTAGTTTTAAAGATTTAAGCATACAAAGGGACATAGGGACAGAGAAAGCGACTTTGTTTTATACTATGTAGTGATTATAATTTAAAGAGTAAATATTATTAAAAAGGTTTAAAAAATTTGTAACGTAAATTAAAAATAAAATAATGTACTTATAATTTTATAGTAATTAAGATATATATTAAGAATTTCATTAAAATAATTTTAGAATGAGTAACAGATACAATACTTTTGTAAATGAAAATCTGGAGGTTATAAATCAAGATAATTAAATTTTACACGTTGAACCATATATTTTCTAGTTTTCTTATTTTGTATTTATTTCTTTGTAACCCAAATAGAAATACATAAGCTTAGAGAATTACAATGAGAGATTATTCGTTTCGAAATTAATGTTTCGATAAAACGAGAATATTAAATGGACATAGCCAACCTTTAATTAAATAGAAAAACTTGTCCTATAAAGGTATTTCATTCTCTGAATTTAATTAACGAGACTAGATCGTTTTATCTTAAATTACACTGCAATCCATCTGCCTTAAAAAGCGGACGTAACAGACTTCAGCCACAGATTTTTTTCCACTTTTAAACCCTTTTTACTCGTTTTGTGATGGACTCTAATTTCCTCTTAGATGAATAGCTTTAAATTCTTTTAGTAAAGAAATAGACAAATGAATAAGAGAAGTCTAAAAAGGAAATTTTCCTGGATAGAACAAAGCTACTTGAATACATCTTGAAATTCAATCTTGAGTTGGAAAAAAATGACCTTTATACATACATACAGTGCCACCCTTAATGTTTCTCTATACGATTTTTGCACCAATTAGATATCAATTTTTCAAGCTGTATAACAGAGTTTTCATAACATATATTTTGTGAAGAATAAAGTAAAAAAAAATAGTCACAGTGTAGGGATAGTAATTAAAAAAATACAATAAAGTATGTATACATTGATACGTTAACCGTGAAAAAAAACAGAATTGCCGTACTAGTTTTACACAAGAGTAATCACAGAACTAGTGGCATTTTTAATTTAATAAAACCTCTTAGTGACACTATCGTGTAGCACACAATACAGCGATTTACAAAAAACGGAGGAGTCTTCCTATTCTTTAAGTGCTGTCTCCATCGTGAAGGTTAGCAACCATTTTGGCTAATTGTGTGTGATTCTGCGCTACTCTCAGGAGTGAATGTAAGTCTTGTCCTTCCAGTCTCGAATGTTCTTCAGCCACAAACATATTGTCTTCAGCCAGGTCATCTGCGACCCTCTATTTTTCCTTTAATGATGAGTTTTAAAATCTTGTATCTCTGGTGAAAAAAAATTTATATCCTAGATATGCAGTCTTTTTATTTTAATTGCTGTTTGCAACTCTCTTTTTTTCCCATTCTTTGTAGATTTTCTTCATTTGTGACGTGATCTACCCAATATATCCTCAAGGCGTTTTATTTTACCATTTTTCATTGTCCAAGCCTCAACTTTATACAACAAAACTGGATATACATAGCAGTTGACGAATCTGAGTCTTGTTGCTATTCTAAGACTAAGAACGCTTAGCAGGCTCCTTATCTTGAATAAAGTTGCTCTTGCCATCTTTATTCTTGTTCTTATCACTTGGTCTGGGTCTAAATTGTCCGTTATCCAATAACCCAAGTATTTGAATCTAGATACTTGTTCAATTGGTTTTCCGTAAATGGTTATGTTTGTTGTACATTCAGGATTCGGCTTATGACCAAAAATTTAGTCTTCGCAGTGTTTATATTTGGGTTAAGCTTGTCGCCTTTTTTAATTAACCTGTTTAGTAGCAGTTGTAGGTCTTCTGCACTGTCAGCTAATATCACTGTGTCATTAGCGTATCTTATATTGCAGAAAGGTTCCCTATTAATTTTTATACACACTTATACGCTTTCTGAAAGATAAATTCTAAGTAGACATTGAATAAAGTGGGCATTAGTACAAATCCATGTCTAACTCACTTGTTAGTCTTTCTGAAAGATAGATTCTGAGTAGATATTAAATAAAGTCGTTATTGTTTTTAACTCAGGATGTTTAACAGAATCAAACGCTTTTGCGTAATACCTAAACCAAATATATACTTCCTTGCGCTGATCTCTGCATTTTTGCAGGAGTAGGTACCTACCAATAAGCTAAAGAGCGCTTCTTTAGTCCTGAGTCCCGTTCTAAATCTATATCGGTTTCGCATTTTTTGTATATTAGCTTTTTTCGGTATGAATTTTGATTTTAGCCAGTTTTTCGCTAATTCTCTTGTTTGTTGATTTTGTTAAAGAGTTCTGGTAGTATTATGTGTATCTGCGTCTATGAATTTTGAAATTTTTGGATGTATTCTATCTGGACTTGGTGCTTTGCCTGTTAATTTCTTTAAGGGCTTTTACCAACTTCGTTTTTCATTACGGGTGGACTAGGTTCACGTTTTCTTATTGTTAGTTTGATTGTTTTGCTCTGTGTATATTTTTCATACTTTTTGTTCTTCTGTTGGACTAGTTATTAATTTATTATCGTCGTTGAGTAGGGCCCACCTGTAACTGTAACCTGTATTTTTTGTGTGTGTTTAATATGTCATGTTTGTCTTGTACCTGTTCGATCTCAACATATCTTTTCTTCATCTAGTTCTCTTTAGCTTGTCGAATTTTATACCTTATGATGTTTATTTTAAAGAATTTTTTAGTGTTTTGCGTTCGGAAAAGTAAGCGACTGAAAAAGAAGTGACAGCTTTACCAAGAACTATTAGACCGGGAGATAGTGACACAAAATATTAGGTCATTTGTACCAGTATGGCGGTTCTTCAGGGATCTAATTACGTAAAGGCAAAAAGGAAAATGATGATCATAGCGCTCGCACCGGCGGCCCAATCGCGTGGGCGTTAATCGAACGCGTCGGATAAATAACGAGTGTCGAACGATTTGTTCCACAAAAATGCTTGTATTTTCAGATAGTCGAAAAAAAAAGAAGTAGGCGGTAGCGTAATGCCATACTTATCGGGTGTGACTTACAGCCCGCCATACCGACGTGAATACATTAATTTAAATAAAACAATTCAACCATTTGTACCAGCCTAATTTTTGCTTAGCTAATCATCGTCGAGTAGCCATTCACGAAAATCACCTTGCCATACTTTTCCGACAATTCCCAATGGCCGCCATACCACTGCAAAGGATTAATATTTTTTTTTCTGCCAAACGATTTGTACCAGTATTGCATTTGAATTTTTGGAAAGTATTTGACAAAATGTGACCGTTATTATTTTTCCCATACTTCTAGTAGGGGGAAAAAGTGCTGCCATACTTCAAATACTTATTTATTTGACACGTTTTAAAAATACGACTGTAAAATACGTAAAATCATTTTTAACATCATGGCATCATTGTATTCTCGTCATTTGGATGCAATTATACCTAAAAAGAATTATTATAGATTTTAACCATGGGGCGGATGACTGTCGGACTTGAGCTAAAAGGTGAAAAAAAATTAAAAAATTTAACGATTTGTACCAGTATGGCATTTGGATTTTTGGCAATTATACGATACAATGTGACCATTATTATATTTGCCATACTTTTAGTCGAGGGAAAAAATGGCGCCATACTTGAAAAACCTGATTTTTCGACACGTTTTCAAGGTACAAGACATAAAATCATTTGTTACAGTATGGCATCATTGTATTCGGTTCATTTGGATAAAATTTAACCTAAAAAAAATTATCCCATAATAAAACTATGGGGCGGAAGACTGTCACACTCGAGCAAGATATGAAAAAACAGTTTTTTTATTAGTAACAAATTATATGTTAACTAGCTTTTGCCCGCGACTTCGTCTGCGTGTAATTCGAATAAAAGCAAGGTCTTTATGTATCAATAACTGGTGCCCGCGACTTCGTGTGCGCAGTATTAGTATTTCGAGTAGCTTATATTAGCGTGAAAAGAACTAACATTATGACATTAAAATTATAACATACATAATTTTTGGGTCGTATTTGAAAAATATAACAGTCTGACAATATTGAGATGTTACATTCGCACTGTAATAACGTAACAATATTGTCAACATAAGAAATACAGTAATTTTTTCAGACTTAAATGACATTTATCGTTATATTTTGGACAATTCACACAATATCTTTATAAATTATAGCCTATATGTTATTCTGATCTATAAGCTACATTACTGTAAAGTTTCATTAAAATCCGTTTAGTAGTTTTTGCGTGAAAGAGGAACAAACATCCATACATCCATCCAAACAAACTTTCGCCTATATAATATTAGTAGGATAGGATAACAAATTTCCTAACCATTTCTCGGGAATCCACCCTTGATATATGTAATCAGGGGCTCAAAATACATAGAAAAAACTTTGGTGTCTCTTTCACGGCTACGAAAACCCTCTGGGCTCCCGAACTAATACGATGAGCCAAGATCTCTACAATTCGAGCAATCTTTCGAGCGGTGGGAGCCGCAGAATATTATACAACATAACATCTAACTTTTGCTTATAAGACAAGATTGCCGCCAATTAGGTGTTTGAAACTTTGTATTTATATTCGTTAAACCTTAAAATTACAGGAAAAATTATTGCCATACTGGTACAAATTGTTCAAATTACGAATAAAATCTTAGAATTTAAAAAAAATATTGTTCACTTTCGCCACCTCCCACAGGTATGGCATTATCAGAATTCTATTTATGATCATACAGGGAACTGTTAAAAAAAGTTTCAGGGAGGTACAAATCGTTTGGCAAAAAAAAAATATTAATCCTTTGCAGTGGTATGGCGGCCATTGGGAATTGTCGGAAAAGTATGGCAAGGTGATTTTCGTGAATGGCTACTCGATGATGATTAGCTATGCAAAAATTAGGCTGGTACAAATGGTTGAATTGTTTTATTTAAATTAATTTATTCGCGTCGGTATGGCAGGCTGTAAGTCACACCTGATAAGTATGGCATTACGCTAACGCCTACTTCTTTTTTTTTCAACTATCTGAACATACAAGCATTTTTGTGGAACAAATCGTTCGACACTCGTTATTTATCCGACGCGTTCGATTAACGCCCACGCGATTGGGCCGCCGGTGCGAGCGCTATGACCATCATTTTCTTTTTTGCCTTTACGTAATTAGATCCCTGAAGAACCGCCATACTGGTACAAATGACCTAATATTTTGTGTCACCATCTCCCGGTCTATATGTCAAGGATCATAGAATAAAGTTTACGACTTAGCACATACCAAAGAGAAATACAACAACAGCAAAGAACAATCCCAAAATACATTACTATAAATTTTTTTTATTGCGAAACAAAAATTTAACTGCCAAACCTCTAGGGTGTGTTCCAGCAGTTCCAAAAAAGCTGCAAAGTAATTCCAAAAGTTAAGGGAGAGGCATCATCCTTTTTCAGTGAGAAAGTGTTATAAGGGTTCTACAAATCTGCATTTAGGTGGAAAGAAATTTTTATTGAAATTGTGGAGTTTTGGAGCAACAAATAGTTTTTACTATTTAAGGAAGACTGAAACACACAAAGCAAAATCTACAAATAATGGTTCGGACTAAACATTTGCAAAAATTTATGAAATTTAAAAAACAAATGTTTTTATTGTAGAAATAAAGTATCGGATATTCATTTAAAATCTTTTTTAAACAATAAGGCTTATTTATTTTCCTTTTTCTTAAGTTTTCATGGCAGAACTGATTACACGACTACTTTTACGGTTTCGGCCTCATAACCGAGTAAAATATAAGACAGAGCAGAAAAAATTGACTTAGAGTTTGATGTTACAATTGTCGATGAGGAATTATCATTCTCCCATTTAACTCTTACCTATATATGTGCTAAAAAAAAGTGAATCAAGGAATGTTCAAAGCCACAAATAACCGCTAATTACATCTGTGACGTAGCATTTACGACACTGTTGCGTAAAAACATAGACTATAGGTGTGGTTCATGTCTTAGTATTTTTATAAATGTTTGCTTGTTTGTCTACTTTGTTAATATAAGTAATGTGTATGAATGTATTAATTAGCAAATTTACGGTGCGCATAGTTTATATAATTTATTTTTTACAGAGGCCCGAGGAGAAATCCAAGGTCCTTCGGAAAAATACTTAAAGCCTGGATCAGGTCTTCGATTACAATGCACCGTGTTACAAAGTACAGAGGTAAGTTTTTTTTTAAGTACATTTTTGCTATGTTATTTTATTTTCTTATTTATACCTCAACAAGTTAAGAATTTTAATATACTAATAATTTTAAAAAAGAAATACTTCTATTGATCTTTATTATCAAATTCACAATGCACAATCGCTATAAGCTCATATTTTGTTGCTATTTTCTGCTAATACTAATATGGCAATTCGCTGTTAATTTGATGCTATCTTGTTGCAAATTTGATTTAAGCTTCACCATTCCAACTCTTATTGCTAAAAGATTTTTTAAGGTAATTACAATAAACTACCCCTAATCGACAGGATCTTTATGTGATAAGAGAAATATATTAAAATTTGAAATTTAATTTTATTTATTATTATGTTGTTAATTTTTACACTTGCTTATTATTTTGTTGGGCCCAATGGCTTCAGCCAATATTTTGAAATCTAAGAAAGGTTACCAAATTTATTTACTGTTTTTTGCCTACTGATAGTGTGGCTTCTTTTTTATCTTCTTCTTGGGTCTAGGGTGTAGCCAACCTTAGCGATTATCTGTAATTGTTAAACCATGTATAAAATGCGATTTTTAGGTCTTCGAAATATAGTCTCTGACGTTGCACCAATCCCCAATGTTTCTCAGCAAGGAGAGTTCTAACATTGAGAAACCAAGTCTCCACGTCATATACTAACGTGGGTCGTACGTAGCACTTAATTACACGTTTTCTAAGTGCAAGTGGGAGATTACAAGCTAATAGGTAGTTTAAGTTTAAAAAATGTGGTTTTTGGATAGTTGACTCTAAGTTTAACTTTTTTATCTCAGCCCCATCTTTCGTTTATCGTGGCAACCAGATATTAAAAACGTGTTATACCACTCTTTAGAGTATTGCTGTCTCTTGGGCTGAAAACCTATTACCATACGTTTGGTCTCGGTAGTATTTATTTAAGGTTCAAAAAGTTAATCCATTGTGTCAATCCTATAATTTATATACTAAAGATCTCGCAAAGTTGTTGTTATAATTGCCGTGTCGTCTAAATATCGTATATATAAATTCCCTTAATTTAAATTCTTTTACGTTCTCCTTGTATGGTTAATTGAATGATTTTTTCAACGTATCTATATTATTAAAAAGCACTGGTACGTTGAAGGTATTTGTAAACAGATCTCTGTTGATATCTATCTGCGCTATTTGATTCCAGTATAACACCTAAATAATTCTAATATCATTGGTGTCTATTGCTTTTTCAAATAGTCTATTTATTTTTATGTTGTGTTTTACATTGTTAAAAACTTTTTAAAAATCTCTAAACCAGACATTATAACGTTAATCATAATACTTTTAAAACAGTAATTTAATTGAAAATAGAGCATATCTAGTTTTTAGGTATATTTGAGCATGTATGTCCCTAAGAAAAACTTTCAACGCATGGTTCCAACACTTATAAGTATACTTATTCATATATTTTAAGAAATTGTCCTCACCTGGATTTTTACGGTTTTTTATTGTTTTTAAAGTTTGCTGGATCTCACATTCAAAAATTTCTTTGCCCGAACATTCTGTATAGGCGATGGAAATTTTAAGAAAGGTTTTTCAGTTTGTTTAATTTTTCTATAAAAGTTTACAGAGTCAATTAAAGCATGCAGGCATTGCAGGCGTTCATTTTCTTCACATTATGCTTTTTCCTAGTTCACTTTAGCTTGATGTTATTTGGTTCTTTATATTTCATTGTTGCTGATAGACTTTAGCGATTAGTGGGTCATCCATGATTTGTGGCTCTACGCACCAAATGTGGCGGGTTCAAGTCCTTCTGGATGCGACATTTTTTGTTTTTTAATTTCTCCTTAATGTCTTTTAACATATTCTTGCTTGTATACTTTCTAAAAATTTCAAAATTTTTAAAAATTCTTTAAGAGATATATCAAATCATTGTTTATTTAAATTTGGCAGTTGGTTATAAATACTTCCATATTTCTCTTATTGCGGCGAATTTGTCCACTGCTTTCCTCACAGCACGCGTTGTTTAATGATTAAAACGTAGGCAATTTAAAAAAAACTTCAATCGGTTTTTTGTGTTTGTGTAACAAAATATTTCTAGCTTAAATTTTTCTAACCACATGTCTTCTAGGGAAAGATATGCATCTTTCAAAACTCTAGCAAAATAAAGAGTCCCGAACTCCGAAGGATATTTTGACATACGAAGTTCTATTTTTTATTTTTACTATGGACAATTATATCCAAGATGTCATTGGTAAAAACTATCTGCCATATTTCTTTTAACTTTTTTACCTCTTTAGCACTTCCTTTTTGACCTGGTAAAAGCAAACAATATTTTTCGCAGAGGATCTTGTTTTTTGTCACTAATGGCTGTAAGTACCACTTAAAACCATGACAACCAAAAAAATCCTGGACGATTTTCTGATGGTTTCTCGGTGAGTTCTATGTACATAGCATTCTCATGGTTTTCTATCTCCTCTTGTAATTCATGTCATGTATATTCATCAGGTATAGAATTTCTAATTAAAGATCCATCCTTATCTTCACTATTTTCTCATCTAATATCTAGTTTTTTTAAGATGAGCTTTGATACGTTAAGCAAAACATTGAGGGTCAAATCTTACCCGACACTTTAAAACCACAATATAATTTTTAATTTAGTTATAAGTTATTGTTATTTACATTTGTAACATTTTTTATAAAAACTATGTTTAATATAGATTAACTTTTAATTCATAATAGTAGTCCAACTATTTCTGGTTATACCTGGAATTAGCATTATGAAGTTACATTCCACTGGCAGTCGTAATTTGTAATTTGTAACTAAATACAAGTTTAAAAACCGTTTTAACTATCCAATCTAATTACGTTTGAATATAAAATTGTTGAATCGTGAAATTGTAAATGCATGCTTTTGTATAGTAAAATAAATTTTTAAACATTGATTGATTGATTGATAACCCAATTCGTCATTCATTGTATGTTAACGAGCAATACAAGAGTTATTGCACAAAAAAATCTGTTTTTTTATCACGATATTAGGTTTTCATTTGTTAGAATACTATAATCATAAAAAAGCATTAAGAATATCTAATTTTCACAGTTCAGACTTTTGAGCTGAAGCTTAATGTTCTAAACACGGGACGAATAGTGATAAAGAGTATATGCTATTTATCTCTTATATCTCACTCTGATTGGGTACTCGAGAGATAGCAAATAGTTTTATTTTATCTCTGTATCGTTACTCATCATTAAAGACTGCCCTTACTTAGTATATTCCTAAATATTGAGAAAGATTAATAGTTTTTTAAACACAAAATTCTTTATTTCAGTTTTTAAAAATCAGCGTTTGTTGGTCAAATCTTTTTCCCTTTTTTAATGTACCTTTTTTTCAATTAAATTTTGTTTTTACTCGAGGAAATAAAGCACTAAAATGGCTTAAACCTACCGTTTTTTAAAGTAAGACAGATCGTGATGAAACTTTGTGCGTTCGATTGCATTGTTGCAGGTGAAAAATGCATTTTCCTAAGTGTATCTCAAAGTGTTAAAAAAAGAAAATTCACAACTCGGAAAATATGTATGGAAATTTGTTAAATTTTTCTACCTAGGGTTTTTTAAAGTAGTTAAACACAAATATCGGCGATCCTGAGCAAGGTACCTAGTTCTCGGTATTTACGTCTTCTGGAGTTTTATAGAAATTTGTTATAAAATTCGTTTAAACTTATATCGCAACGGCTATCCCGTTCAAGTACATAATGCCCGGTATATTCGTCTTCTCATGGACTCTTATGGAAATTCGTTTAAACTTATTATCCCAAAGTTTTTGAGGTCGCCGAACACAGATATCGCATCGACTATCCTTTTTACCTTTTAACCTGATCCAGATATGCAAATTAAAGTTGGTGGTTTTAAAAGGTTATTATATTTAAAAACAAATGCATCGCGTCTGAAATATTTCACATTAAAAATCATTTTTAAATGGCTTGTATAAATTTTGAAAAAAAAATTTTTTTCCTGCCTTTTTTATGCAAACAAATAAAACATAACTGTGCAGTATACTATATACAAATCATTAATTGAGCAGGAGAGGTATAGAGCATTGGCCTGTTCAATAGCCGAATTTAAATCCACTAGATTTTTTATTTAGGATTTTTTAAGTGATTATGTTATTTGATTAAAACCGTTTGTGCATATACTTTTATATAACAAACTGTCATTATTTTTTCGAGTAAAATCACCCTTTTATGTTTTTCGCGCCCATTTACTAACACTCCATATACCTAACATTACCTATTTGCTATGAAATATTTATACCTTATACCTAAATACTACCCAATTATATATTTTAATATAATTATATTTTCTGTTTATCGAAAAGATAATCTTAACTTTAAAAACTTGTATCAGGGTACAAACTTTAGTGCATCCAAATCCAGATTAGCGTATACATATTCTAAAACTTAAATACAACTACCTATCTGGGTGTTGTAAAATACATTAATGTTAAATGCGGTTTAAAGCATTACCATATGGGGAATACGATAACATTAATGTTTATCAGATTAATGCTGCTGCAAGTATCCTACAGGACCCATATGGTGTACTTATTGCAAGTTTTAGAGTGGTCAGTGCCGTAGTAAAAAATATTAGGTGAAAATAAGCCAATAAGGAATACAAATGTTATCAAATTATTAATAATTAATTAATTAATTAATTAAAAGAATAATTTTATAAATATAATAAGTACCTACCTTATGGTAAATACAAGGTCTTTCGCAAAGTAAACAGAACAAAAAAATTAACATTTTTTTTTTCGACAATTGGAATTTATTTTATTTTATTTATTTATATATTGTTGGGAATTGAGCCAAAGCGATAAACAAACACGCTGACCACTGGAACAACAGTTCCGCGCGGGTGGCACCAAAATTATCGTACTCCACCAACCATCTTATTTGGAACTATGATTTTTGGTTAAAAAACGAAGAAAAAAACGATTTTTTTTCAGGCCTAGCTCAATTTTTTCCCCGATGTGCACCTGCATTTCAAATTTCAGCGAAATTGTCAATAATCTTTTATTTAAATACACATTTTAATAGTAGCGAAAGTTAGTAGCAGACCTTCATGTTAATGTACGAAACTTTTTTTTACCAATTATTCTGCTTCTTATCATTATAACACTCATGTGCAAACAAGGGATTATAACTAAATAAACTAATTATTCAATGTTTTTTATCCATATACCAACATTATAACATTTAAAAAAAGATCTACCTCTCTTAACTCACCCAAACTTTACGGATAGAACCCTCATAAGCCCCAAGAAACAAATTGCTCTCTCTGTTTCCATTAAACTCTAATTACGTGCGTCTAGTAGTTAGGGAAATATATACTAAATTACCAATCGATCATTTTCAATGGGTTGTATACTCGAAAGGTACTGATGAGGGTCATCACCTAAAGGGTACGTTGTAACAAAAATGATTAGGAATATATGTACATATATGAATTAAATTTAAAAGTAATTTACATACAGCATTTCGAGATATTTTGACACAACTACTAAAGTTTAATTTGAGTTGTTAGTAGGTATTGCGGTATAAAATAGTTCTTACGTTATTACAACATTGTTCCATTTTGGGTTATATGAATTAAATACTGAGTAGAAAGTGACTTTTGTTTAAAATTTCTTTCCGACCTAGCTGTTAAAATTCAAATATTGCTCTGACCTTGGCAGTAATGCTGCTTTAATGCTACCCTGATAGTTACTAGGATTTTACTCAAGTTTTATCTTTACTTTAAACAACCATTAACAATGATTTGATTTTTAGTGATCTTTTGGTTTGCCTATGCTGAAATAAGGTATTTCTCTCAATATTGTTCTGATTTATTTGTTAGTAAAGCATTTACTTATAGTCCAGGATATGACGGTTATATGCTAGCAATTCTTTTTATATGCATAGATTTGTTTAAAATTTAGAGAGTAGGTGGAAAATACTTTAAAAATCAAAATACTCCGTATGCCAATATGTGCTTTTTCTCTGGGGGTAGTTACCACCCCAACTCGTGGTTCTTTAGAGTAAAGCACATTTTTGTCTCAAAATTTACTATTCTAGCGATTACCATGGTTTTTTTTGAGAAATATTTTTCACCCCCGAGTTGTAGTGGTAACCACCCCACAAAGGGGAAAAGCACATATTGGCATAGGGTAGATTTTAAAGCGGAGAGTATATTGAGTTTTTTTACAATTTTTCATTAAATTTGATGTATATAAAAAAATTGTATGTTTCCCTACTAATGTTACTGTCATATCTGGGACTATTATTAAAAGTTATCTTATGTCTCTATTAAACATTTCGATGGTTTGCTGGTGTTAGTTGACCGGTGTATGGCCCGCAAAAATTCCTTTGATGACTCGTTGCCGATTCCTGCTGGTTTTGCACAGTGTTTCAGATTTTTTTTTATACGTTTGTTCAAGATACCTTTTGCTGTGTGGTTGACTGGCAATGTATTTTCAGTGTTTGTTATGTTGTCTACAAATAAGGATTTTATGTGACTCCTAGAACTGTCTCTAAAATATTAAGGCTAATCATCTTCTTTGCAAGTTTGATAGGCTAGTCACTGTTCAGTAGGTGCTGGCACCCAAACTTATTTGACACGGTTAGATATTTTTGTCAGGATAACGAGGAATTTTTTAATTTGCATTTGTGCACTAGTTTGAAGACCACTTAAATGGATCTTTAAAGCTGTCTGACTATCTGTGCCTAAGTTGATTCGCTTAGATTTAGAAGTCCGTAAATTATTTTTTCTCGCGCATTGCAAGACTGCTTAGACTTTTTCTGAAATGCAGATGCATATATTCCCAGAAGTTTAGAATTTTTTATGGTTTTGCTACTACTGTAAGTTGCTGCTTCTAAACCCGTTTCAATCTTAAACCCGCCTGTGTACCAGATGTAACCGTAAAGCTTGGTTTGAGTGCTCTTATTTTAACATTCCTCGCGTTGATTTATTTTTACTTGGAATGTTTCCTAAGTGAGGTACATATTTAAGAAACATATGGTCTAATTTCATTACTCAGATGTCTTCTACAATGTTCTGCTTTATTTTGTTTTTTCCTAATGCATGCACATTTAGACCTGTTAGAGTGACTATAGCTCTAATCCTGCTTAGGAAAGTACTTTTACTTTAACTGCAGTTGTACCTTTGAGTTGAATGGAACATTATTTACTCTTTAAATAAAGCTGCATAAAATGTTTTTCTGACTCAAAGAATAATTTGACTCTTATGATTCATATTACATTTAATTCTGCAATAATTCTTATACTTAACAACCATTTTATAACTACTCTTCTCGTTTTAATTTGAATTTTAGTGTTGCCTTGATTCAAACCTTGCTGTGAGCTTAAAAGTAAAGCTACGTGGAAGCGGCTCTTGCTTTAAACATTTTCTGACTTAGCGAGAACAGTAACCTAAATTAAAATAACATCTAACTTAGCTATTAACTCCGACCTAAAAGTTACTCTTTGGCTTTTAAGTAGCGGTAATATTTACTCAATTGTTGTGTAGAAAAGAGCTTTAACTTTACAATCTATCTAATTTAGGTTTTAAAATAATTTGTAACTCTCCAATTGTGTTGCTACAAGTACCTGCACTTACTCCCGTAAAAAAGCTGTGTAGACTTAAGGTCTTATAGGTACTGTTTCGGAAAATGATACTACAGCAACTGCAGCTTTACTTTTTAGTTGCACAGAATACTGTTTATTCTTTAACGAAAGTTTAACATTTTGCTGTGATACCTGTTAAAATTCTGCATAGAATATTTGTATGACTCAAAGTTTAATTTGACTCTAGCTGTAATTATTCACATGACTTTTATTTCTGCAACGAATTTAAATTTTATTATGTACTTACAAAAAGTTAAAAAATTTAAGTTGATGCTTAATTTTGTTTCAGCCCCCTTCGTATGTTTTCTGGTACCACAATAACCGAATGATCAACTACGATGTTGAAAGAGGTGTCAACGTAACTACTGATTTATCGGAAAAAATTAGTATATTAACGATATCCAATGCAGTTACTCGTCATTCGGGGAACTACTCATGCGTACCCAGTAACGCACAACCTGCAAGTACTTATGTACACATTCTTAATGGTAAGTATACCAACAATGGATAAACTAGTGTAGGTACCATATTTCAGATTTTCGTTGTAGAAAGTCCATATTTTATTTTGAATTTAAATTAAGTGCGTATAATATATTTTATTTTAAAATTTCTGTTACATTTGGTCTAATCAAACATTTGTTCACGCTAGAAATATTTAAAAGCCAAACTTTTCACCATTTCTCCTATTCCGTTTAGAAAAAAAAGATTTTACGGAGCGAATTAAAAGGGATTTTTTTGGTTTGTTTATATTTCTTACAGCATTTCCACTCAGATCTCAAAAGTTCTGGCAAAATGAATTATTTCTTTTATTTAGTTTAAGTTGCGGTTGTTTCCTTTATAGTGAATTTAATAAACAGGTATGTGAGCAAATACCTACATCTCCAAGATTATTATTGTTAATTATTTGAGTCAACAAATTTGTTTCTATCCGATTTTAAAAATAGGGTAGGTACGTACCGCAAGTAAGTTTAATCTATTTATATAAAAGGAGTAGTTTTCACTGATTGAGGTATAGATAAACGCACAGCCGCCACCGCTGATGTAAGAACCGTGAAATTTGCAAAGATGTTTATTTTCATAATTTGAACACACCCTAAGAAGAAATTTTAAAAAATTTTAACTATGCAGGGGTAAAATAGGGTTTAAAAATTTGTATGAAAAAATCTTTAAATTGGCTACGATTTTTATAAAAATTAAAATCAGATTCTTAAAAATATTTCACGGTTTATTAGAATTATTGGGAGCAACTGAACTGCGCCTAAATTACATTAACAAATTACCTGGGTGTCTGAACTGCGCCAGACATTTTTCTTACCTGTACATGATTTAATAGCTTCCTGCATTGCACCAATTTTTTTTGTTTAATTTGGGTTGGTTGTAAGTTCTATATTTAAACAAATCGTAGGGGGTGGTATTATTATTAATGGATAGTAAAAAATAAGATAAATTTATTATCATTTTCAGTTTAAAGACATTTTAATTTTTGAAATTAAACTTTATTTAATAATAAAACATTTATTCGTGAAGAAATAATTAGAAACATAATTAGTAATCCAATTGAAGACCATAATGTAAAAAGGTGTTAACTCATTTTTTTTAGTTTTGAGAAAAATTGAGTCAAAGTTAAACAACTGGAACTTTTTAACTAACCCAGTTTTAAATAGTTTTAGGTGTCATAATACATTGTGATACTTTGAAAAAACTTGTAATAGGTCAGTTTTTACAAAAATGTATCTGTTATCAATAATACTGTCACGGGTCAAAATTTACTATAGTAACTAACGAAATTGCTTACCTTAATTTGTTATCATTGTAGTGTTTATTCAAGTAAGAAATCGGTTGATTTAAGTTGTTTATAGTTAGTTATCAATTTATAAATATATTCAGTAGTTGCTAAAATCGATTTTATTTGTTATTATGGTTTGAATTATTGACATTTCATTTACATCTGTCTTGTAAGCGCAACTTCGTTCTTTTGTCAATAGTCCGACGGTAGTGTATTGCAGCCAATGATCAGTCGCATTTTTAACTTTATTGTTAGTATCAAAAATAAATAGGGAAACTAAGTAATGTTGGGTTATTTATTGTTAGTTAATTAAAATAATAAGATTAAATGTATCAGATAACCTCTGTTTGTTCATGAGTGGCTGGCTGAATTAACCATGGTTATTGTCAGTATCGTAGTAGAGGCCATCATGTTTCGTACTGAAGTGTGTCAAATCTAAGTGAAGTTTGATAATCGAAGTCCCTCTTTCTTTTTGACTCCTGTCTCTCGTAGTGAACGCGTGTTAATCAGAAAATTTTTGGGAACTTGATTGCATCCCTGTACATCGGGGGCGACGTAGGTTGGATTTGTGTAATTAAGTTCCATCTGTCTCCATCGAAAACTGTGTAGAAGGTATTTTGCTGGATTTTGGTGAATTTGTTGGAGATTTCGGCTTGTCCGGATTTTTATTGAGATTTTCTATTGGTAAGTAAGTCATGCTTCAGTATTCATGTGATTATTTGATCTTTATGTTCCTTTTTGTCCCTTATGAAACAGACAGTAGCGGGGTCTGGTATTTTTGGAACCTTTCCTTTTTTTTTTTGGATAACCATCGTGGTTGGAGCTTGTACGACATTGCATTTAGCAGCGAGGAAATTGTTTTCTTTTGTCCTAAAACTTACCCAACTATCAACTGGGATATCGTCTCACGAAAAAAGAACCCTATTTTGTTTTAAATAGGTAAGTTATATAATTACGTTTTAATAATTTAATGACGCCATATAATCAATTTTTGGTTAAAATTCCTATTTTATATGAATATTTCTTTTGTATCGTCCACAGGGTTTTATTTTGTTTAACTAGACTCCTTTTAGTTTTTTTTTACTATCGAAATTGATTTTTGTACTATTATGAATTAATTTTATGTGAACTTTGATTTAAAGTTATAGTTATAATTTTGTAAGGACTAGCCAGTAAAAATTAAGTTTGTTAAGCACATTTTGATTATTAGTTTTGATCATTAATTATAAATTCAGTAAAATCAGCTTCTAAATGTTGTAAAACTCATTTAAATTCACTTTTGTTCTTTCATTGTTATACAAGTATCAGTCAATATGTCTAAATTGTATTTAAGTCAGTAAAGTAGAGTAATGTTATTAAATCAGATTAATTCAAGGAGTCATTCAAATCTTTTTAACCTAATGTTAATGCTTAATTACGATTTTAGGGTTTTTAGTTACCGGCTACAGTTTTTTAGTTACGGGCATAAGTTTTGGATATAGGCTTCTTTTGAAAGTAGGCCTGATACTTGGTTCGAGCATACGTTTGTTGTTTGGTGTAGCCTTTTTGGTTTTGGGATAAGGCTTGATTTTGGGATCGACCCAAGTATTGGTGAAGCCTGGGACTACAGCAAAACTTATTAGTTTAACAGATAAGCTATTTTAGAATTAAGTCGCAACCATTGTAGTTAAGATTTATTTTTCTTGTTTTATTTGTATTGCGTGTGATCACACTTACTTGTTAATATTCTTTTGGAATAATTCTCACATATTCTCAGTTGTTGTTTTAAATATTGATAGCGTGTCAAGCACGAGGTTTGACTATTGTGAAAATTTTCAATTTCTTATTTTATTTATTAAAGAAAGGGTCTAGTGGAAATTTTAGTTTTATTTAGCTCACTTATCGTTATTTTCAGTTATAGTGCAATTCGAATAGTACCGTTTAAAATTCTAAATTTACTTGATTATCTCCAGTGGGTGAAGTGGTGCCTGGGACATCAGGGGTTTCCGATTTTAACCGTCTAAATCGGTGGCGCGACTCACTAGTACTTGTTTACTTACCTCTACGGCTGAGCTGGGCACTAATTTGCCAGTAGAGAGACCACTACCGAACTCAGCTGGAGTTGTATTTCTTTTAGTTCATTTCTTTATTTTTCTTAATTTGATTTATGTTTTAAACTCATTAAAATACGTGGCAATACTATAAAAAAAAACAAAAAAAAATGAGTTAACACCTTTTTGAAAACGATTCTCATTACGTGGACCCAATCATATGTAAAAAAAACGTGTTATGTCTACAAAAACTTTTTATTGTGCAAAAATCTTTGAATCAAAAACAGATTTTTACAGAAATACATAAACATTTATTTTTAATTTTCTCCCCGTTTTAAATTATAATAAAATCCTCTGAAGTTTTCTGGGATAAAAGGAATTTTCTCTTGAATATTGTCATATTTTTTTGCTGCAATAGCTTTGGATTTGTCAATATTCACTAACAAATTATCATTTTCTACTCGAGTCCTATTCATCTGTCTGTTCTTCCGTATGTCAACAATAGTCCAATCCTCAGCCTCGTCAAACGAGTATTTATATTTAGTTATCCCAAAGTCTTCAACTTGAATCCAGCGCACTTCCCTAAATAAAAGTTTTTGATTTTCTTCAGATTTTTTTCGATCTATAAGTCCTAGTTTCCTTGGCAATTCCTTAATGTCAATGAACTTATCTGCCATTCTTGTTATATTGAAAGGCGTTGTTCTCCTTGCTTCTGTCATTATTGATACGTATTGATCCACAGTATAGATATTTTGATGTTTTTTGATCGATTTTTCTACTGCAGCGAAGTCTCTATCTGAATCCATAAAAGTGTGACCCACCTCAGGAAACTTATGATCAATTTTCTTAAATGTGCCAGATTTTATCAAATAATGCCATAAGCACACAATGTAGAAGTTTTTGTTCTGACCTCCTGCCGAATCCTTCATGCTAACAAGTGATCAAAACTTTTGTCTTCTTCCTTGATATTTTCGAGAAATGCCAACAATGAACTGCATACTTCCTCAGGCCCACGAGATCCCTGGTCTTCAGTCCAAATATGAAAATATCCTTTGCCGTTCTGTTGCTGTGCTGTAACTGAATGAACTCCTAAATTATACAGCCATACTTGCCTGAGGTAAAAAGCTTTACTGGTTGAAATTTTTGGCAAAGGAAGTGTTTTCTGCAAATCGAAAGTAATATATAGAGTTTTTTTATTATTTCTTGCAGTTTCGCGATCAGTTTTCTGTTGGTCAAAAGCTTTTTAAAATTTGGCAACATGCTCGTCATTTACTTGTACATCACATACTTTACACGTATCCGTTTTGGGAGTCCCAAAACCAAAATTAAACTCATTTGCAAAAATATTTCTGTATATGGCAAAAGAAACAGGAACAGTTGTTTCATCCGCACATTTTTCTTTATACAACTGGTACATCTTTCTTATAGATAACCAGGGAGAAAGATATAATCGATTTGGATTTTTATTTCTTGAGTAATGGGACATCTCAGAGGGAAAGGATTTGATGTGCTCCGCTACAGAATTTCGTCTTTCTTCAGGAGTCTTTTTAGGTCTGTTATGATGACGTCCTCTTTCATCCTTTCCTAGTTAAAAACTAAATGGGAAATCAAATGTTCTTATAGAACTTTAACTAGTTAGTACAATAAAAAATAGGTACCTACCTTTCAAGTGCTGATAAAGCCGAAAAAACACCGAATAATCACATAAACTCCACACGTGTCAAACGTAAACAAAATATGAATGCTAATGCAAAAAGGTGTTAACTCAAAAGTTAACACCATTTTGCCTACGAAATATGAGTTAACACGTTTTTCAAGTCATAAAGATATTCATTTGCACAGATAACACCTTTCTGATTGTTTGCCTATGCTAAGTGAGTGCCATCTATGACTCGAAAAATTTACTAGTGACGAAGAATCAAGTTAACACCCTTTTGCAAAGAAAATTTGCGAATTAAAAAAAAATGAGTTAACACCTTTTTGTATTATGGTCTTCAATTAATATTCTTAATCAATTTAAGGATGGTTAGTGTACAGGTTGGGTCAAAATAAGAAAGTATATTATAATAAACTGAAATATAATTGTTTTATTTTCAAATAATAAAATACAAAGGTACAAAATATAACTAATACTACAAAATTATTAATGTCTAAAAAATAAGCTAAGATACATGCAAACCTTCAAATTTATACGAAACACACTTTACAAAGTCATAACGACAAATTTATTTGTTTTTCAACTGCGCAATTTTAAATTCAATAAACTTTTGTTTATTTAAAATTTCCTTTCTGATGTACCTGCTTTCATTTTGAATTATTGAATTTATTTTTATATAAGTGTCCGTTTGGGCGCACCCGAACTGCGTCCAAAAATGAGTCAGGTACAAAAGCAATTAAAAAGGGATATAATCCCCTGCCTGAACTGCGTTCAAACTAAATGTTTAGATGTTTATGATATGATCCGTAATTACCTGAATGACCCTTTTAAGATAAATGTTGTATTCCTAATATTTAAAAATTGAGAATTTTAGTATGATTTCTATCTTTGTAGTAAACGGTTCAAATTTCAATTATTTGTTTAATTAAAAATGCAGTTCACGCAGATGTTAAGTGAAAGGGGCAACCCTTTAATCATTCACGACAAATTCAAATTTTGTGATATGAAAAAAACTGGTGAATGGGTGTGGTATTGTACCAATAAAAAATGTGCAGCCAAAGTATATACTATTAGTGAAGACCTTGTCTTTTCAAAAAAAAGTGGTGATCATAATCATGTTTTAAATGAAGATGTCTTACAAAGACAAAAGATAAATAATTCAGTGAAGCGAAAAGCTGTAGATGAGTTGGCTGAAAGACCTTCTAAATTAATTCATCGGGAATTGGCGATACAAAACGAAACTTTAGACAGTATAACCCTCAAAGACATGCGATACATTCGTAATAATATTAATCACACCAAATTAAAATTGGTGCCAAAGTTACCTAAATCTATAAATGAAGTTCATGAGTTCTTAAATAATGTGAATACTAACAGCACAAAAGACGAACCATTTCTACTAATTAATGATATGGAGACTAATACTGTAGTGTTCTCTTGTTCATCCAACATTGAATTTATGTGCAAGCAAGACGTATTGTTTGTTGATGGTACATTCGATTACAGCACAAAATTTTTTTTGCAACTTTTTACCATCCACGCATACGCGAATGAAATGTATGTTCCTGTTGCCTTTTGCTTGTTAAAAGACAAAAGTAAAATAAGTTATGTGAGAGTGTTCCAACTTATAAAGAAGGAGATTCATGACATGGGATTTATCCTGAAACCAAAATGTTTGGTAATAGACTTTGAGCAAGCTATTCATTCGAGCGTGTCAGAAGTTTTTCCAGAAGTGCAAATAATAGGTTGTAAATTTCATCTTGCACAATCATGGTGAGTAATACTCTTTTTATGATAAATATTTCCCTAAAAAATATGTCATTTTTAGGTGGCGTAAAATACAAAAACTTGGTCTGAGTACAGAATATAAAGATATGGGTTTCACCATTGGGAAATGGCTACATAATATATTTGGGCTGTCCTTTTTATCTCCACCAGAAGTAGAGGAATCATTTGTTGATGATTTCATGGCCGAGAAACCAGATGATGAAAGAGTTACTCAGTTTTGTGACTATTTAGTAGAAACATATATCGATACTGATTCTAAATTTCCACCAAAAATATGGGCAGCCAAAACTTCTTCTCTTTGTAGAACTACTAACACTTGCGAGTCATTTCACTCCAAATTTAGCGCTTATTGTCCTACTCCACATCCTAATATTTATATATTTTTAAAGTCTTTAATTAATATACAAACAGATACTTACGTAAGAATGAATTCTGTGTTAAAACATGAAAAAAGGCCTATAAGGAACGAAATTTTAAATAAACAAAAATATATCCAATTGAACATTGTGCAATATAAGATTAATCAATTAAATAGATATGACTTTGTCAAATGTGTCTCGTACAAATTTAATAGTATTGTTTCAATTTAATTATTTTATTCAATAATATTTTTTTTTTATATTAATAAAGTTATAAATTTTACCTAGTCGGTTTTACTTATATATCCCATCCCGCAGTTCGCATATTTTAATTTGTACATACTAAATCAAAATATTTTTTGAACGCAATTCGGGTGTCGGCTTATAGGACTGGATTATTTTGGACGCAGTTCAGGTGCACCGGTCCGTTTGCATGTCTATTAAAGTTTTTAAAAAATAATTAATATTTGGATGGAATGAGCTGTTTTCTGATTTAAATTATGAATGAAAAGATTCACAAGAATTGGTTGTCCTAGTTAAAGAAGAAGTATTTTCTGCCCACACTTCTGGTGGAAATGTTGAATTTTTATCAATATAGTTTTCCACTAGGTAGTCGGCAAATTTATTAATTTGTTTATTCTCTGGTTTGTCCGCCATGAAATCCTCTGCAAAACAATCACCAGCAGGAGCAAGAAACGTTAAGCCAAAAATATGTCTGAACCAATTTCCAATAGCGGAAGATCTATTTTTATATTCAACTGACAGTCCTAAATTTTGAATTGAGTCAGGTGAAAGCGACAGCCAATAATTTTTATTGACGGCCACATTTTTTTAACTCCTTCATGAATTGCCACTTCAAAATCTAATCCTTCGGTTCCAATGAGTAACCATGAAGTTCACACTTTTCCTTTAATTTTAATATCGCAGCAGAATATGTAGATTTTTGTTTGTCTTTTAAAAGACAAAATGCGACAGGTACATAAAATCCTCCACTATACGCGTGTATAGTAAAAAGTTGACAAAAATACTTTACACAGTATTCAAAAGTACCAGCCATGTACAAAGTTTTTTGCTTGCAGAAAAAATTCCATATTACTAGCACAAGAAAATATAACTAAACTTTGATGCATATCGTTATCCAGTAAAAACTGTTCTTGTTTGACAGTTTTTACATTTACAGTATTTAAAAATTCTTGCGATTCTTTCACTGATTTTGGTAACTTTGGCATTGTTTTTAATCTTGAATATGTTATATTATTTCTAATATATCTGTTATCCTTTACCGTTATATTTTGCAAAACTTCTGCACTGTTAGTTTCCAATTCCTTCCTGATCAATTTAGCTGGCTTTTCTGCAATGTTTTCTACTGCTTTCCTTTTAACAGAATTGTTAATTTTTTGGCGATTTAACACGTCCAATTTAACCAAGTGATTATGTTCATTAATCATTCGTTAATATACTTTATTGATTGTATATATTGTTGCAGCACATTGTTTGTTACAACATCTCCATCTCATCTCTTCTGTAGATTTTACTACACTTACTTTTCTGAATTTATAGTCTTTAAGGACAAGCAGTTGTTCTCCGCGTTTACTTGCAGGTATACTTTTAAAATGTTTGGAATAATTATCTATTATAAATGTCTAGTATCAATGGCGTTCCAACAGGATATTACCGACGAGAAAGTCGAATTTCCAAATCCCTTAAAATTCTTTGAAAATCAATCCTGTATTTGTAAAATAAGGCTTAATATCGTCTATTTAAAATAATTTTGATGTCATAAGATGCATTTCTTAGCAGATTTGGGGATTCCATTCGGTTTAAATCCTAGATACCATAATTTAAACAAATTATCCTAATATTGCAGGTAGCCATATTAAAAAATAATCTTTTTGCCTGGCGCAATTTGGACAGCGATTTAAATTTAATTTTATTACTTTCTTATCTGGGGATTAGTTTGGCGCAGTTCGTGTGCGTCCGAATTATTCACCCTTAGGGTGTCAATAAAAGATGAAAACTTTGTATGGATAATATTCCACAAGACCACAACTACTCCGTTTGATATGAAAATTATGCGGACTCATAAAGACAAATTATTGAAAACGATAAAAACACTAATTACCCATCATTAAAACACTTAGTTAGTAGGTACGGAGTAACTATTAGTGCATTTGCACACGGGTCGACGCTCGTTGTGGTCGACTCGATTCCAGTCGCGTATGCCTCTCCCCTCCACTCAGGTTCCTTAAGAAATTGAGCTCCGCCGACAGAGCTTTTTGTGGTTTTCTAGAATCGCAAAAACCCTCGTTTATAACGATCCTCGCCACTTTAAATATCTGTCGCGAGATGCAATCAAACTAAATCGACCAATGTGCGGACGGCAAACGCTCGAGTCACAGGTATCGTACATGACAAGCATGACGTGCGATTTTAAACGACTCGTGTGTGGCGGCGATTGCGCTACATGCGTCCGTCTTCATTTAGTTGCAAAACGAAAAAAACCTAAAAGACTGGCTGCGATGTCAGATTCCTAACAATCTTAAAAATTTGTTAAAAAATGTTTAAAAAATAGAAAATCATTTAAAAAATTGTTAAATAAAATCGTAACAACCTGTTTAAAATCGAGAAAAGTGTTGGAAATCGTAAGAAAGTACGTAAAAACTTAAAGTATTAATAAATATTCTGATGATATTAAAAAAAAATTATCAAAAATCTTAAAAAATAGACGAAAAAGCAAGAAAGATTGTTGAAAATCCTGAAAAAACGTTAACATCGGGAAAATTATTTATAATCTTAAAAAATTGTTGAATATAATAAATTTTTTTTGAAAATCCTTATAAAATGTTACAAAACATAAACATTTTGTTGGCAATCTTAAAAAAGCGTTAAAAATATTGAAAATCTGATGTAAATCGTAAAAAAAAAATTTAAGTTTTAAAAAAAATTTGACAATGGTAAAAAAATATTGTCAATTATAAAGTTATCTTAAAAACGTAACAAAATTAAAAGAAATTCTTGACAATCTTAGAAAATTGTTAAAAATAGTTAAAGAAATCATAAAAAGAATATTGAAAAATCGTAAACGATTGTTTAAATTTGTAAAAGATTGTTGGAAATCCTTAAAAATGTGTTAAATCATACAATATTTTAAAAAAATGTTGAAAAATTATTGAAAATATTGACAAATTGTCGAAAATCGAAAAAAAAGAACCGAGTATATATTAAAAAAAAAATGTAAATAAAAAAGTAGGAAGTCGAAAAAACAAATAAAAAATGACAAAAATATGGAAAAATTCAAACTACAACGAAAAAAGAAAAGTAAAACCTGCAAACAGACAAAAATATAATAAAATCGACAAAGACAAGAATCAATCAAAACAAAACAACATAAAAATTAATTCTTGGGCGGTACGAAGTTCGCCGAGTCAGCTGGTAAAATTATAAATGTTTGTTTTATAAAACTCTTAATTGTATTGTAGCTGTCTACGACTGATATATAAATATTTAATCTACTTAAACAACATACTCCATTTATCTGGTTTACTTCATAAATTATGAAAAGTCCAAAACAGAAACTTATATATACAGTGCTCTTCATAATTCTCCAAACGCTCTTTGATGAAAAAACTAATTATCTTTATGCGAAAACATACCTTTCCGACGTTCATATTTCACTTTCCACGAATGCAACATTGTGATAACGGTTCTAAATTACCGCTATTACACCAAAAAACATGATGCATGCTAAGTAGACTCGAAAGGAATATATATTTCCATGAAGGAATTGAAATACTGAGGGATAGTGCAACTCTAAATAAATTTATTAATAAAGTAGATATAAAAACAGTTTTTACCTATTATCAACGTATATTATCAGGCAAGGTTATGAAATCGGTTGAACGTGTTGTTACAAGTAGGATTATGAACTATTTTGTATCTTTTGCTGGGCACAGTTTATGTTATATCCAGGTAAAACCTTTATGGCAATTTTAAATGATGTAAAATTTATAATGCATATTTTAAATTCATGTATAACCAGATATTTAACCAATGATACTTTACTAGAGGTAACTAGAAACCAAGCAGATTTCATTACTTATTTTGTCTGTCAGGAAATATAGTCAGACATGGCAATGATCAATCCCACCTCCGAATATTGACCTGAACGTAAACACAGAACTCGTGCGACAATAGCAGCAAGCTAAGACTAACAAGTAAAACTTTATTGTTTTCAAACTTTGGTTTTCGAATTTCCAAGAGATATCGTTGACTAAAAAGCATAATATGACGTTAGAGGCGTTGAGCCTTAATCCCACTGTTGATTTTTTGACACTTTTACCCTTCGAATGGATTTGTCCACCAAATCTTTGAACCTGCAGTTTCTCTCCTAAGCAGGATAACTCTTGCAACGACGAGTCATCAGTAGTGTTAATCCAACCAGTCTCACGACGGTCTAAACCCAGCTTACATTCAGTTTAAACAAGCGAACAATTGACGCTGGGCGATTTCTGCTGCGCAATAAGTGAAAGAGTATTTCGTATTGTTCTAATACATCTTTAATCTAATATTTACAAACAATTAAATACAGCAGTTCCAGTCACCAGAAGCATCCGTCGATACCTATAAAACAGAAATTATGCAGGACTGGAATACCTGTTTTACCAATTAGTTTAAACGTATACAGAACTAAATTCCGGCAGAACGCAGTGTGTTAAGAATAAATAATTTTATTTCTAATTTAATAAAGGTTCCTTCTGAAGTCCCACAGGGTTCTTATTGCGGACCTATTTTATTCAATTTATTTATTGCCGACATTGCGCAAGTTTTGCATGGGGCAGATTATCTTTTGCTTGCCGATGATCTAAAGATTTTTAAAAAAATATCACGTAATAATGATTGTATTACTCTGCAGAATGTGGTAAATAGATTGTATAACTGGTCAGAATCAAATTTACTAGAATATAATATTAAAAAATGCTTCGCAATAACGTTCACAAGATGCTTAACAAACTACTATTTTGATTACAAAATAAATGACAAAATGATTAAAAGAGTAGATGAGATACGAGATCTTGGAATCTTATTTGATGCTAAAGTAACTTTTAAAAGTCACATTGACATTTCATCCAAAACTTTAAAGAACCTAGGCTTTTTAATAAGAAACAGCAAGGATTTAGCAGTTAACAGTATCAGACTTATTTACTTATCCCTTGTCAGGTGAATTTTAGAATATGATTCAGTAGTTTGGTGTCCACTTTATAAGTGTGATGTTGCAAGTATTGAACGAGTTCAAAGGAGGTTTGTTAGGCAGTTTGTATATAAGTTAGGCATTAATTGGAGTAATATAGAATACAAGGAAGCTTGTAATATAACTGGTCTTTCGTCTCTCGAAAAGCGAAGGCATGATGCGGATTTGTTGTTCTTGTTTAAGTTATTGAATGGAGTGGTAAATTGTCCTGAACTTCTGGCCTTATTTCAGTTTAATATTGGATCTAGGGCTAGAAATAGACCATTACTTTACGAACATGCTTATTTAACTAATTATGGGCGTCACAGTTCAGTGGCGCGTTTATCTTGTGAACTAAATAACCTGTCCTTTCATTGTGACATATTTTTCAATTCGTTTTTTATGTTCAAAAAATTATTACAGCAAACATAACGCTAAACCTATTTGTACTATTCAGAATGTGATTTTTTTTTCTATTATCTTTTGTTAGACTTACTATTTTATATATATTTTTTTTCTATTTCTATTATTGTTTGAAATGGTTTAGCCGTAAATAAAGTACTTTTTTTTTAACTCGATTATGGTGGGACATATTTTAAAAAGCAATACAGTACTTTTAGTCTATATATTTTTGTGTCTTTATGACTGTATGCAAAACTAAAAGTACAACCCTCGTATCGACTAGCGGAGTATTTCGTATTGTTTGATAGATTTGTACTCAGATTTTTGTCACAAATTTAAATAATTTAGCTTTCTTGATTGCTTGACTATTTAACTCAGAATGAATGTAAATGTTTTATGCATATTTAACGAGACACAGAAAAGAGAACGATGGAAAGTTTATTAGGCATATAATAAAATGTAAATATTCTGATTAAAATTTAAAACAAGCCTTTTAGATTGTTAAAGTTAGTGTTGTTTTATATAATTAAAGAAAATTGTGTTAAATAAGATGTTGGAAAGCTACATGCCTGTAAAGTTACTGATTTAGAAACAGAATTGTAAAATCAGTTCTTACATAATAATATAATCCTCTAGAGATATACTTATCTTAAACAATATTTTGTGGTTTCTACTGGACATTTATAACCACAACGTAAGTTATAAAACATATTTTACAAGATAGTTCTTCCTTTTATTGGCATATGGCCATAAAAATAGTCGAACAATGCCAAATCTAAAAACAAAAAAGTATACAGATGTTAGGCACCAGGAAAAGCAAAGGATACAAGTAAAAGCCAACTATGTATTTTCCAAACAAAACGTTCAGGCTGTGAAATATTGGCAAGTTTAGTTTGAAATAAAAGCCATTTGAAGACGACTTAATGCTCCGTTTCATGGCTTTCGAAAGAATTATTTTGACTCGCGCCCAGGGAAAGCTGTCGTTGTAAATTTCGACCGATTTCGTAGGTCACTGGTATCACCTAAATAAAGAATATCTTTATAAAGATTTAAAGAAAATTTTTCCTCCGGTTACTTTTTTACTATCATATTATAATCAACCATCAAATCTGTTGTTTTTATTTTGATCCTTTTGTAATAACTTTTTAATCTATTTATTATGGTTTGAATACAGAGAAGTTTGAAAAGTAAACAGTCAAAATAATTAAATACCATTCAATTTTTTTTTTAAATATTTTTTGTTTCTTTTTCTTTAGTTTTTTTACACATAGATTGAGGAGACGTTGGAAACGCTTTTAAAAATCAGAATTTAAAAGGATGGTTTAAGAAATTTTTTAAGAAATGTTTTTTATTTTTATGGGTAATGTTTTAATCGTGTTTCACTAACATATTATGATACAGAAAATATGTAAGTGGCTTCAAAGACTTGGAAGAAATACAAGATTTAAAATAGACATGCTTGTGTCTTGTATGTTTTTTGTGTCTTATTGGGTTTGAAGTAAATATAAACTCGTAAACAAAATTAAAAAACCACTTAACACAAACAATTCAATAAATATTAAGTATAAACAAAAACGTGGACAATTAATTTAAAGTTTTCCAAATGCACCTAGTACCATGGCCTCCTTAACTTGTTATTAGATACTGTTATTATTTTTGATAACCTCTTGAGGGGTACTTTCTGCTATTACTACATCTAACAGTTAATTATTGTTAACAGGTGAGGGTCTATGACTGCGATTTTTTTATGTCATATTGGTGCTCTATGGGATTTAAGTCCAGAAAATTGGCTGGCCATTCCATTAAGTTAAGGTGAATTACATTTAAATAGTTAACCACTTAGGTACCTTACCACGTGGGGACGAACATTATCTTGCATAAATACAAAATTCGATCCCACGAAAGGAGCAAATTATGTTATATGTTTAAAAACGATATTTTGGAGATAATGATCCGCATTCATGAATCTCATGTCAACTCTGTGTGGCTATTACAACAGATTTCTTCAAAGTGGAATTTTGGGAACAATATTGTTGCTCGCAAATCTCTGTTCAGGCCTTCGCCAACAGACTCACGTTCTTCATCCGAAAATTATAAGTTGATCCTAGTCTCATCTGAGAACAAAAATATCTTCCAATTGTTAACCGTTTAGTTTAAATGGAAACAAACGAAATGTAGTCTTGTTCCCTGGTTAACAAATGTTTTTTCCGGTCTTCCACTGTTCAATGCAGCTACATTTAAATTTTCTTACAGTTAGAGACAATATCAGTACATTGCGAGTAATATTCCACTCATTTTGTTACATTGTATCAGTACACATGCAGAAAGAGCTCATCTCGTTCATCTGTAGACTTGTTGCGCCTCTGTCCATGACTGCGATTGTAAGATCCTATCTAGTTGATGCGTTTAACCATATCACTTATAGTGGAATAAAATTTCCCAACAAATTAGCAACATCACGCATAGAGTATCCTTCTGCCAGTAAAATTTCATGCCTTTACCGCGTCCTTTACTGATAAATCTCTGCCACAATTCAGCTTCTACTACTTAAACTTTTGAAGCAACTTCTTCTTAACAACACAACACCTTTAAGCTCAACTTTTAAATAATTTTAACAAAAAGAACTATTTGACAGCAAGTATCTACATTATTAAATAAGACCCATCCCTATTGGTAAATAATTAATAACCCTATTCATGAACATCATTTTGAAAGTTAAAGCACAAAACGAGTTTATTAACAAGCTCTACTAATGGCTGTATTACAACGATGAATTTTTGCTGATTTTTAATTTGTTTTTGGTCTGTAGAATGACCAGAAGCATTATTTGTCATAAATAAAGAAACTAGGTACATCTATTACTTAAAAAAAAAGAAGTTTATTTCCGGTTTGGTAAACTAATTTTATCAATTAAATAACTTTTTAAACGTAGGAATAATGAAAACGTATAAAACTTAAACTGCATATTTAAATTTCCTCACAGATTACAAGAGCTGTTATTTTTTTCTCTAACTTAAAACTACCTAATATAAACAGTTATACATCTTTTACTTCGAAACAGGAAAGAGAAATTTATTTACATAAATGCAATTGCGAGTCATATTCTGGTGCCTAAAGTTTGAGCGCAAAAGAAAACGCGTCACTGGTAGCGTGGTTTATCTGAAATTTTCATACTTTTCATTTTTGCACATCGTTTGTCACAGTCTCTATACCGGAGGCCATATCTCGCAAATAATGTCAACTTTCATGTGGATATATTTATAGAATGCAATATTTTCTAAAAGAGAAATGTATGATACTTTGAGGTATTATTGTGTTTTGAGAAATTTAAGATAATGAAGAAAATTGTGCAAAAGGTTGACATTTATTTTAAAGGAAGTATGTTCCAACAGAATGTTAAATATTAAGTCAAAGCATATTTGTAACAGCTATAAAAGTAAGATATGTTATAACGTGTATGGAATTGGTTACATTCAAAACGAGTAGAAAAGTTTGGTACATGAGTGTAGTATGATTTTATTTTCCTACTTGTAAAATCTTTTTGTATTTTTTAAAATGCCTAACAAAATATATTGTATTATTCGTTTCAAGTTCGTGCGGACTTGACCTATCCCATTTTAATGAGTGTTTGCCTTTTATTGTATTACATTACCTTGTTTTGATCTTTACAGGTTTGGGTTTCATAATTTCATGAATTCACAAATTCAAGTACTCTTCTAGTATTGTAGCCGACTGAAGCATTTGAAAAATTTTTGTTATTTAGTGTTGATATTTATTCTTCTACATATGTTATTGTTATTAAATTTATTAGTGTTGTGTTTTTGTTTGGTTGGTTTATCACTGTTTACCAACTACAAGTAGTCGGTCAGTTTTTAACACAATTTTAATGATATTATTGCCAAAACTTTTTTTACAATATTAATGAATACCAGTTTAAACATGGTTTTCAAATTAGTATATTACATAACAAGAGTAGTAAGTGACTAATCTTAACAGTTACCTAAGCTGACACTTTAACGCTCAGGGCCGTAATAGGATCTATATTATACCAGCAGGTACCGACTTTTCTTTTGAACTTTTTTACTGAACCGCGGCATAAAAGCAAATATATTCTTTTTCGTAAGCCCAACAAAACACGCTATCATAAAGTTCCTTTATTAGATCATTATCCCTCGCATCTAAAAAATTATTGTCCCGATTTTCAATTTCTGGTGTTAGCCACGACTGCAACACATTGATCAAAAAATAATAAATAATGTAAACCAACAGTAATTATAAAACAAAAAAACATTACACTAATAAATAAAAGCAGCAAAAAGGTTTCTGCTTGAATTACATCAAGGTTTGTTCTACGATCACGTGAAATATATTTTTAATACGTTGTTTTATTACATATATTTAACGTTTAATGACATATTTAATATTTGTGTTAGCACATTTATTTGAATTAGGTTTTAAATTAAAATTAGTAATCAAAAAATTAACAATTTTCTGCTTTAGAGTGGAAAGTGACAGATGGTGGCAAACGCCAACTTTCTATTAGCAATTTGAATGTAAAAAAGCCAACTTTTAATAATATTCGTAGTAAAAATACAGTAGTATTTGTTTCAAGTTTGTACGGATTGACTAACCTTAACAGTTACCTAAACACTTTAAAGCTCAGAGCAGTAATAGGATCGATATTATACCAGCAGGTACCGACTGTTATTTTACTAAACCCCGGCATAAAAGCAAAGGTTTTTTAGGTAAACACAATTAAAGACTACTATTTTTTAAATAAAAGGTTTCAATTTAACTATTAATTTATTGATTAGCACAGAATAAATTGATTATAGTATAAATTAAAACCTTTTTGGAGAACCCCACGAATGAAAATAAGGAGATTTTTAATATAGCACGTGCCAAAGCCAGAAGACTACTGAGAAAGAAGAAGAAGGAACATTTGGAGGAAAGAGTAAGAAGAATAGAGGAAAACAACACGAACAACCAAGTAAGAGAATTTTATAGAGGAATAAGAATCGGAAAAACAGGACAGACGATAAGAGAACTAAATTTTGTAGAAGATAGCACCGGAAGACTACTGACGTCGGAGGATGATATAATTCAAAGATGGGGGCAATATTTCTCTGAACTGCTTAATAGACAAGTAGATGGAAGTGACAAAGACACGCACTTCTATACTGCAGAATTGGAATTGGAACCGCCTACACTAGATGACGTTAAGAAGGCTATCAACAAATTAAAGAACTACAAATCCCCAGGGGAAGACGAAATTAATGCAGAACTCGTAAAGAACGGAGGAAATGAACTACACCAAATGATACACCAGATCATATCAACTATATGGAAACACGAGAAGATGCCAGATGAGTGGAACAGTAGCATAATAATACCAATCCATAAAAAGGGAAAGAAAGCGGACTGTCGTAACCATAGAGGAATATCATTGGTAAATACCACCTATAAGATAGTGGCATTGATCCTTGTGCAGAAACTAACACCATATGCCGAGGAAATATTAGGAGATTACCAATGTGGATTCCGACCGGGGAGGTCTACGACGGATCAAATCTTTATAGTCCGCCAGATTATGGAGAAATGCTGGGAATTCAATAAAGACATACACCAAATATTCTTGGATTTCCAGCAGGCCTACGACTCAGTCAACCGGGATCAGCTATGGTATGCAATGAGGAAATTAAGAATCCCATTAAAATTAATAAGTTTAACTAGAATGTGCGTAGGGGGCTCCAAAGCAAAAGTACGAATTGGTCAGACTACGTCAGAAATATTTGAAATACATACAGGCCTGCGACAGGGAGACCCTCTATCCCCTTTGCTTTTTAACCTGGCTCTGGACTGGGCCATGAAGAAAATCTCTCCCCAAATAACACCGGGTTTCGCAACGGATGGTACGAAACTTATGTTAGCCTTTGCCGATGACATAGATGCTGTGGCACATAATACTATAGATGTTAAAGAAATATTCTCCTCTTTTGAAAATCATGCTCAAAGAATGGGATTAAGGATCAACGAAACTTAAACTAAATATATGATAACATCTAAGAACCCCAGGCAAAGAATACGGCAAAATATTACAATAGATAACTACAATTTTGAAGTCGTAAAAGAGTTCAAATACCTAGGAGCGACAATAACAGATGACAACAGGAACGAAAAAGAGGTAGCCGCACGTATTGCATCGGCAAATAGGGCTTTCTATGCGCTATCAGGATTCCTTAGATCCAAAATACTTACAAGAGGAACTAAGATAAAAATATATAAGACCATAATACGCCCTGTTTTATCATACGGTAGCGAAACGTGGGTCCTAAACAAAAGAGAAACCGACAAGCTTCTGGTCTTTGAAAGAAAAATACTACGAACGATTTTTGGACCAACCAGGGATATTGTAACAGGAGAATGGAGACATCGAAATAATAATGAACTGGAACAACTATATGGTGTGGAAAACATAGTAAGATGTATTAAATCTGGTCGACTGAGATGGGCAGGGCATGTTGTTAGGAGCAATGATCAGAGACTTTTAAATATCATATACTGTGAAAGGCCAGAAGGAAGACGATCTGTTGGCCGGCCTAGAAGGAGGTGGAAAGACGCAGTTACGGAGGACTTGAGGAAAATGGGTATAACCCTTTGGGAATTGGAAGCTCAGGATAGACAGAGCTGGAGGGCAATAGTGTGTGCGGCCAAGACTCACCCAGAGTTGTAGTGCCAAAGAGAGAGAGAGAGCGATAAATTAAAAAAGGTATAAAACGTGATAAGAATAACAATATGAAGAAAAATAAATATCAACACTAAATATCAGAAATTTTTCGAAAACTCCTGTCGACGATAATACTCGGAGAATACTAGAAACTGTGAATCCATGAAAATATGAAACTCAAACCTGTAAAGATCAAAACAATTTAACTGATAACCAGCCCTTGTAAAACCTTATTAAGATAAGATAGGTCCCTCCGCACGAACTAGGAACAAATGATACGTAACGGTCGATTAATGACAAAATAAAGAATAGATAGTTGGATAATCTTAGGGTAGCATTTCTATTGTTTTTTTGCAAGCGTAAACGTTTCCTCTCGTTTTGACACCTACATTTTCACAATAAATTCGTTATTACTGTCAGAATTGTAATAAATCCCTATACTTTACATTTAACTGTTTTAAAATCATAGTATGTCACATAAAATTCTCTTTTTTTTCAGGTGAAAATCCTGCAGCAATGCAACATGGTGGTAGAGGTTTGTCATGGTTACAATGTAGCCCATCATCGTGGTTGTTAATATTCTCTGTTATCATAATTTGGTGCTAATTACGTATCAAGTGAACAATTTATTTGGTAAAATGTGTTAAGTATGTAAGTGATGAAACAATTTTGCATATTGAATACAAACGTGATATTTACTTCACTAATTTAATTGACTTTAAGGGACAAAGATATTATAAAGAAATTTAATCGTTTTACTATGATCTGTTGTACTAAAAAAAGTGAAAAACTGTTGTATAGACCGTAATTACGTATAGTAAGTAAATGTTTATTATTTAATATAGCTAAAAAAATTCATTCTATATATAATTATGGTCTGAATCTCCTACTTTAAATGTTTAATTGACTATGCTGAAAATAATTTAAGGTATACTTGATGATTTACTTCTTTATAGAAATTGTTGCAATTTAGCTCAAAAGTTTGTATAAATACTTACATATTCTAAATGAGAAAACATGTCAGTGATTTTAAAGGATTAAAACTAGAAAATAACCTAAATCTTTAACAAAAAAACATTATAGGTATTACAGTTCTTTGGACACCAAAACAGAAGTAGCAACATAAACAAGAAAATGTCGATATGGAGGTGTGTGTGAAACATATCATGAATCTTATTATAACAAGAATGAATTTGTCGTCCATTTTTTAAGTTTTTAGTTTAAAATAAAAATATCTTTCCGCAATTTTTTGTCTTTTGTTACACAAGCTTTTTTAATTATTAACAGATATTCTCCAAACTAAGCATCATATTACCCGTTTTTAACATTTTTATCGGTTAATATTATGGCAAAAGGAGATCGCATCGAGTAACTGGATATCTAAGTCCTGACGTGCAAAATTGTTTGGGTCAGATAGCTGTCTTTTAAATTTATATTGCGATATTTCTCAATTTGTTCAACTACCATAAAACAGTCTTAAACAAATAATTTGTTTGGTATTTATTAGCGTCTGAATGTCAAAAAGAAAATATCAGTTATTGGATAAACTTTGTGTTTGATCTTAAATAAATCAATCACAAAGTTTATTCAAAACGACGATTTTTTGAGATTTTAAGTAAGCAAGGGCTAATTGTATTGTCGAAGCTATAGGGTAGAAGAAATGAACACTGTTTCTCGTCTGTATGTATCAAAGTGTTCGTTCAAACTTATTAAATTAAGAAGGTGCCCCTGTAGCAGAAGGGAAATTTTCAAATCGACTGTAATAAATTAAAGAATAAAGAGAGGTGAATACATAGAATGAAACACTTCCGCTTTGAAATTGGAGTAATTGTCTATCAACGTTATCTTACTTACACTAAGTTTTACGTTATATTTGATATTATCACCGTTTCGTTTAAATTTTAAACTGTAATTTACCTACTGTTTACTAGCGGACCTTTTTTCTACTGAATCAATTAGTTTTAATTCTATTTTAAAATGCCGTAATTCAGTAATAAAATCAAGAACTGAATTAATTTAAAAAATTTATCCGATACATAATTCAGGAAAATCTAACAAAAAATGTGTTTAATATTCTGTATCTTTTTCAACAGTATTAATTACAGTTTGACATTGTTTGACCCCATTATAAACATGCTTACATTTAAATTATTAATTTTGTTTTAAAGCAATACTAGGTACTACTTTAACTCTGTAAAAAGATGTTGAAGGCAAGTAGAAATATTGTTCAGATGAAGAGCAACCTGTCTTTGAAGCATATTCCATTTATGCCCGATGGGATTTAGATCTGGCGATTGTGCTGGCGACAATAAAGTGTAATACTTTTATTATTATACCAATCTCTTATTGTTGCCGCATTTTATTGCCTGTGATCCAGATGAGGTCCAGCGCAGTGTCGAATAAAAGGACAACAAGTCCTAACATGAGTACGATTAATATATTAATATATTAATTTAAGGTACCTTCCACAAGAAAATTAGTGAAATTAGTGTAAATTACTATACTCTTACTCTATCTTGTGGATTAGGTCTTTCCAAACTGCCACTGTTTTTAAATTATGGTCAAAAAACCCTAGCTTCATCTGTAAATATTGTTGTTTTCAATTTAATCTAAGTCCAAGATTTTCATATGTAACATAAAAATCCTTAATGCACGTCTAGTGTGCAGATGAGCTTTATGTTATCTAGTCCCTAAAGTTTGGTTACATTCAGGAATTTTGTGAGTATTTGCCAAAACCTTATAGAGTTCACAAGTATTTTATGCAGATTTCGAGCTAATTCTATCAACAGTAATTACACGTTGGTAACCTCTATGCCTCTCAGCGGCATAGCCAATCACAAAATCATGTTATAGGACAAGTCAAAATGATCTATTACATTAGCTTATAAAAAGTACTAGCTGATCTATTACAATGATTATTAAAATCTCTGTTGGTCTAAAAAGCTACATAATAATGGAAAGAGAGCTGCTTTTACAAATATAATTTAAAATCTTTTGTGAAGTTAACGATTTATTTAAGAATACTAAATATTAATAAATTAATTGTTTTAGACATCTTTCGATTGACTTCTTACTATAACGCCCTTAACCATGAGGACACAGATGTCAAAAAAGGAACAATTAAGGTATGAACCTCACTTCAATTTTATCAACTTGTGAAATGATCCATGATGACATGCAAAAAAAATTAACTTTGAAAGAAAATTTACTACAAACCTAAGTAGTAAATCTGAATGGGAGAAGACATCATATTGGGGCTAAACCAAAATGACATAAAATGGTATACGGATGACTCCAGGGCAAATGATAAATTAGGAGCAGAGGTTTTTGGAGCCAGAACCAAATACTCAGAAAGACTGGGTGCATACTCAAGCGTTTTTCAAACGGAAATCCGCACCAATAAAAGACTTGTAGAATTAAATATCAAAAGGAACTATTAAATAAAAAAGATTGTAATCATGTCAGAGAGTAAAGTAGCAATCAAAGCTTTAAACTCACACACAGTTAGTTTAAAGATGGTCTGAGAATGCATAGGCAACCTAAATAAATCAGGACTAAATTAAACTACTACCCTCTTATGGGTTCCAGGACACATAGAAATATATAAATAAACTGGCAAAAAAAATAGCTGAAACTTCAGAGACACTTGGAACCAGAACCCTCTTGTGGAATCAGCAGTAGTACAGACTACAATTCTAGGGTCAAATACCTAGGATCATACGAAATAGAAGAGAAAGATCTACCTAACTTGAAGTCCAACAATATTCTAAACTGTCTAAGAAAAATAGGCTCAAAATGTCTTCAAAATGGTATTAATTATAGACCGTCAGCCCATGGTATAAAAAATTGAACAATCCTTGACCGGATGCCCTTTGAAGATTCGACTAGAATATATGTGCCAATTATGTTAAATTTGAAAAAAAACTTGCATCCTGGTTCTTTAGTTGCAAAATTTCGGAAAATGTTGAAACAAAATTATGATAAATTTTAACAAAAATTGACCATATGCCGAGGTAATGAGAAGAAAGTTAACGAAAAAATAATCCAGCGGAAAAAGGTCGGCATACGTGTAGGGTAGTCCCTAAGGGATGTAATAAACCCTTGAAATTGCAGACAATTGTTATACCTTCTTTATGATAGCTGACCGTATGCCTCTAAGAGATTTTTATTATTTATGACGTACCATATACTTATGCCTAACGGCATACCGATCGGCTGATTCCAAGTGGTTCCTAACCTCTAAAACATGTGTGGAAATTTTTTTATTCTTTTTTATGATCGTTAACTATATGCCATTAGCAAATATGATAAATTGTAATCAATGCTATCCATATGTAGCTTTGGCATTCAGATCGAGTGGTCCTAAAGTAGTGGCATACGTATCAAAAGATGTAAAAATTTTAAATGACTTTTCGATGATCACTGACCGTATGCCAATAAGTTTATCATTACACAATACTAAAATGTAATGCATAATGAAAGGGCATAGGCTCATCGCGGTCCCTAACATCAAAAATTAAAATTGAAGTTAAATATTAATTTTTGACAATCGCTGACCGTATGCCATTATGTATATTATTAAATTATTGGAAAATTAAATACCCTGCAAAAGGGCATACGGTTTTAGTGGTTCCATACCCAAATTATCAGCTGAAATATCTATTACTCCGAACGAGCATCTCTAGTGTGTATGTGAAGTAATTGTGTATATGTATTAGACGCAACCAAGCTTCGACCAGGTGATCATCGATTCTGCGCAAATAATATTCGAATTTTTGAGGTAACGAACCACTAAAACCGTATGCCCTTTGACATGGTATTTAATTTTTCAGTTATTTAATGATATACATAATGGCATACGGTCAGCGATCGTCGAAAATTATTATTCAACTTCAATTTCAATTTTTGAGGTTGGTAACCACGGTAATCGTATGCCCTTTCATTATACATTAGATTTTAGTATTGTCTAATGACAAACTTATTGGCATACGGTCAGTGATCATAGACAAATCATTTCAAATTTTTACAACTTTCATATACATTTCTAAAGTGAGGAACTACGATAACCGTATGCCTTTTTGCAAGTGGTCATTTTATAATGCAAACTTCAATTTTAAGTAGATTTTTTACGGTTAAGAGTCATAAAATAGAGTAAAAAATTTTCGACACATGTTTTAGAGGTTAGGAACCACTTGGAACCAGCCGATCGGTATGCCGTTAGGCATAAGTATATGGTACGTCATAAATAATAAAAATCTGTAAGAGGCAAACGGTCAGCTATCATAAAGAAGGTATAACAATTGTCTGCAATTTCAAGGGTTTATTACATCCCTTTGGGACCACCGTAAACGTATGCCGACCTTTTTCCGCTGGATTATTTTTTCGTTAACTTTCTTCTCATTACCTCGGCATACGGTTAACTTTTGTTAAAATTTATCATAATTTTGTTTTAACTTTTTCCAGTATTTTGCAAGTTCCATTTCAAATTTAACATAGGTACTTAATTGGCACATATATTCTAGTCGAATCTTCAAAGGGTCAAGGATCGTTCAATTTTTTATACCATGGGCTGACGGTCTATTAGCAAATTATATAACTTGAGAAGAAGTATATATACATTAATAACTAATTATCTGAATTATTTATAAAATTCAACAAAAAAATACAATGTAAATCATCAGGTATATAAACAAGTAATATATTATTACAAATAAATATTTTCCCACTCATATTTTAAAGCACATTTATTATATTGTTTTAATAATTAAAATTTTGATTTTGTATTGATTTTATAAAATATTAATAATAAATATATTGCAAATTCATTCCGAATTCTATATCTCTTTAAAATAAATTCTGATTGAAATTTTTTATTAGTTCATTATACCGTTTATAAAAAGTGTGTTTGGATAGACACTTTTTTTGTTTTGCAGATTCAAAATAGTTGTAATATTTTAAATAGTTTTTACTGTTACTTAAATTATTTTGTATAATAAATTATTGTTAAAAATGTTAAAAAATTCTTTTATATGACATTGTAATTTGTGCTAATGTATTAGGAAAATTTTATTCCTAATGTAAATACCTATATTCTAACATAAAACTTTTCTGCAGTTACAATATTTAGGATAATATTATTGTTATGTACATAATTACAATTTGTTTTGTGGTTTTACTGTTAACATTACAGCCAACGGTAAATTTCTGGGTATGATGCATTCATTCCAAATCTACCTCAAAAAAATTGATTCCTTTCTCTCAAGTCGTTCTCACTTAGTAAACAGCATACTTTGTAAACACAAAGTATAATACAATGTTAAAGCTAAAGTGGTAAAAATAAATTTATTTTTCAACCTGCTTGGAATTTAATATTTTCTTTTATGTGTTGAATTTTAAAAGAAATGTTCATAAAAAAAAATAAAAAATCATGTGTGTAATATTTGTGTTAAAATATAGTTTTAATTACTTCCTTCACTTTTTTTGCTTAATTTATTTATTTATTTAATTTATTTGCACATCAGTGGTGTTAATTAAAACCACATTTTACCCTTTATTCCATGTCTTTTTTAGTGTACCTCTTTTCTTTTCGTTGTAAGTATCCCAACAAACACAATTGTTTTTGTTCAATAAACTCTTATAGTAGTTGTATATGCTCTAATCTGCTTTTCTTATTCTATCTCTCTGCATTATTCCTTCAACTTGTATAAAGGAAGCTTTACATCAAGCGACAAATCCGCATGCGGCGAAATCGCATGCTATAAGTTGTCCTTTATATTGGAGAAAACGCACAGCCGTATGCGGCTAGCGGCGTTTCCCTCTCCTAGTTGCTCTAGGTCAAATATTTAAAGGAAAGAAACGTTTCATTGGTATAGAAAAAACTAAACAGGAAAGAAACGTTCCATCGGTAAAGAAAAAACTGAACATCCTTCTAGAAGTGGACGCACCAGAGAAAAGTATAGGTACATTATTGGACGGTAGAAGTCACCAGTGCAATTTAACTGTAATTTATGTAAAATTTTGAAATTAAAGGAGCTACCAGAATTAGGTTTTTAAATTCTTGTCTCTTTATACGTGTGTAATTTCTGAATGGGCCCCGTTAGCATCCATTAGTTTTTTAAAAAAGCAATCTCGATTTTCATCACTGTTCACAAATAACTCTCTATACCATATCTTGCATCTTTGTCCCTTTCGCCTTTTTCTGATAAAGAATAAGTAAACTGAAGCAGCTACTATTTGCATAGACAATTTGGGATTAATTTAGTTAAAAAGTTCACGCAACCAGTCGCAGTAGGTGTAAAAGGAATAATCGCATGCTGTTGTGGTTACTCCAAATCGCATGTTGCAAATAAATTGAGGGGCTTTTCTATAATCGAGTGCTGCAGTCAACTAGATTGCCTATGATTTCCTTTATGTGAAGCCTCCTTAATATTTTTTAATTTCGTAGTTTTAGTTTACTTTTCTGTTTGTCTGTCTTAATGTTCGGGTCCAGGTTTTGTCCAGGTTAATATTGGTCTGTACACTTAATTTAGTGTTTCCTGATCATTTTTGCTTCCTTATAACGCTTTTATTTAGAGCGTTATATGTTAATAGCGGTTTGTCGATGTAAGTATAATAATTTCTACATCGTCTTTTCTCGTGTGTTCAATTTTCATTCACAGTTATTAAAATACACCTACCCGATCTACTTTTTGCTTTTCTATATTTTTTTATTTAATTTTATGTTATATTCTTTGCATACATCATTCCATAACAATTTTTTTGTAAATCTTCTTCGTTTTTTCCAATCTGCAAACGTCCTTCTCATATATTTATCACGTCTAAGTTTCTGTAGTCAATATGCTACAATAGACTTACAGCACCTGCTTCTCTAAGTACATCCTTTATGAATATCTCAGATTTTTTTTGCTTATAATCCACTTTCTCGTCGTTTGATTTCTTGTATTAATTTTTGGTGCAAAGTTTTATTCTGAAAACTCTTCTAAACCTTTTCTCTTAAGACTCATTTAAAAGCTTTTTAAAGGACTATGAAAGCAAGGCATGTGCAGTTATTTTGATAGGAGGTCTCGTTTATTATTTGTTTAATTTAAAAAAATATGATCTTGTGTGCTTCTGTCTTTTAAAAAACTTGTGTTTTGAGCAATTTTTTTGTAATTTTTTTGAATTTTTTTCCTAGGATCTTCTCATACACCTTTAATGTTCTTACGATTTTTTTTATATATATGTGGCAATAAAGCTACGTTTCAGTCTAGCTATTTAACCCTGTATAAATGTTGTGTTAAATAACCTTAAATAACAATGCTGCTTTCTCTTCTGTATTTTTGATAATTTTAGTGGTTATCTAATCATGCCCTAATGGTGTTTCCACTTTTAGCCACTTAATTTCTTTTGTCAGTTTTCCATTTTTATTTCTTTTTTTTCATCTGTGTCGTTTTTTCTGAAACTATTTGTTCATATCGGTCATTTCTTTCATTTATGTTAATGTTTCTTCATTGCTCTATATTTATCATCAATTATTTTGTTCGCTTATGCATTGGATTATTTACAATATGTTTAAATGTGGGTATTCGTGTTTTTTTGTTAACAATAATTTTACCATCAAGCGACAAATGCGCTTTTTATAACCAAGGCCACAACATACAGTAAACGTCACCCAAGCTGGCGAGCCGATAAACGCAAAATTGAGAACTATTGCGCAGAGCGCAGATAAACAAGTGGTGGTAATCAGTCTTCTCCCTGTAATCAGGTGCGTTACACGAAAGTGAAGTGCGTTTAAATGTATAGGCTAATATGCATGATTTTTGTCATAAAAAATGTCCGTTTAGAGGAGGTGTTCGTTGAACAGAGGTGTCCGTTAAACAGAGGTGTCCGTTAAGGGAGAGTTCACTGTATATCATTTCACCTTTTCAATAAATAACATGCTGCCTAAAAGTATTTTATCACTTAAGAAATTACATGAACTATATTGTTACGCCACTGGCTAGTCTTATCAGAACTGATAAAACCAATATGGGCGTGACATACTCTCCTACCTTTATGACGTTATGCGCATTTCGTCGCCACGTTACGTGAAGTTTACTGTATAGACAAGAATAGTTGGCTCACTCTGCCCTTGGCCTTTGAAATTCTTTGTACCAGATTTCGCTCCAGTTCGTTGACGTTTTTTGTGTAGTTTTCTGAGAACTGTGTGTTTATGAATTATATACATAATAAATTCATATAAGTGCAGAAAAGTTCAAATTAATATTAGATTAATAGATGATTGATATAAATTATTCATGTATACATGTCATTCTTATTAACTACATAAATAAGAATTTATAGTCTCACATTTAGAGAAGTTATTTTTGATTTAAATGATATATTAATACTGTTATATTTCTTTATAATGTTAATGAGCCAGTTAAATTTTTTGAGAATCACTTCATTGTCATTTTTGTGTAAAATATATTTATTTATTAAAATTGTACAAATTTTATAGTGTGTTATTTTGTTACAATAAATCTAATTAAACTTTTTCCTACTTTTTTGCTGAAGGAAAATTCCTGATAGTTACTTTTCTAAAAGAGGTTCCATAATATTTGAAATTACCTGATCCTAGAATATCGGCAATCAAATTTCAGTAAAAAAAATTCTGAAAGAAACCAACTCCCAAAAACTAAAAGAACCATGCAACTGACCGAACGCGTCTTTATATTATACACTAGCTGAACCCGGCGCGCGTTGCTACGCCAATAACTAAAATAAATTTAAGAAAAATAAAAGAGGAGAAGAGGTAGAGTAGAAAAGAAAGTTTATAGTTTTGTTTTACTTATCGTACCAAAAATATATTTTTCGAACTTATATTTATACGAATTCGTATAGATATCTATTAATCAGTATTGTATTTGATACATGGAAGCGCCATCTGGTGGTAACTTTAATTAATACATATATCATATTCATCTTACCCATTAAAAATACATCATCATACCGATTTTCATGACAATCGGTTGAACGGGGCAGAAGTTGCTAATCTGCAGCGCCACCTGGTGGCGAGTGGCATCAATGAACATATCATACAAATCTTCTTCGTAGAAAAATACATATACATACCAATTTTCATGACAATCGGTTAAACGGGACAGAAGTTGCTACTCTGCAGCGCCACCTGGTGGTGAGTGGCATCAATGAGCACACCATACAAACCTTCTCCGTGGAAAAATACATATACATACCAATTTTCATGACAATCGGTTGACCGGAACAGAAGTTGCTACTCTGCAGCGCCACCTGGTGGCGAGTGGCATCAATGAGCATATCACACAAACCTTCTCCGTGGAAAAATACATATATATATACCAATTTTTATAATAATCGGTCCAGTACTTTTTGAGTTTATTGAGTACATCCAGACATACAGATATACAGACAAACATACATTTATATATATATATATATATATATATATATAAAACGAACAGAGCGTTTTGTGACAGTCTAAGAATGTCCAAAGATGATACATAACGTATCTAGTGCCTTACTGTCAAAAGTAATAATTTCAGTTTTGAACTGAAATGGTGTCGGTTAGAAATTTCTAACACTTTAAAAGACACCTTGGATGCTGCGATATAAATAGATATATATATATTTATATCTATTTATATCGCAGCATCCAAGGTGTCTTTTAAAGTGTTAGAAATTTCTAACCGACACCATTTCAGTTCAAAACTGAAATTATTACTTTTGACAGTAAGGCACTAGATACGTTATGTATCATCTTTGGACATATATATATATATATATATATATATGTACTTTTAAGCCTTTAAAAGTGTATTTCTATATGAAACAGTATTTATACCAATTTTTTGAATCGATGAGCTTCTTTCCCCTATTGTTGGCGCGCCACCGTCGCTTAAAACATGTAACCAATTTTATATACGCTATCTCTTTATTACATATTATCTATGTGCGCACCACTCTACCTGAAAGGGAGTAGGGTGTAGGGTTAATTTAAGGTTTATTTAATTAAGTAACCACGTTTCCGAACAAACGATGCTCTTTCAATATAGTCTATGGCTGTGAATGACATTGACATTCGTTACGCGCGTTTTTTTAAAATATGCAAAATTAAATGTCTATTTTTCAATATTTCTGAGAGATTTTCTTAATATTTTCTTCCGTAAGAACCTTCTCCTAATAATAACAAATACAACACAAAAAGAATTAGTAAAATCGGTCCAGCCATTCACGCGTGATGCCATGACCAGGAAAAACGGGTTTCATTTATATATATATATATATATATATATATATATATATATATATATATATATATATATATATATAGATTATATACGAGGTCTGACTATAATAACGAGACTAGTAACGACAAGGGATTTATTATAAAAATTATTCTACATTCAAATGCTCCCGTCCCCCCTCCCATCGCAGCACACCTTCCTTAAGTTTTTTCCATTGATCAAAGCAGTGCTTCTTTAGTGAGGTCCTTTAGAAGCTCTACCTACTACCTACCTACCTACTACTTCCATCGACTCAAATGGGGTATCTTTCAAAGCATATTTTTTCTTAGGAAAAAAAATAAAGTCGTAGGGTGCCAAATCTGGCGAGTACGGCGCGTGTTCGAGCACTGAAGAGCGTTTATTGGCCAAATACTGCTTCGCAAATAGCGCTTTATGGGCAGGTACGTTTTTCTGGTGCAAAATCCACGAGTTGATCTTTAACAACTCGAGTCGTTTCTTTGGAAATTGTTCTCGCAGTATTGCCAATACTGACAAATAGTAATTCTAATTGACAGTCTGACCCTCTGGAACCCATTAAGTCATCACGATTTTGTTTAGCTCGAAAAAAAACTATTAACGTTGCCATGAATTTTGATTTTAACATGCGTGTTTTCTTGATTCTGGGCAATTCAGGCGACTTTCAATGCATTGATTACCACTTTGTTTCAACATCGTATTAAAAAATCTACGTGTCGTCGCAAGTAATAATGTTTTTTATCAGTCTGGGATCCTCTTTTAACCTTTCAAGGAAATCTGAGAAGAGTTGTTGACGCACAAGCTTTTTGTCAGGAATCAGGTTTTTAGCACCAACTTTGCACCACAGACTTTTGTCATGTGTAATTCCTCGTGTAAAATTTTTCTTACCTTTGCAACTATTTATAGCATCCATTTAGAGATTTTTTTAATTTAACGAGAAATTTGAGATTGATACTTTGCTTCTGTTTTTCGTCACACATGGATTTCGGCACGAGTAAACAACACGTTTGTTTCAAACCACTATAATAGTGACGAAAATGTAGTTTGGTACATGCATAGAGAAGACTTGTAGATACACAACGCCACAACGCACTACTCGTTTTTTTCACCCTCTAAGGCACCGTCTAGGCGCACAATCTCGTTATTTTATAGTTAATAGCTTTTTAAAACTATTATTTTTTCTAACAAATCAGATTTCAATTTTATAAAAGTCAAAAACATACTCAGGTATAAAACATAAAAGGACAGGTACCGAATATTGCTAAAAAGCAACAAAAAAAAAGCCTGATATCTTTTAACAACATTTTAAATTTCTATGCAGAGTTACATCACCGACACTCTTTAATTTAATTTAAGAAGTAATAATAAGGAAGGCAAAGCTAGACAATAAAAATTTCATTACGAATCAACTACAAATAATAGCCTACGCAGATGATCTGGCCATCGTTGCAAACACAAAGACAGCACTAATAAAAGCAATTGAAAAACTAGACAAAGAGGCAAAACAAATGGGTCTAGAGATAAATGAAAACAAAACAAAATACATGAAGATAGGTAAGGAACAGACAACTCCACAGGAAAAATTGATTACTCAAAACTATAGGCTTGAAGCGGTACACACCTTTAACTATTTAGGAGTCACAATAGGAAAGACCGGGAAGGAGAGAGTGGAAGAAAGAATTTTTAAAGGCAACCAGGCATTCGGTATTAACAGAAACCTTCTGAGACGTAAAGTATTGACTAAAAAAACAAAAATGAATCTGTATAAGACCCTAATACGACCAGTAGTTACATACGCATTGGAGACAACAACACTAAATAAAAAGGAGGAAGACAGTCTACTAAAATTCGAAAGAAAAATAATGAGAACAATACTAGGCCCTGACACAACAAGCGAAGGAGAAAGGAGACTTAAAACAAACATTACAATAGACAGGGAACAAAATGGTGAAAATATAGTTAGATATACTAAATCACGCCGTCTAGAATGGATTGGGCATATACTCAGAAGGCCACACAAAGAAATGCTTCGAAGAATAACGAACTGGACACCGTTATGGCCCAGATGCAGAGGAAGACCAAGAACAAGATGGTTAGATGATGTGGAAGAGGACGTAAAGGCCATGAACGTTGCTGATTGGAAATCTCAATGTAGGGACCGGAAACAATGGAAGAAAATTACAACAGAAGCAAAAACACACAACAAATTATGACAAATTTAAACGAAGGCAGAGGAATAATCCACCTCAATAAAAAAAAGGATTGTTGAACGCCCAGGCGTTAGCCATAATCTTAGAGATTGTAAGGCTGTGATGATGATGATGAAGGCACCATCTCGTTATTTTATAGTTAATAGCTTTTTAAAACTATTATTTTTTCTAACAAATCAGATTTCAATTTTATAAAAGTCAAAAACATACTCAGGTATAAAACATAAAAGGACAGGTACCGAATATTGCTAAAAAGCAACAAAAAAAAAGCCTGATATCTTTTAACTACATTTTAAATTTCTATGCAGAGTTACATCATAAATTAGAGGTACCATTTGAAGTACTAAATTTTTCGACTTAGTCCGAATACTGGTCAAATCGATTGATTTAATTGAAATTACGAGAAAGGAAAATAGTGGAATGATTTATTACTGTAATATCTTTCCCTATTAAAATAATTATCATCCTTTAGATAGTTATAGCTCAACGAAGACCACAAGATAGTGTGAACATCTCAGAAAAGAAAGTCGTAGAGATTAAACAAACCAAAATATCACTGAAATAGGATAAAAAACAGATTTAACTGTAAATATATCACGTATATAAAAAAATACATTCAGCAAAAAATTTTGTATACAACAGTGGCAAAATTGTACAGCAGTGTTGTTCATCAGAAAGTGTATCTTGTTAGTCTTTTCGTAAAATCTTTTAATTCGTCCAAGTTTACAGTGTTTCTAATAATGATTAAACGATAGATTTTTTTTCTGCTTATAGTATCTAATGCTTCTTTACATGATTGCATATTTTTTTACCGGTAATTTGGAAAATTATGAAACACAAGGTAATAAAATATATACAGTATATCGGAGAGATCGAGAAGACACCTCATCAGCAGTTAAAGAAGGTGGTGGTGTTTTAATTGGCGTGAAAAATAATCTATGTAGTGTAGTGAATTACGAGTGGTTTAGTGATGCCGAGGACCTTTGGGTAACAATAAAATCTACTAATAATTTACTTAAATTTCATCTTTGTTGTGTGTATATCCCTCCAGGTAAATCGTTCGATCGTAATTTGAATATTTTCTGTTCCAATCTTTGTGACATTCTAGATAAACACCCTTATGACACATTTATAATATGTGGTGATTTTAATCTTCCATCCATAACTTGGTCATTTGATATTGTCAACAAAAATTGTGTACCATTAGGGTTTACTGATGTTGATTCAAACTTGTTTATAAATACTATAGCATGTTATGGTTTGTCACAATTCAATTCCCATAAAAATTCAGCCAATAATACTCTTGATTTAATTTTTTGTAACAAATTTGTTATTGATAATGTAATTGTAAGTGATTCGCCTCTTGTTCGAGAAGATAAATATCATACTACATTAGAATTTAAGGTAAATCTACTCAATTTTCATCGTCTTAAAATGAACGATTCAAATTAACTTATAATTATAATAAAGCTAACTATGATCTGATTAAAACTGAACTAAACTCAATCGATTGGGGCGATGAATTTGCAAATCTCAATACAGAACAAAGTGTCAATAAAATGTATCTTCTGTTAGATAAAATCATATCAAAACATGTTGCCAAATTTTCCAGATTTTACCGGAAATTTCCTAGTTGGTTTTCTATAAATACAGTAAGGGTCGTTAAGGAAAAGAATAAATTTCATCGCAAATGGAAGAAATACAAAAACAATTTAGATTATTTAACTTTTAAACTTCTACGCGGACGTTCAAATTATCTCATAGAGCTGGATTATAAAAATTATGTTAATCAAATCGAATTGAGTATAACCAATAATCCCAAAAATTTGTGGCACTTTCTAAAAACCAAAAAAAGGGCCTCGTCTGTTATTAATGCTGTTAAAAATACGGATGGAGTATTAATCTCTGAGGCTAAAGAAATCCCGCAAATTTTTTCTCAACATTTTAGTTCTGTTTTCACATTACCCTCTAATACCACAGCCAGGGATAATAATTTTGATATTAAAAGCAATCATCCATCGATAACTTCGTACTATATTTCTTAAAAGACTATCCTGGACAAAATTATAGCTCTTCCAGATAAGCCTGCATGTGCAGATCGCATTCAAACAACCTTTGTAAAAAATTGCCAACTCGAAATGTCAAAAATTCTTCATATCATATTTAATAAATCCATAAAAGAAGGAAGTTTTCCTAACATTTGGAAAACTGCTCTTGTAGTACCAATATTTAAATCAGGTAATAGCTATTTAGTCGAAAATTACCGTCCTATTTCGAAACTACTTATAAAAAAAAAGAAGCTTGGAGTTGGGATGGTGCTATCTATGTGAAGCAAAATGGTATAATCAGAAAAATCCAATCAGAAGTTGATATTTGAATACAATACTTTTACAGTGTATGGCCACCTATATTAATTTGTATGGTGCGAACACCTGTCTTAAGATATAGGTTTAACTACCTTTTTTTGTTACTGAGAATTTAATTGTTGTGTTTACATTTTTTTTTTTTTGAAAATATTCACTAAATATAAATAAATTTTATGTTCTTTTAAAGGATATATCTTTATTATTTGGTGATATAAATCTTATTTTTTGATATATTTCTCATAGGTATATTATTTCTATGAAATTTGATTGAATATATGCATAATATACGTATTTTGTTTGTATCTCAGTACCAATACGTACATGTTTACAATTTGGTATTTATTTTTTTTTATATTTACCTTCTTTTTTTTTCATTTATATTTTTGTATTAGTATTTGTAGTTCTTCTATTTAAATGGGTACCACTAAATTAAATTAAAATATGTAGTTTTTTTTAGGGGCTCCTCAAAATTGGGTCTCAAAGCGTGCCATATACATAGGTATTTATATTTATTTCTTTGTTAGAGGTTTCAGCATTTTGTTACTGATTTAATATATTATTACCTTTAATAGTTTTAGTAAAACATGAAATGTTTTTCGCTGTCATTTTACAATGCCCGGTCGTTAACTGGAAAATTTTTGGATTTTAAAACTAGTATGGTACAAGACAATTTTGACTTTATGGGTGTAACGTGGCTTCAAAAAAATATCTCAAATAATTTAATTAGTATTCAAGGATATAATTTGATAAGACAAGATAGGGGTACAAGAGGTGGAGGATTGGTTATTTACTTAAAATCATCTCTGACATATGAAATTGTACCTGTTAGTAGTGTTTGTGATGTAGTTGAGCAATTGTGGATTAAAACTTTGATTAACGGTAAATATTATATAATTGGGAATCTATATAGACCAGCTGGTAGAGATATAAACGGGTTTCTGGAAAGTTTGGAAGATACATTATTACAATTAGTTACTATGGGGAATGACTTACTCTTTGGTGGAGATATTAATATAAATTTTATGAATTTATCTAGCCCTATAACTAAAAAATTCTTAACTACTTTAGACTTATTTAATTTAAAACAAATAATTGATAAACCTACTAGAATCACAAGGTGTAGCAATACGCTATTAGATGTTATAGTTTTACCAATAAATTTAGATATTATTCAGTGTGATGTTAAAAAAATAGAAAAAGTGTTTAATGCTACTGAATCTGATCATAGTATGCCTTTCTGTACAGTAAACATAAAAACAATTGCCTCTGTATCAAGTATAATTAAGTTTAGGAATTTAAAACGAGTTGATTTAGATTTATTACAAACATTTTTAGAAATGAGTAACTTTGAAAATATTTATTTTATTGATAATGTAACAGAAAAAGTAAAATATTTTAATGATATACTAGTGAATATTTTTAATGTGTTAGCTCCGGTTAAAATACATGCAAAAAATCCTAAACCAGGTTGGCTTACTGATAATATAAGAAGAATGATGACTATCCGTGACAAAGCTTTTAATAAATTTAAAAAAACAAAATTAAAACAACACTGGGAAAATCTATCACTCTATTAAAAGTGAAAATGATTATTACCTTTTCCAAAAAAATCTTAATAACTTTGTAGACTTTTGTAATAGCAATTACCTTTACTTAAACTATAATAAATGTCATTCTATCACATTTTCTCGCAATAAAAATGTGTTTAACTTTGATTATACTTTAAATAATCATCAAATTGAAAAAAATGATTCAGTAAAGGACCTTGGAGTAATCTTTGATAAAAAAATATTATTTGACCAACATGTACATTATATAACTAAAAAAGCAAATAAAGCCCTGGGTTTTATAATTCGTACTTGTTACGATTTTAGAATTATAGATACAACCCGTTCCTTATTTATGGCATATGTTAATAGTGTCCTAAACTACGCTTCAGTTGTTTGGAACCCACAGTACATTATTTACATCGATCAGCTGCAAGTTATCCAAAATAAATATATAAAGTATTGTAAAAACAAATTTTTTCCTAATAGCCCTAACGTATGGAGGGTAGAGGTAAGGAGAACTGTCTCCGTGTACTGAATGTGTCCGTCAAAATGTGGTAAATAAGGGTGGCGCTACGATCGTAGTAGGGTAAATTTTAAAAAAAGCGCCATAATTTCTTAGAGTAGGATAGATAAATAAACAAGGAAAGACACATTTCCGCTTTATTATGACACCATTTTTAAAATAATCATAAGATACATAAGATAATCATAAAGTATAAAACGAATTTAAAATACACTAAACTGAATTCGCTGACCACGTTTTTTTATAGCACTTATATAATTTGTGACTTATATTACGAAATCATACGACATTTCAATCAATTTGTCAAAAACTGCTACATTCATTCTGTACCCTACATCTACTTTAGCGCCATTGTAGTGGCAAGTTTGAGAAGTGTTATGTTCCTCTAAAAATTGGACACATTTTTAATCATTTCCCATTTAAGATCGTTCTCCTTACCTCTACCCTCCATACCCTAACGACATTGAATTAAAACGTACGTTAAATTTAATTTCTCTATGTGACAGGCGCCAAATGTCCGACATTAAATGTCTGTTTAAAGTAGTAAACAACCAAATCAACGGTCCGGAAATTTTAAATAAATTTTTATTCAATATTAATATTTATAATACCAGAAAGAAGCATCTCTTGATGATACCACAAAGTAATACTAATTATTTTCTTAACTCTCCTTTACATAGATGCTGCAAGTCATTTAATTCTGTTTCAAACCTTATAGACTTAGATTTATTTTCAGTGTCCTTAACGACTTTTAACAGTATTCTAAAAAAACAATATTTTAATAATTAAATTAAACATTTATCTTTTTTTTTCTTTTAAACGTGCTTTTTGTGTAGGTACGATAATATGTTTACATTTATTGTACTCTCCTAATTATTTTGTATTTTATAAGTGAATACAACTGTTGGGTTAGTCCCGTTATGTATTCCACATTGTAATAAATAAATAAAAATAAATAAATAAATAAGGTTTAATTACTACTGCCACAATGAGCGATCTCACCAAGGACCTTGGCAGTGTCAACACTGATATTTTTTAGTGTAAATTAGAGTACTATGGTATTTTATTTAAAGCTTTTAGTTTGCTTGCTTCTTATTTAAAACAAAGATTGCAATATATATTATATTAAAATATACAATTGAGACTATTTTTAGTTAAAAAGGATGTACCACAGGGTTATGTTCTGGGTCCCTTACTGTTTCTAATGTATATTATTGATTAAGCCATTAGTGTTTGCAGACGATACTACATTATTGTCACGGAAAGCATCAAATAGTTATATAGTTCGTGTTGGTAAAGTTGTTTTTTTTAAATGAATTAAAAATTATTAAATTCAATACACAGTACATCAAGTAAAATCTGAACTCGCTCTGATCAGATAAAAATGCTAGGAATGGTGTTGGATTCAAGCCTAAATTAGGCCCAACATATTGAAGGCCTAGGTTTAAGACTGTCTAGTCAGATTTTTGCGATAAGAAAACTTAAAACATGTTTTAATAATGAAATCTTGAGAACGTTTTACTTTACCCTGGTCCATAGCCATTTATCCTATGAAGTAATATTTTGGGAAAAAATCATCGTACACAAAAAGTATTTTGCTTCTAGGATCATCAAAGCAGCAGAATATAACATCCCATCCAAACCTATATAAAGCACCGCGTATACTGACGCTCCCTTATGTATATATATTGGAAACATTGATGGAGGTTTATCAGCGACGGGGTGATTTTCTTGGGTATTCTGATTAACATAATTACAATACACGTAACGCGAATTCTCTGTTGCTTCATAGATCAAGGATTTGTGCAAATAATAAATTGGATTTAAACTTATATAACTTGTTTGTTGAATAATTCAGCTATAAATTCATTACAAACATGAGTTCGAAAAGGTTTCATTTGCTGGCAAAGCAATTTCCTATAGACCACTGCTTCTACAGTGTACATGAATATTGTGATTTTTTTTGCTACTGAATTGTAGTATAATTGTAAATATTAAAGCTGTATTTTATGTTTTTCTTTTATTTGTATCTTTTGTTATTTTATATGTTATATGACTGACTTCACCTATATTTTTATATGAAAAAAAAACAATAAATTCTATACCTGTCTTTCGACCAACGTTCGCATTAAATTTTAGACTATGCATCTCGATTTAAGCCCTTTTTTTCGGTAGCAGGGAAAATTTTAAAGCAGTATTAATTTGCTTCTATTTCTAATGGGCGGAGTATACCGAACACGTAAAGTTCTCAATACATATCAATTGGGAACACACTTTAATTATAATAATATTAGCTAGAGAAGCAAATACTGCTTCTATCTTTCTTCTCTTTCGCACTGGGAGAACGTAATGTAATCAGGACGCATAATCAAGGTAATAAAAAGGATTTAAATCATTAAGCCACTATATAAATTCTTATTATCCACTGTTTTAAATAGTTGCCCAAATTCTTCATTAGCGAAAGTTATTGTTATACCTACCTACTAAAATTTAACTCTTAAACTAGTAACATGAAACATTTTTTCTTCATACCTCGGTCGAAAGTACGTTCTTTCGTCCCTAATTACAGGGAAGAAAGTTTAACATTTACTCCCTGTTTACGGCGGGACGAAAGTTGAATTTTCGGCCCTGCGCATCATGATGTTTTGTCGTCTTTAACATGACGCACAGGGCCGAAAGTTCAACTTTGTTCCCTTGTAGCGTAATATACTATTATATTTTTATTTTCTCAATAATCGATACTTTAAAAGTATCTTATATACATTATGTTTTTGAGCACATCCAATTTAATCCATAAATAAAAGTAGTAGGTAAACTTGCATACGTCTGCAGTAAAATATAAATACTGTTTGTTATAAAGTGTTTTCATTAACTTTTTCAGAAAAAAAGATATCCCCATGCTACCGAAAAACAGAAATATTATAAAAAAAACGCATCCCGTAGATGATGTCGTCAATATGCCGATGGTGATTCCAACCTTACACCTCACACAAGATGACTTTACAGCGTGCAGACGTGACAACAATGTAAATGTGCGATATTTAGCTAACGCAACGTTGGATATTACAAAAACTCGATAGCGAAAATGAGGTATATGTTATCCGATAGATGAAAGAGTTTTTGTAACAGCTGGAAAATTCTATCTTGCTTAATGATCGTTTGGAGCTTAGATGTTTTGCCCTTTAAGTTATAAAGAGTTGATGCGCCTATTGGTATTGGTATTATTAAACTAGTTTTCTTAAATCTTTTATAAAAAAAATACGATATTGAACCATTTTTTAAAACTAGTACTTTTAAGTGACTTTAACCTCGGCAGCACGATTTATGGTACCTAGTTACATTCACAAAACTACAGTATAATTCGTATTGTCATAACGCCTGACTGAAAACAGTTTTAGATTAAAAAAATCAAACGAAGCGCAAAAGTTTAACGAAGATAACCACACGAAAATATTTACCCTTTTATTGGTGATTTTTTCTACGTCACCGTGGTTTATGAAGGTGTAGTCAATTTATAGTATTGATCAATTTTAATTTTTGTCTTTTTTGCATCACTCCTAATTACAGCAAAAAATGCCAACAGCGACAAGCAACTATAATAAACGTATTTACTTCTACTTGGTGCAGGGTCGGACTTCACTTGTATTATTTAGATACTCGATATTTACGATTTAACAAATATTCAAAATATTTCTAAGGTTAATTATAATCTGAGATGTATTAGTCTGATTTTAAATTTCCACAAAATAAAATTTCAATAATAAATCTAAATAGATTAACTTTCCTGAAACAAATATATAATTATTTTGGTAATTTTCCATGAAAACCATATAACGGTGTGTACTGCATTCAATTTGTATCATTTCGTTCTTACTTCGATTATGTGAAATAAAGTTATTAAGTATTTGTGTAGGTATAAACCGCTGCAATCTTCATACCATCTGCAACCCTACCTGCCTCACACCCGCTGCAATATACATAGGTCTATCAGGTATCCGCTGCAATCTACAATCGCCGATTGAAACAGCTTGAATCTTGTTTATTTGTAAGCAGAAACAGAGGCTTTTATTTTAACAATGGTGAATTTCTTTACTTGACGTTACTGTTTAATAATTTATAAAAATAGTAAATTATCACTGAAATACAATATTTACAGAGTGAGTTCGTAGAATCTTGCTACTTGTATTTTATCTACAACTTATAAAAAATATTTTTTTTTTGTGGTAAATAAGTAAGATTACCGTATAATTACAAAATATGATAGCCATTAACATCTAACGACTCAGATAATTCTTTGGAAGTACAAATTAAATTTTGGGTGGGATCCGTTTGATAACAAAAATCGCTTGTTTAGTCTTCAGCAATAATCTGGCTCAAATATTTGTTTTTTGCTTTTCATCTTTTTTTATAAGTAGTTATTTTTTTTATGTCAATATTTTCATCAACCCTTTCATTTTACAGCTTAATCAAAACTTTTTGATTGTGGCAGATGACTATGATAATTTTGTAATTCTTAAAGAAAAAAGAATCACATTTTGCTCATCGTATGTTTTATAATAAGAATCGTTGTTTTAATCTCTAGAAGCAGTAGGTACAGAACGAAAAGTATTCTCATCATTGCTGCCTGGGTCCATAAAATTTACAACTGTGAAACGATCTATGTGGTCGTTTTGTATTAAAAATAATATCACCAGACTATTATCCCTGTGCCTACATCGGTGAGAATTACTTAGTTTAATAGTTGTAGTTCAAAATTGTGTTGTAAGCAGTACTGTAAGTAAAATTGTCGACCCTTTCTCTTTGTAATTAATAAATGTTGGCCGAGTTCGAGTAAGTTAAGTACATCAAACAATCTGGTTTCTTACTTTTGTTTTTGTTAAACCTCATCGAAATACAAGTAAGTCAATTTCATTAATATTTCCTTTGATTATTTCATTTATTGTAAATGTCTGAAAAACGGGTAAAATCATATTAATACTTACACTTTATTTTTTTTTTATTATTTATTAAAGGCAGTTTTTGCACGTGCTTTAAAGATTAATTTATACTGAATAAAATGAAAATTGCCTTTTTTGAAATTATTAAATTTGCAATACAACACGGAGTGCAAAGTTGTTTGAAATAAAATGGGATGGAGTTAATAATGAGAGTTTAAAAACGACTGTTTTAGGTTTATCTAAATTAAACTACCTTCTCCGAGACTTTATTAGTGGTCATTTTAAATGTGGAGATTTTATGGTAAAAAGGGTGATCCGGTGATCCATACATAAAGTAAATTAACATTTCGCGAAAAATGTACAATTAAAACAGGTAAAATATTCCAATTAGAATTAAGTTATCAGATTCAAGAAAAGCGAGATAATGTTCATTTACAGAAACTTTTAATTTGATCACTTTTTGGAACCGTGAGACATTTCGCTCTCCAATTTATTACCGGACATCCCGTGATTTTAAGTTATTAATGAAATTTTCATTAAGCTCCGATATTTCCGAAACTTAATGAAGAGTATTAAGAAAATTACTAAAAGTGAAACTGTTTTGTTGCGTGACAATCAATCTTGTCGTTCTTTCCAACAAAGAGAAGCGTTACCTTTGTTTCAATAAATAAAAATGAACTTGAGTACCTACTATAAGTATAAAAAGTAATAAAACAAAGAAAAACAACTACTATCCAATTTTAAAAGTAAATTGGAAGAAATAAATTTAAAGAAATTTTAATTTTACGTTTAAGACTTAATGTCTAACCATTTTTTCGATTATATGTTGTTGCTTTTTGACGATAAAAAAAACCTGTGAAACTCGGTGAATTTGGAAGGCAGCGAAGCTTTCTATGTTATTCTTGACAGAAACGTCTGTACCTACTTTATTTTATTTAAACAGAAACCTACTGCTGGAAAATAGTCTGTGGCTTATGCCATGTACTTTCCATACTATATGTCTGCTATATAAATATACGTTAATAAAAAAAGTTGATAAGAGAGAGAGAGAGAGAAGCGATAAGTAACAAGGTAATCTGCTGTACGCGGACCCTTTTTCTCGATTCACTGTTCTCGCCAAAGCTAACATAGACAGCTTTCTTTTAAAAATACTGCTTATGCCAAGGTTAGAATAGATACACATTACTGGAACTCTGCACCAGAAAAGAACAAAAAGTGGTTTGCTAAATTTAAACAAGGCAAAATGAGTATTAAGACGATGCACGTTGTTGACGCCCAAAACATAAAAAACAGGATTGTATAATGTTAGCCTAAAGTTTAACGAGATAAACAAAACTCTAAAGATATCAAAGGAACTTGTTTGACATAATATATCGTGCAGAAATATTTAAACATGCTAAAGCTGTGTGCAAAATGAATGCCACACGTGCTACAATCGATCAAAAGCAATACCGTGTGGACGGGATCACTGTTTAGCTATATTTAAACGTAATAAAGACAATTTTTTTGTTGATATATGACGGTGGAGAACATGCAACCTATCAGTACTCTAATTATTCAAGTAGTCTCAAGGCACTGAACCGACTCCAAAGTGTGGATAGACGTAATAATCTGCTGGTAACGTTATGGCATCAGTTTTATAAAATTATATATATATTATATTTAATTATTAATTAAAAAGGACCAACCGTAAAATTAAGGCATATTTTGAGTCTAAAGTAAAATTGGAAAAAAATTATATGAGCGCTATAATCTTTCTGACGTCCTAAATAAAACAATATTAAATAATTAAATCGAATTTCACCAACAAAAATTTATTCTACCATGTTAGCCTACGAACTTTTCAGCTCATCTGTTATAATAATTTTTAAGAGAATTAAGTTATTTGTAAAATGTTACTATAGTCCATTTCATCGTAATTACGATTTGATATTAGAAACCACTGAAATAAGATTAAACTGTCATCCAAAATACCAATGGCGGAGAGTTTTTTTTCTAAATTAGGTCGTAAGTTTCTGAAACTATCAGTGTGGTTTGACATCTACAAAAATCTGACATTAATAAAATTATTAAATTCAACCCTTCAACAACGAGCCGGGCATGACGGTTACTAGGAATGTGAATTAAGTCAAGACTTCCGTATTGAATACTTTTTATCTACCGGTGAAACAAGATGCAGTTACGTAAGTGTTGTATTAAAAAACAAACGTCCCTATTTAAATTTCTAACTTGCCTGTATCTGAGAGAGATGTAACTCTAAATTTACTTCGAGTATGATTTCTGTTATCGGCCAAAATCGTTGAAATGGACTATAAAATAGTTTTTGTAGTTGTAATATGTATTTGTCCATACTAATCTTATAAAAAGGAAAGGTTTGATTTTTTGTTGGTTTGTTTTTTTGAAATAAATAGGCTCCGAAACTACCGGACCGATTTCAAAAATTCTTTTACCGTTGGCAAGCTACACTATTCCCGAGTGACATAGGCTATGTTTCATTAAAAAAAAATAGGGATCCTTACTAAAATGCCATTAATGTAACCAAAAATGACCTTAAAATCCTTACATCGCGTGCGCTGAGAATACTATTGATTATAGAATAAAATAATGTACTACGATTTTGAAGAATATATAAATATCTACAAAAAATGTTGCGACAGCATATGTCTAACTGTTATAGTTACGTCACAATAACTTATTTTTAATTTTTTAAAAGTTTTTATCTTGGTATTATCCCTTATCAAAATAACTTATTTCATAATCACAAATTTAGCATGTGCAATGGGACGAGGCTACTTATAAAGAAATTAAAGGACAATTAAGTTGTAGCAACCAATATAACTGAACCACCAGCTGGTCAACTAGCTCATACACTGAGGATACCGATGATCCCAACTGATCTACCAAATTCATTTAAAGCGCTTTAATTTCCTATCAAAACCTCTTTCGCTAATAATAAGACTCAAGGTCAAACCTTCCAAATAGTAGGGATCGGTTTTTCTCATGACCAACCGCCTAAGGCGGGTCGGAGCAACTAAAAATCAATTTATTTTGCTGCCAGAAAATAAAACAACATGTAATATTGTTTACAGGGAAGCGTTGAACCAATAAATTTAATGGCTTTTGTTATTTTTCTTTAATCCCCGTGCAAAGCCGGGGCGGGCTGCTAGTATTAAATAAGTCTAAATATCTGAAAATTGTCAAAATTAGAGAATATCTATGAAGAATCATATTTAAAGGCATTTAAAAAATTTTAAAACACAAAACAACCACTTAAAATTTACAAAACTAAAGGTATGTAGGTAGCAATGTTAAAAATATTTTAAAAAAAATGGAAATATAATGATTTTTTTATTAAATTTTAGAATTCAGGAAAAATGTTAAATCTAGTTAAAAATAAGTAGTAACGATAGTGTTATAATTAAATATCACATTTGAACCTTTTTTTTTATTTTTACGACCTTCTCCAGTTTTTTTCTATTTCTAGACATTTTTTTAGTTTTTTAAATATTTTTTAAATTTTTCATGCTTGTTTTTACGATTACTGTAATTATTTTTAAATTTTGAATTTATTTAAGTGTTTTCCTAATTTTTTACAATTTTTTAATTTTTAATTGTCTGTTCTATTTTCGGTGGATTCTGATAAAATAGCTTAGCGTCAGAAAGTTGTTCAAAACGTCGGATTTTTTACATTGATTTGATGTTTTATTCATTCATCCCTGTTTCATCAAATTACATTTACATTTTTTTGTACTTTTTTTCAAATTATTGCTTTTTTCCAGCAACAAACATTAAATTAATAATTTCTATCTAACGAAATATTGTGTAAAATAAATAGCGAAAATTTTAATTTCCTATAATTTCTTCTGTAGGAGCAAACTTTTTCGAATCATACACGAAAATAGGAACAAAAAAATGGGAAATCTTCATTTTTTTCAGATATTCTAAAATAAAAAATTTAGTACAGGGTTTGTGACTGGCGGATATAGTGAGTATCGATATTGGGCACATCATGAAGGGATTCCAGCAGTAAAATAGCTTCCTATGGAAAATGTCTATATCGACTGGTCTATAAAGAAATTGTGCTAAACCGCAAAAAAAACATATCAAGGTCGGTTAGTGCATTTTTAATATTAGTAAGGATTAATGAGATTTTTAAAAATAAAACGTAGATTTCAGTTTCCAAATTCCATAAGAGCCATTAATTTTGATGTAAAAATATAATACGAGATTTCCCAACGAAGTGAAAAAACAAATTACTTCAGAAGTGTTAAAAATAATTTATTTTTCCAATAAAAACTGTCAGCAATCAGAAAAATTGCTCAATAAAAATTAATATACATAAATTAAATTTTAAAAAGCTTAAATAATTTCGGAAATTTTTCAATTATTTATGTTCATTCATGCGGCTTTTAGAGTATATTTATAATTCAGTATAATAAACAGCTAACTTTGTTAAATGCTATAAAGTGTATGATGATATAAAATGCAGGGTGCAAATAGTCTGCACAACTTCTTTGTCCTAAATTTTCATCTGAAACATAATAAACACATATTTTTTAATGATAAAATCTGTCAGTATATATTTTATAAGTTATTCTTTTAAAATACAAACTTCCAGTAGGTACAATCATTATTCGTGTTCTCAGAATATTGAGGTGTTGTTGAAAATATTCTTTAACAAAGAGGCTTAAAATTATAATTTTTCGAGTGAGCTTATACTCTGAGGGTTGTCTTTTTGGTTTTGTATATATCAATAAAGGCAAAAAATATATAGGCATCGATGGCTTCTTCTGGCGAGTAGAATCGCTGCCCACGCATTGAATTCTTGATGTTTGAGAGCGTAAAAAGACCGTTGGAACTTATACGGTGGATGTTTTAAAGCTCTAAAAGCGCGATTGTCGATTAAGCGCTTGCATTGTCCTGATGTAGGATGATTAGTCGTTGTGTGTCGGAGTTTCGCCATAACTTCTGGTAAACACACGTATATATAACAATCGGAGGTAATCATTTTTTGGTCTTCTATAGCAATTATTGCCACATGACCAGATTTTGACACAAAACTTACGACTATTTTCTTTGACACACTTCAAGAACGGATCACTTTTGTTGATTTTCCTTATCGTGAAACAGCCACACAGCGGATTGGCATTGATTTTCCGGTTAGTAAGAGTAAATCCAAGATTCATCGCCACTTACAATACTATAAACGTTTAATGAGCTTCCTTTGTTAAACCATTCCAGTGTTGACGTGAACCAATTTTTGCTCTTCTGTCAGCAAATAAGAGATCGAACGGGAAACCAACTTCGTAACACCCAGTTTTTCATACAGGATCTTTTGAATAAAGGTCTTTAAAATGCACAAAGATGCCTCTATCTTACAATATGCTACGCGGTGGTCATTCTTAATTAGCTATTAAACCGCATTAACGTTTTGCTGTTTTGGGTGGACCTAGCCTAGATTAGTCGCTAAGACTGGAGAGACTACGTTAAAATTCGTGATATCAGCGGAAAATAATTGCCTGGTGTGGTGCTTTATTCTCAAAAACAGAAATCATTTCGATGATTGCTCGAAACTGTTCTCAACTAAGATCTATTTTTCGACTGACTTCCTAATTCAGTGTACCTGCACGACTTGTTGTATCGCAATGAAACTCTAGATTTATGTGAATAAAAGATTAAGGTTAGATTTGTGTCTGAAGGTTCTATTAATGGCATGTGGCATCTTCTAAAATGCTATATGCAAAACTAAAATGACAACTGTCGTACAACAACAGACAAGTTGGGTTCTAAATTGAAAATCTTATCACTAACAGTTGACTTTGAGTCCTCATTAGCCACATAATAGTTTTTTAACAAATCACTAAATGTTTGTTTAAAAAACTCAATACTGGAACTCTTTGCAGAAATGTAAACATATTCATCTGAAATATAATAAACACAGTATATTTTTTAGTGAAAACCTGTCAGTGTATATTTTATAAGGAATTCTTTGGAAGTACAAAATTCCAATAGGTACAATCATAAGGTAATTGTGTTATCAGAAGTTTGAGGTGTTGTTAAAAATCTTCTTTAACAAAGAGGCATCAAATTATAATTTTTCAAGTAAGCTTAAACTCACTTAAAAATGACACAGAACAATTTTTATACAACAACAGATAAGTTAGAGTCTAAATTAGGAATGTTTCTCGAATAACAGTTGACTATTAGCCACATAATAGTTTGTTGACAGATAACAGAAGCGACATTTAACTAAAAGCTATTGATATTAATGACATAATGTTACATTTGACGTTTGGTTATCAAAGAGGAACCAGCATTTTAAAACCGATGAAGATAAATTATTTGTCAGGTAGGATTACAACTGAGAATGTTTGTTAAAAAAACTTAATACTGGAACTCTTTAGCAGAAATCTAAGTATGTTTAGATCAGTAGAAATAACTGAAAATAAACCACAAATTTTTTACTAATGACTATTAACTTATTAACAGGATATGTTGGGGATCCACCATGTGTTTACCGTCTACGGAATATTTGTCAGAAACTTGTTCTTTACTTGTCGGCTGTTTTCGCTCTTATAAGCTTTGATGTTAAAGGGTAATAAACTTTTTGAAACAGATATTTTAAGTCCTTAAATTACCTATAAAAAAATCCTAGTGCAGATATCACAAACATAAACCATCTCTAGAAGAAACATTTAAGGTGTAATAGAGTTTTAAAATTAAAATAACTTTGACATTTCTTTTATATAGCTTTTACCATTATAATACTATATTAATTTAAATTCTTTTCTAGCTCTGATTTTGTTCTGTATTTTTTGTTCTGTAGTAAACAAAATTCGGTCTGAATTCATACATTTTTAACAATTTTTTTCTGTCTGTTTCCAAATTTTTTATTTCAAATGGTGTACTTATATGTTTTTATTTATATAGCTTCGTCAACTATAAGCTCAGTAATATTGTAAAATGTGTATACAAATCACAACGCAAAATGAAATTAAAACATTGAATTTTCCAACGCTAACGAACTGTTTTATTTCCAACAAATATTTGTTAATCTGTGACCCAATTTGTACCTATTGAAACAGATAATTCCCAATGTGTATTCAAGACATTTTAAGCAATTTGTCTTGGTTTTTTTTACTTTGATTAACTTATTCGTACCTCCATAATAAACCATCACATAATCAAGTTGAGCGTTCGAAGGCACGCACGAATAATTTCCTACGTGCGTTTTGTTGGGTTTCGGAAAGATCAGTTCGCTCCCTTGGGGCCCCTTTCGAACTGTAGCTCCGTCCTCAAGATCGTAGTTTATCATTCTATCGTAGTGATACCAAAATATGTATGAGGGGGGCACGATGGACTTTATCAGTACGCAACTCAGGCGAAGGGGTAACTCTTTGTCGCTTGGGATAAATTTATTTGGACCCCCAATAATCTTCGCTCGAGCATCTGCAAATAAAAAAAAATGGTAATTCACATAAAATTATCAAAATTTATTGTTTCAACGTTTTAAAAATTAGGTAAGAAAAAACTTAAGATTTACATATATTTCCTATAGAAAAAGTATATTTCATAGTAAAAAAACGTTAATTTTCATCATTTTTTTTGGCACTAAATTAAGAAACGTCAAACTGTGGAATTTGAAACGTCTCACAGTAGGATAAGAAACGTCAAAAAATATTAAAATCTGTCGTTTTAACGTTTCTTTTGGTTTGTATCCATATTCTCAAAGAATACACGTATGAAGAGAAATCTGGTGCAAGAAATCGAATGCAACATACACAAGAGGTGCACAGCTACAGAGGAGGCACAATTATGTTATGGGCAATAATTTCGCTTTTTAGTAGATCTGAGTTTGTTTTACTGGATCCTTTTTTATTATCTGAGAACTACGTTAGAAATGTTTTACGTCCTTTAGTTTTTCCATCCGCGCAAAACATTGGTCCTAATTTTATCTTAATGCATGACAATGCTACTCCACATACAGACAGAGTGACAAGAAATTTCTTGAAACAACAGAATATTCCAGTCATTCTCTAGCCAGCTAAATCACCCGATATGAATCAGCGAAGTGTTTTTCAAGACCAGAATCGCAATCAGCTGTTTCAAGCTCTTCAACAGTGGTGGATGGCGATTCCCCAAGAAGATCTGGAAAACTCTACGCTGTAGAGCCATCATAAATGCACGAGGAGGCCACATTCCTTATTAGGATATTTTTTTCTTTGTTCCATTGTCAGTTTTTTATAAACAATTGGATTAATACATTTTCGTTTTTTTGAAGTTATACTTCTATTCGTACACTCTGTAGAAAAAGATTGTGTAGAGTTAAATGGGAAAAATTATTACATATGTAATGGTGTGAGTAAGAGAGAGACAGAAACACTTATAAGGTATATTGGTCGGTAAAAATAAAGATGAAATATTTATCACATGTTATTAGTCATAACTATAAGTCCTTTGAATACCGTTTCAACATTCAGTACATTGAAAAGGGATAGATATACAAAAAAAAGTCTGAACTAATGTATAAATATCCTAGTGACGGACCACATGATTATTTGACAGATTATTTTATAATTCTGTCACGTAAGTGAAGTAAAGTTTAGCATTTTATATTAATAATAATATTCAGTAATGAGTATTGTATTGTAGTCCAAAGTACCATCACATGGTTGCATTTTGCATTATATCCTGCACTATGCTTTTAAAGTTGTTAGCTACATAAACAGAGTTTTTACGAATAGTCGAGGAAATAAACTAAAACCTCTGAATTTTTTAACGTAAGATGGATCGGAATGCGTTTTTTTGCATTGAATTCCTTAAAGTATCAGGAAATTTGTCGCTATATTTTATAATGTAAAAATGGGAAATTGCATTTCTGCATTCGAAAATAGAGAGAGATTTTACAATGCGGTAAGTATTGCTGAAAATAGGTTCAATTTATAAACTCGGGGTTTTTGGGGTCGCTGTACACGAATATCACGATTCCGAAAGTCTCCGCGGCACTTGGTGCCTGGGGTATTTACCTCTTCTCCTAGGGTTTAATGTAAATTCTGTACGAAATCAGTGCACACCTGGTACTCGGTGGTTTTTTGAGTCGCTAAATACGATTATAATAATGACGATGGTCTTCAAAACACCTGGTGCTTAAGATGGACCTCGTCTCCAGGAATATTATGCAAATTATATACAAAAAGAGTGTGCACTTGGTTTTTGTGGAGGTTTTTGAGGTCGCTAACCACGAATATCATATAATGATTTTGCTAAATTATTCGCATACAAATTTATGAATCCCGGCGCGTGCATAGAAGTATAACTTCTGCCGGCAGTCCCACTGACTGCCACACTCATTTTTTTTTATTTAATTTTTAAATTGTTTTTATTATTTTTATAAAAATGAGTCACTTTAATATCTTCGTTTATTTACCTCTTCCCACGTATCAGGTTTTCACAACTTTTTCCATGAAATACTTTTAAATCATTTTATAAATAAAGTTTGTAAATATCCCTAGATTTTGAGCATGTGTGTATAGTATAACTAGAGCCACTTGGATAGGAATTATTTTTACGATTTTACAAGGGAAACTCAAAAGAACGTCATTATATGAACGAACCTAGTAAAATATATATTTAATGTTGCTTTTAACTTCCTGACTCACACCTGTACGACCATGAAGAGAATTCTTGAAAATTCGAAAAAAGCGTTGACCACGGCTATTCAAGTGGTTTTGGATAAACTATACCTATATATTATATACACGAGTTTCGGAAAACCGTTAAAATTTACCGTTATGCTTATAAGATCTGTACTAACATCAAAAAGGTTCTTCTGTATTACATAAGAATTCTATATAACAAATTTTATGACCCTGTGATTTTTTGTTTAAGAGTTATAGCACACACAAACGTAAAATATAAGTTATATACACGAGTTTCCGTAAACAGTTAAAATTTTTCCAATTAAAGCCAAAATCTGAAGGGGTTCTTCACCTTGACATGAGGATTTTATACACCAAATTTCATGGCCCTGGGACCTTCCGTTCATGGGTTATAGTGCACCCTGGTGTACGAATACACAAGCCGATCTTATAAAGTACTTTCATGGTACTTAATAAAAGTTACATTACAGAGCGTTGATGTTAATATGCAGGACGGACGTAAGGATATCAATAAAACCGATAGTTAATAACATTTTTGACAGAAAACGATTTACTAAAAAATGTAAGAGTAAAGCCGTAAAGTCATAAACCATATTTTACAACTGTAAAATCATAATTCAAACTGAATCATATCAAAAGAAAACTGTTCTATAAAAATTAAAGCCATTTTAAATAGGTTATGATTATAATTGAGGTAGACATATATATATTTTTTAATGTAGATAACCACATTAAAGCCCAATATTACCATACTATTGCAGTGTTTCGGTTTTATTGCTAAATCTATTAAATGGCATTCAGGCATGTAGCGCAATTTAAACTTGATTATGGAATTTTTGCGGTTTATAATTGCTTGTGTCGACAAATTACCTACATTGTTTCTTTATGAACAATTTCATCTCAATTATTTCAGCTAATGATAATATTTGGTAACCTAAATTTGATATAGTGATACCGCTTACACGAAAACACATAATTTCAATTTGTTTTGCATGCTTATAGCTATGCAAAAGTCTTTGTGAAATATTGAATTTAAAGAAAATACAAATTACTTATGTGACTGTCATATACCATAATCACTGGCAATTTTTGAGCTATTTATTTATGTTTCATTTTTTCCACTACACGGTTCATCTTCGACGCTTGTATGGCTACGTTTAAACTCCAAAACAGTTGAAAATGAAGGAACAGATTCCTTTAACACGTTTACCATTTTTGTATGACTTTCTGTTGCTGATAAAGTGTTGAAAACAATTATATTATCAACTGAACTATTAATGAACAAAAATTTTTCACCTATGGTCGTTTTTGGAGAATACTTGTCTACTGCAGTATGTACTTCATTAATATCCTTAGGCAGGGCTGGTAATAGCTTACGGCGACTGTTATATTATATATATATATTTCTTCTTACGATATTTACATCGGTTGTGTTAAATTTCTCCGGTATATTTTTTAAAAGTTCGCTTTTAATGATTTTTAAAGGTTTTTCCGATATGTCCTTCTGGGCTTTTCGCTTACATGCAGTTGTCACAATTTTTCTTTGCAAAGAACGTAGATTCGGTTCATGATTGTGAGTTAATTCACTCCTGGTTATTGTATATTCGGTACCAACAGTATACACTTTCGCTGAACATTTTAATTTTTTCTTAATACACCTCCAACGAACTTCACCCCTCTTTAATGTGTCTTGCTTGCAAAATGAAAATAGGTCTATAATAAGCAAATCACAACCACGTGAACTCCTTACTATCGAAACAGCCATCATATAAAATATAGATTGATGTTCTCTATTTGCTTGTCGATCACAAAATAAGATGTAGAAAAGTATTTTAATATTACTCAAGGGATGTTATTATAATTTAAATTTTACAGTTTCAAGGAAATTCGTAAATCTTATTGGTATTTCCCAACATTCGTATTTTGCAAAGAACTTAATCTCGCGGCCCAAAATAGCTATGTCATTAGATGGGACTTTTACTTTGACCAGGTAGTCGTTAGGATTACCGGCCCAAATTAGGTACGCCCGCCGATTTTTTCACTGTACAATATTCGGTTTTCCCATTGTTATAAAATACACTGCATGTCAACTTTAAATGGATTGTTAACAACAAATTAATTGACAAATTAAAAGAGAATTCTTTGTGTATTCAAATGGAAGATGAAATATTAAAATAGCGTATAAATTTTTATTCCTCTACTAGTTAATACGTGTCGCTTTCAAAAATTTTTAACCAACCGTATATTATGGTGAACTAATTATTTTCCATACATCTCTTATATGCCATTATTGAAGTTTAGAAACAAAAAATGACTCTAGGAGTAATCGAAAAGTAACACATTCGACAGGACTCGGTGACCCACATGTGCACAGCAAACAAAATAAAAAACAATCGTATAATTAATAAAGGTTTTAAAGGGAGCCTTAAATTAAATTTATTCTATTTTGTTATTCTATCATGCAAAATAGACTTGTTCTAGCAATATAAAAAACATTACACTCCTTTTAATTTAACCTATTATCTTACTTACTATTGTTTCCAAAGTAGAATAAATAGTCTATAATTTATTTTGTAACAAATGGAAAAAACTGCACAGGTATAACGAACGTTGTTGAGAGCAGTTTATAACGGAAATTAACTTTAATCATGAAACTGAAGCTTACCTCGCAATCTTCTATAATGAATTGTCAACTAAACGGCGTTTGTTCATTTTATATTGTTAATGAGAAAATAGTAGCAGAGAATAGATTTTCTTCTCTATTATTTTGTTAAATAACTTATAAAATTTTAATAAACAAGCTTTCTGCTTTAAATTTTTATTTGAAAGGAATAAGTAATTATAATAATCCAACTAAATATTAATTGCAAAATAAATTACTTTCACATCCAGCTAATGCTTTGATATATATACATCTGACATCTGCCACAAATATAAAAAAAAGTTTTTTATAAATTTTAAATTTCTTTGGGTTATAATTTATGAAAGCACAATTTACCAACATACATAAACACGCCTTCTAATTCTATTAAAATATATACATAATGAAAATGTTCTCTTTACTTTAAAATTCAATAGATAGTAAATGACAATCTTAGAAAGATAATATGAAAATATTCTTGAAAAATATATAAATTAATTAACTAGGTAAAGCAACTTTAAAAAATGTAATAAAATCCTTTCAGTACTTTTCGAATCTATCGCGCACAAGGGGACAGACAGACAGACAAGATACCGCTACAGTTTTAGCGTATTTATAGATTATTTTTTACCTTAAGATGGTGTAATTTCAACAGAAATACTCTTTCCTTTTAAGAAAGATTCCGCGCAGGTTACTGAGCCCGAGATAGAGAGCATGTCATTCTGGCAACGACTTAGTTGTCTGAACGTCATGCACTCTTCCTCCTTTCACCCTCCCCCTCACTTCCGAGGGGGCCAGAATGGGCTTTGCGGAGAAATTGCGGCCCACATCTGCTTCTGCAAAGACTGCTTTTCTCTTTTGTGCTTTCTTCTGTATTGTGCGATCTTATATATCGTTCTCTCTGTAAGTGACTCTTTTGTCACTTTGGCGCTATGTGGTCATCTGGTTTTTTTTTTGCTGCCAGAGCTGCATCTTTACCCTTTTGTGATTCCCATTTCCGTCGTCTGGGTTGTACTCTGTTAATTCTCTTAAATTACGGTTTACATGGTTCCTCATGCTCTCGTAGTTCATTGTGGCTTTCTTTTTCATGGTCTCTGTAATTTTTCTTCTCTCTTAATTATGATACAGCATGTTGTTTCGTATGTACCAAGGTGGATTTACCGCTTCCGGACATCTATTTTGTTGGAACTATACTTTTGCATATGTTAGGATGTGCATTATTATGGTTTGTATTAGTTTTAATTTTAATTTTAACTTTAAAAGGCTTTTCCTTTCAATCAATCCTCCAAGCTTGCTTCCTGCGTATTTGGCTTTCTTTCCTACGCTGTCGACGTGTTCTTTGAAGGTTAGTCTTTGGTCCATGGTAACTCTTAGATATTTTACTCATCTTGTCCATTCGACGTTGTTTTCTCCCATCCGGACAAGAATGATTTACACCTGCATAGCTTAGGATGGGAGCGCGTCAGTTGACCGCGACGCGTGAAAGCGCGAGAGTATGGAGTGCGGGAGGCGTTCAGACAACCCAATCGGCATCGTTGTTAAACATATCAAATTCACGAATCTTTCTATGTTTAATGCAGGATTGTAAAATTTAATATTCGAGTCCTTGATTAAAAACAAAGCTAGTCAATCGTAAATTTGCTTTTAAAAATTTGTTTATAATTTAAACTGTAATCGCTATAATTCAGTTAAACACAACAAATTTATCTTTACCTACATGTTTGATAGACATAATACAACTTGATTATAGATTAAATAAAACAATAAATTTTTTTTATGTTCGCTTGTTGTGTGTGTATGTGCATCCATAAATCATAAATTAATATTCGTTTAACCTATATATCACCGGTCATTTGACATTTGTGGTTTTGCAATTAATCAATCGTTGAGATGCGATCGAACTGCCAATCTACTGTATGGGTATAACCACTTTGATCTCGCGATATTTAGTGAGTGGACGGAATTGTGTAATTGCCATATATTAATTTCAATTCAAAGCGTTGCTTACCAATGAAACTTTTGTAAATAATAGCAAAGTGGAAGATTTGAATTTGAATTAAATTTGAAAATATTGCTTTAATATCGCCCATCCAAAAGTGGGGTATTAGTATTTACATGCTCTATTGAAAATTGATAAACACATGAAACTTGTTATATGTAGCGCTTATTAAAAATTGTATATTGCAAACCAACCGAGTATGGAATTTGATCATTTTTTTTAAATGTGATTTTGAGAATGGTAAGACTGTTGCGAGACCAATCCGCAGTATTGCCAATGGTTTAACGCATGGTTCATAGAAACATGGCAGCTGTTAGTTTCTCAAACCATTTGGTAAACGATTATTTGAGATTTCTCTTATAGACCGGGCAAACTAACTTTGAGCACGGAAAAATTAATACCTGGACTAGCCCAACGGGAAATGGTTAAGGGGGTTACTAACATCGAAAAAAAAATAAATGAACCCACGGCCCATGGGGACTAACTTAGGGGGGGGAGGTTAAGTGAAAAAAATCTGCGGGCAACAGTTTGGACGCGTTTTCTGAGAAAATTTGATGTCGGAGACAAAAATGTTCAACAGCAAAGTTGTAGGTAATGAAAAGATCTTTAATTTCTGTTAAGTGTACTTTTTGACATAACCTCAAAATTATCGAGAAAATTGCAAATTTTCCAATCAATAGCCAAATTTTCGTTTTTCATTTTTAATTTTTGTAAAAATGAATGAATTAATATGAAACTTAGTAAAAGGATACCTTTATATATTATAAATAACCAACAAAAAATTCAAAAGCAAATAATAAAAAATGTTTGAGTTTGAACTTTTTCAAAAAAAAGAACCCATTTTTCAGACGAAAATTCTCCGGTGAAAAATCATCGTAAATGGATTTTTCAAAACTCGTTTTGTTTGTTTTTACGTTTACTTTTTGATAAAATAGAGAACCAATATAGCTTATATTTAAGAATATGCTAAAAAATGCAATAAACGCAAAAACTCAATTTTGATTTTTTTTTCAGTAATTGTTGATAATTTTGTTTAAATTTTAATAAACTGTTAAAAATAACTTCACCAATAAATTCTATGAAACAAAATACTAAAGATTTTGTATTTTGTTGTTAATAATTGCTTCAAAATTTAGGGGTACTAAAGGGTTGTTTTTGGAGGGTGAATAAAGTAATGATTGTTTTTATGCACTTTTCGGCTAAAATTGACGTTAACCGAAAATCGGTATTAAATAAAAGTTGTAGATTTTAAAAAATTATACAAGATTTGTATGGGTCATTTTTACCATAAACTCAAAATTTCCCAAGAAAATGCAAAAAATCGAATTTTCTTAAATTTTTCAGTTTTTTAAACTTTCTTTTTTTTCTTCTTTCTCTGGTGTATACAATAAAAAAAATGGTTAAATAAAAGCATTATAGTCATAATTATAAACATTTAAAATTAGAAAAAATATTACGGTATGATGAACGAGTATGCGCAGACTTAATGTATATATATATATTTTTAACTGTGAAGTTTTTTGTGACAGTAAACTGTTTTACCTGGACCTTTTTACACTGCTTCTCTGGTTGCGATACAACCTCTGGATTTGCAGGTTATGGAAGAAAAACAATAGTTGACTCAAATATTTCAACTTCAAACTTGTCAGAGTTAGTAAAACCTTTTTATGAGCCGAATGCAACTCCGAACGCCATAGCTAATAACGGTTGTGCAATAATTTCATCCATCTATAAATGCAAAAATAGTTCTATGTCCAAAAAAAACGATTAAATTAGAAAACTTGCCTCCAACTGTTGGCGGAGGAACGCAGCATTCTTATAGAGTCTATTTTCAAATTCAAACGTGGCTTGGAAATAAACTTGATCCAACCAAGTGGGGTTGGAGGGAAGTTATTCACTCTGCCTCAAAAATACTAATGCCTCGCTTTACGGAAATGCCAATAATACCATAAAGCTTGTTAAAAACAGTCTCTTGCTGCTGCAAAACGACGTGTTCTACCAACAGATGCGGATGTAGAAAAGTTGGTCTACGATGTACAGATCTGTGCACGACATGTCAAGATTCTGGTACCTAATTGTTCTAATGATAAGCTAGTTTCAGAAGATTTAAGCAATGCCGAAGACGATGAGCTTACTTCTGAAAATGACAGAAATAAAGGTGAAGTCGAAGATATATTTGAAGAAGATAAAGTGGAGTGGGAAGATTTGCAGTCTACCGAAGTATCAGAGGGCGAAGAAGAAAAAGAACAAGTTATACATTTACATAAAAGAAAAAGATTATCATTTGTATCGCATAGGTGTATTTTTTAAATTTATTCATTTTTTTTATAATAAAACGTTCTTTTTTTATAGTTTTGATCATATTTTTAAAAAATAACTACATATATATGACTTTCCGCATTAACTTCCCATGGGTTTTCTAAAACTCTTAAAAAAATTTTCAAAATTATATTTAAGAATAATGCTTTTATTTGACCATATTTTTTTTTAATTATATATATATATGTATATATAAAATAAGAAAATAATGATAAGAAAGTTTAAAAAAGTCAAAAATTTAAGAAAATTCGATTTTTTGCATTTTCTTGGGAAATTTTGAGTTTATGGTAAAAATGACCTGTACAAATCTTGTATAATTTGTTAAAATCTACAACTTTTACTGAATACTAATTTTCGTTTAACGTCAATTTTAGCCGAAAACTGCATAAAATTATCATTACTTTATTCACTCCCCAAAAACAACCCTTTAATGTCCCTAAATGTTGGAGCAGTTAATAACAATAAAATACGATTTCTTTAGTATTTTTTGCCGTAGAATTTATTGGTGAAGTTATTTATAACAATTTATTAAAATTTAAACCAAATTATCAACAATTACTGAAAAAAAATAATTTCAAAAATGAGTTTTTGCGTATATTGCATTTTTTAGCATATTCTTAAATATAAGCTATATTGGTTCTCTATTTTATCAAAAAGTAAACGTAAAAACAAACAAAACGAGCTTTGAAAAATCCATTTACGATGATTTTTCACCGGAGAATTTTCGTCTGAAAAATGGGTTCTTTTTTTTGAAAAAGTTCAAACTCAAACATTTTTTATTATTTGCTTTTGAATTTTTTTTTGGTTATTTATGATATATAAAGGTATCCTTTTACTAGGTTTCATATTAATTCATTCATTTTTACAAAAATTAAAAATGAAAAACGAAAATTTGGCTATTGATTGGAAAATTTGCAAATTTCTCGATAATTTTGAGGTTATGTCAAAAAGTACACTTTACAAAAATTGAAGATCTTTTTATTACCTACAACTTTGCTGTTGAACATTTTTGTCTCCGACATCAAATTTTCTCAGAAAACGCGTCCAAACTGTTGCCCGCAGATTTTTTTCACTTAACCTCCCCCCCCCTAAGTTAGTCCCCATGGGCCGTGGGTTTATTTTTTTTTTTCGATGTTAGTAACCCCCCCAACCATTTCCCGTTGGGCTAGTCCAGGTATTAATTTTTCCGAATTTCGATTAAAATTATGTTAGTTTGCCCCGACTATTAGTGGATTTTTTGAAAATTTTGATGGCTAAGCACCTATAACTTAGTTGTTAGAGCGTCAGCGCGTAGAGCTGAAGGTTGCGAGTTCGAGTCTCGCTGGGTGCGACATTTTTTCAATTTCTCCTCAATGTCCTTTAATATATTCCTGTTTGTATACTTTCTAAAAAGCTTTCAAAATTTCAAAATTTCTCAAACCATCTTTATTTGCCATCTAGTAAACAACAGGACTATCAAAATTTTTAAAAATGTACTCAGGAACATTAGAAAAAAATTATCTACTTTTTTTTCAGACATAAAGTTCTTACTAATACAAAAATTAGAAGAGCATCAGTCTTGAAAGTGTCACTAATATTTTCTCTTTTGCGAAAAAAAGCAAAAAATAAAATCTTTATTTCTTAAAAAAATTGGAAGCTACTAGGCATCTGATTTCGATTTTCTTAAAGTCGGCTCCGATGGTTTATATCTTTCTAACAGATTTAAGTTACTAACATTCAAAATGTTGCTTCCAACTTTCTTTAAAAAATAAAGATTTTATTTCTGGCTTTTTTGTTTTTTTGTAAGGAGGTTCAATTTCTTTAAAAGGATTTTGTTTTAGACTTTTTAGTTGCTACTCCCAAGTAACACAAAAAGCCCCTAATTAGATTTAAAATCGATTTTTCTGCCACTGTCAAAGCTAATAAGCAATAGAAACTGTCCACTAAAGCTTCTACATGAAGCTTGCATCACGTAACCACTGCCTAAAGGAAGCGCGTGATTTGGCATGAAAGTAGATTTTATATCTTATAAGCATTTTTTTTGCAGACCACAAAAGCCACAATTGGCACTAAAAGAGCATTTAATGCTAATAAGTTGAGCAGTATATTAGATTTAATGGCTGATATTGGCTGTGAAAGCAACATTAAGAAGCAATCGTTTAGTTCAGATTTTAGCTTTAGATGCTTTGAATGATCATGCGCAGAGGAACATGTTTGGCGATAATGACATTTATGCTTGCTGTAGATAAGTGTTAGTTTTATATCGGAAATTGAGGTTAACAATCTTGTCAGTGACAAAGTGATATTGTTTACAAAAACAAACACCTCCGGCCATTAATGGCTGAATTTCTTCTTACTATGATAATTTATACCTATATTTTTAATTTTAAAAATGGCATCATGATCTGTTAGAAATCTTTGCAAACCTTACTTTACCGTAAAATGTGAGTAAAATACTTCTTAAAAATAAAGGGGGCGGCGAAAATTGTTAGACTAACGTAATTAATAAATTAAATTGGTTTAGTATGAATTACACTGTTGTCAGATTTAATATCCCTATTCCGTACTTTTACTATAGGTAATTGGAAATACAGTTAGATGCATTATTAATATAATTTAAATTGCATTAAATCGCAAAGTATATAAACAAAAAAAATTGTATTTTTCTTTTAAATGCAAAGGATAAAAATGTGATATTTTTACCATAACATCATGTTTTACTATAATGAGAATAATATACTAAGGACTGGATTGGTGGTGTTTAAAAGACTTATGCAACTCCAATTAGTACCACTACATTCGAAGTCTGCCTATAATATGGTTTCACGAGGGGTTGCATAGATACTAAATTTTGGTGCAATTTAACGCTTACCATAGGTAGGTATAACAGAGCTGGGTAATTCCTTGGTAAAAAGTAATTAATAATTACAATTACTTTTTTTTCCTGTAATTTGTAATTGTACTTAAATACTTTTTTTTATTAAAGTAATTTGGAATTGTAATTAGAGCAATTTTTGTGTTGGAATTGTAATTTGTAATTAAATATTTATTAATCTAATTACAATTACTTTTACAAATAAAAACAAGAAAATTCCTGCATGACTCATGATCTTGCAGAGTTCCTTCCCAGACCCTTCCTTAAACGTTAGGCTAGAATCTGCTTACTGTTTATATTTTGTATATTATGTGTTGTATTTTTTGTTTAAAGTAAATAAATTTTTATTTAAAAAACTAACTTAGTTACTTAATTTTAAAATAATTATGTTTTTTATCACTGATATATTTGTATTGGGATTAATTTCTTTAAGTAATCTTTTAACATTTTAAATTACTAAAAAAGAATTAAAAAACTGCTTAGTCCAAAAATTAAATATGAAAGTAATTATAAAAGTAATTGGTAATTCCATTTTTCAAGTAATTGTAATTAAACTTATATAATTCCTTTCTCCTAACCATGTACTTTGTAATTGTAATTAATTCCTTTTTTTTAAAGTACTTTGTAATTGTAATTAATTCCTTTTTTTTTTAAAGTACTTTGTAATTGTAATTAACAGTAAATACAAGTAATTACCCAGCTCTGAGGTATAATAAGATCTGTGGTTTCATGTAGGTAGATAAAGTTTTATTGATTACTCTTTCAAAAGTTATTATTAGTCTCTTGTAATTAATTTATTTAGTTATTGGCTAAGCAGGAATATATCTAAACAAGCAACAATTATAAAAGAAATTATTATGAATTATTTTGTTTCTATTTCTAAGTAAATTACCACCACGACATGTGACATAATGCCCTTGAAATCTATTATTTTTTCAACATTCACTTAAATTTTTCAGTTTATAGAATAGTTTCTAATTTCTAGTAAATTACAGAGATCATGGCAACATTAGTTCTATCGTGGTTAAACAAGTCGGCCATTTATTTGTTTCGATTTGCTAAGCATTTTTCTAGCTAATAATAAAGCATTGTGAAATTAATTGCTAAATAGCTGTTTGTAGTGCTTTGTGAAAGCTTCCTACTTTATAAATTTTAAGAAAAAGAAGAAAAGAAGATGTAAGGTTATGGCATTTTAAGTTGTTTGTTGTTTGTCAAAAATAATTATAAACACTTTTAAAATCGTAGAACCTATTGAAAATGGAGAGAAGCTCTTTTGTGTTGTCCCAGAAGGATGGGAAAGAGACAGAACGTTGTTTTGGCCACCAGGCCGTCATGGAGTCATGTTTTAAGAAAAGATGGGAGTTCCAAACCCGACGTAGAAACCCCCCCATGCCAATATTGGCCATTGCCCATTTGTTCAAAGGTTACTTTTCTGGGTGTTTCCAACAAAGTTCTGTGATCGTTTGGAATGTCTTTTATATTCATTTTGTGCAATACGTAATATTAAAATCAATAGCCCATTGTCTTATGAGCTGCATATTACTCTCTTCTTCTCGGTAAATATTTTCTTTATTCTCGTCTTTGTCATCTAAGCTTTCGTATCCGCTATAAGATATAAATTCAAAAATGTCTTCGGTGATAGAAGCCTGATGTCCATCAACACCTTGAGAAAAAGATGGAAGGTTATTTTCTGTATTTACACTTAATTTTTTTTCCACTTTTATTTTTGTCTTCGTTGATAGAAGCCTGCTGTCCATCAACACCTTGAGAAGAAGACGGAAGGTTATTTTCTGTATTTTTAGTTTATTTTTTTTTCCCACTTTCATTTTTGTCACTTTTTTTCACGCGTCTGTAATAGGCACCTGTTCGTCCAAATTTTTTTAGTTTAAAAATTTTTTTCGTTATTTCTCTTTTTTTCTCCATAATATAATAAGATACGAAAACAAAATGCGGTATACAATAACAATGAATTTAGGTTAGCCCAAGAATCTTTTTGGAATATATTGCCATTTTACATCTAAACTAATTCCAATACAAAACTTTTTTCAAACAGCAATAATTAAAGCATTTAAATACATTTTACGACCATAAAAAATTCTGATTCGGCTAATTCTTTTAGTGGCATTTTTAAAAGCTTTTAATTCTGATTTTTAGCTACTTTTCATGACTTGTTAGCAATGATTGCTACAACGCTGTATTAATTAGCTTCTAAAGAGATTTGATGTCTTCTAAGGATTGCTAATTTTATTCTATAAAAAAATGCTCAAAATATGCCAAGCTGTCGCTTTTTTTCTGCATTTAATGCTTCCATCTGGCATTATTTGCTTATTAAACGAATATGTGTTACTTGGGCTTGGTTTTGTCAGATGTTGGCGCAAATTCATGATGTATTATCTTCAAAACCTTCCGAATACTGCAAGTGGTCCTGAGTTCAATCCCTAACAATCCCGACATGTACCTACAAATGTGACTTTTTAAAGACATATGTTAACACCTAGAGTCACCATACACGTACGGTAAAGGAAAACATCGTGATGAAACGTGGACTTAATTGTCTCAAACTACCAACCCGCACTGAGCAAATTGATTAAATGCTCATTTCTTCTCCTCATAAGCTAGTTATTATGTTTTTGTGTTATACATCATTATTAACAAATTAACTTAACTATAGAGCTTATCCTAGTGATTTTTGTGGTATTCTCTGAAATATCTTCCACATTGATGACCAAACCCTAACTAAATTTTTGTGGGACCACACGGACACTCAACTCTTTTGAATGCAAAAAGAATTTTTTGGTCCTTCGTCCAGAAACAATACTATTAATTACTTCAAAATCGTCCGGACAATGGCATTTTCCGGCCTAGGCCGGCAAAGTAGCTTTTAGATTATCTAAAGAGATGGCGCTATGAGTTTAAATTTTAAGTCACCAAAAATACATAATAAATATAACTTTTAATTAAATTTAATTAAAGACAACGTACAATATACTAAACTTACCTATAACTTTTTCTAAATGTAAGCAGGATTCTAATTTACATTTAATTTCTCTCACAACTTGTATTATAAAATTTGACATTTATGTCAATTTACAACTACTTATCATTCGATTATGGATATAGTTCATTGTCTCTGCTATTTTTATATAAAATTATTAGATATTGATTTTAATATTTTCAATATAACAATTTTCTCTGTGCTGCTTATTAGCCAGAGATAATAGAATTAATTAATTAATTTGTCTATGTTATTAGCACAGTATTTGTATGTATAAAAATTAATTACCAGCTGACATTTTGTCGGCTATCTTCTAGTCAGTGGTCTTAGTTCAGTTAGCACAAGCAGTCAAGTCTTGGACATAACAGAACTTTTGAAAATATTAAAAATTAGTCGAACCAAAAAATAGTGTGTGTTACACGTCCGGAAAATATTTTGCAAGTGCTCGTATTGTTTCGCCTCGGTGCTACGCACCTCGGCTACACAACTTTACTCGCTCTTGCAAAATGTCATTTTCCGTCCTTGTGTCACAAATAACTATTTCAAATCGGTATATAAATACTGGAGATATTCGGTAACATAAAAAAATGGTCGAATTGAGAAACTTCTCCTTTTTTAAAGACGGTTAAAAAAAGGAACTTTCGCCAGTTTTTTTGTCCGTTTTATCGTCAATTATCTAGAAACTAAATTTCTTAGGTTTTTTATGAGAGTTAGAAATCTGCCGGAGGCCAACTGGGAAAGAGAACCCGGCTGTGACGGATTTATCCACCGAGGCAAGCACCTACTGACGAAACCATTTCCTTCAGTCCGGTGAGCGAGCAAAAAACCGCCCTAGTGTAGGCATATTCTTCTGCTCCCTTACTTAGACTTGCACTCACGCATCGAGTTTTCGACCCAAACAATCTCACCCAACTTGGGTGTTGCTGCCATTTTGAATTTGTTGTACGTACATGCATCATCAGCATAAAGTGCTGTTTTGATAGCCTTGTCTGTCGGTATGTCATGTGTTAGTATGTTGTAAAGTGATGGAGACAGTACTGAGCCTTGTGGAATACCTGCCTCCATCGTGTAGCTGTCCGAGTAGGTATTGTGAATTTTGACTGTAAATGTTCTTTTGTCTAAGTACGATATTAATGTTTTTGTTATATAGTCAGGAAAACTACACTTGTACATTTTGTAGATTAGTTCATTTGTCCACACAAAGTCAAAGGCTTTCTCTATATCGAAGGTCACAAGCACGGTACTTTGTTGTTTTCTGAAACCTTCTTTGGCGAAGTTAACTATGTTAAAGATTTGTGCTACCGTACTGTGACCTGCCCGAAAGCCGTATTGTATGTCCGGTATAAGTTTTTTGTGAGTAATGGTTCTATGTACTCTGGTTAGTATTACTTTGGGAATTATTTTAGCTATAACGTTAAGTAACGATATGGGGCGGTAGCTTTCTGCCTACTAGTACTCTGTTTTTCGCTTGTTTTAGAATAGGGGTTATGTTATCGTTTTTTTGTTGTTGTGGATAATATTGTAGTTTCAAGATAGTGTTTGTTATATTGTTTAGTTGTACATATAATTGCGTTTGTTGGAAGGTTTTAAAAAGTATAGGATCTAAATTGTCTGGTCCTGGTGCTTTTTTATTTTTAAGTCGGTCTATTATTTGTTTAATCTCTTTAGAAGTTGTATAGTCTTTTGGGTTTGTGTGTTTGTAAATTTGTGTAACTCGTCGTCAATCTTTCTATGGTGTTCTGTGTTATTTGTATTGTTTTTAAAGCAAGGGGCAAAGTGCTGTCCAATGCCGTTGCATTTTTGTACGACGTTAAATAATGTTGCGTTTGTTTCTCGTAATGTTGGTCTGCGTTTTTGTCAGTTTTCTCGTCATTCTCCAAAGTAAATTTTCATTTGGGTTTACTGATTGTAGAAAAGCGTTCCACTTTGTGTTTCTATATTGTTTAATTCCTGTATTTATCTGTCTTACAAATTCATGTAGTTCTGTTCTGTCTTCGCCGAGTCTGTAGGTATTGTTGCCACCGTTTTCGTAATATGTTTTTGTACTTAATAAGTTCTGTAATTTCGTCTGGTAGTATGTTTTTTCCTTCTGTTATTGTGTATTTCCTAGTAGTTTTGTCTTAAACTGTAGATATAAGCTGTGTAATTTTATTTAATTGTGTCTAGGTCATTGGGAGAAAGTATATTGGCGTTTATATTTATATTTATGTTTATTTCCTGTCTAAAAGAGGCCCAGTTTGTTTTGGTTTAATTATAAACTTCTTTTCGGTCCGGTATTTGCGTGAGTCTGTTTAATATTTGTTTTCTTCCGATTGACACTTTTTAATGCATTCAGATGGTTCTCCTTTATAACATTCTAGAAAAAGCCTAGAAGCTCATTTGATATTTAATCTTAAATTATACTTTGGATTTATCAGCACTATATTTCTATCAAATTAGATTATTATTTCGAATTATGAGGTTTGCACTACTAAAAAATGGCCATCGTCACATAATATCTAAATTTGTAAGCTAAAATAAAAGAGTTTGTCTACATTTCTATCATTTGTAAATCCAAGTCACATTCATAATTAAGAAGCAAAATTTCTAACATGCAAAAATATTTGTAAAATAACCAACTTGTAATCCTCTTCTTAAAGATCTTAAATTAAGTTTCCTGCAAGTTTATTCGTCCTCGGATTAAACGTGACTCTTTGAGTCTAGCATTATTACCATATACCAATACCTCTAATAATAATATATACTTTTTGCACAGTTTCCAATAATTGTTAAAATAAATAAATAAACCAAAACCTAGTATAGAATTATTAAGGTCAAACATATCCAATTTTAATCCCTAGTTTTTGAACATCAACCTTGAAAAGTTTATTGCTTGTAAGAACCTGTTTAAATACATATAATTTAGAAAACCTTAAATTGCTAAATTTGTTAACAAAATACAAAATAATATATAATGATATAACCAAACAAATTTTCTTTACCTACTAATCTAAGCGTAACGTTTCTAGTAGAACATCTAGTCGGAGGCAAATCATGGCATATTTGACACTGGTAAATGCCGGCATCGGAACTACTAGTGTATCTTATATGGAGACTCCAATCCTGAAACGGTAATCAGACAGTAAGTTATCAGATTAGCGAGATTATGGAAAACTGAATATATTCCGCACAATCCTGAGTGTGGCTTAGTTAATTTCAAAGCAAAACTTCATAATCTGTACCCTATTCTGAGCTTAAGTGGATGTAATTGGGAGAATCGTGACCGTTTCCGAATGCATTTGTAACGTTTATTATAACATTGTTTTAAAAAACATTTAATAATACGTTTGGAGAAATTTCAATATTACGAAATTCAGTTCTACCAATTTGTTGAAATACATATTGAGAAAATTACAAGATGTTTAAAAAGAGATATTTAAACTATATTTAAGTTTTTTTTTAAACCTTAGTTAAACCGTTTATTTATGATCTTGTATAAGTGAAAACATTATAACAATTGGCTTCCTACAGTATCATAAATTAGCCTGTATAAATTTATATCTGAAATAATACAATAATTTAAGATCTAAAAGATATTTCCCTTTTTTCTTATTCTCGTTACTTATTAGCAAGGTGTTATCCAGTCAATCCAAACCATACTGTTGAGTGGAAAACAAAGGTAAAATATCTAGGGATAACACTAGGTAACAGGTTAGTCTGGAACAAACACGAAAACGAAATAATACATAAAGCTACAAAGGCCCCCCTTGTTGTTCCGAAAATTCCAGAAAAAACTTGGGTAACTAACCCACTACGAGAAAAAAAAGGAAGATGTTCAAGGCTCGTCTTTAAGTTCACTTTTGTGAACGGCACTCAAAGGGGTTGGTGGACAGCGGGCGTGGGTTCGGACAAGATAAATAAAAAGGGTATCGACGTTATGTTAAAAAAAGAGAGTCAATTTTATAATGTAATTAAAAGTTGAAAAGGGAAAAAAATGAAGAGAAAACAAAAATGAAAGGGGAAAGAGAATGAGCGCCACTTACTTTTTTGTTCTATGGATGGGGAAAGATAAGAAACTCATAATACAAATAAAAAAAATACTATTTAAATAAGATAACCCGGCAAATTATATTTATAAGATTAGAAATTACACACTTTTATCTAGAGAAAGAAAAATAAAAATTACTTATCCTTATCGTTAGAAACAAAACTTGTTTTACAAGAAAATTTTTGTGGCTCAAAATTTAATTAAGTACTTGTGTTTTTTATTAAATCAAAAGTTAAAAGAAGATATTAATCAGAACAACACACTCTAGAAAGGAAAGCAAATATCTATTTAAAACATAACAAAATTTATTCATCTGTTTAACAATAAAAAAAAAAAAAAAATTAAGCCAGATATCTTCAAACAGATATAATACATAAGGTCACACTACGTGGCCATCCAAAATTGGTATTTTATATACTTAGAATAACAGTTAAGTTCTCAGGTTTTTTTTTACTGTTTAAGCTAAAAGTGAACTAGGTATTTGTTAAATTTAGACAAAAATATAGAAAATTAAAATTCAACTTTTGCTTTCCTATTAACTTGAGTTAAAAGAGTACATATCCATTTATAATTATTCAAACATACAGGTAAAAAGATAAAAAAAAACAAAACACCGTTTATTCTTTTTAAACTAGATCCAGCACTGCACTATTGTTTCTCGGTGAGTAGATGTATTAAATATAATAGAATTTAATGTCCAAAGAAATGAACAGTACTTACTCTTTGTTGCGATAATAGTTTTAAGAAAAACAAAACTTACAGTATCTGGTGATATGCTTCTTATGTAACATGAGAGACAGCAACCAGCTTAGTCTCCAAAATACGGTAAAAATTTGACTATTCTTTAGGCTCTTTCAACATTTAGTTGAAGATGATAATCGTAAAACTATTTTGTAGAGACTACCCAACACAATCACCTGTAAGCTTTATATAAAAAACGATATCGACTGACTTTTCGGCTACAGCAAGTGTCCTGGGATTTTTACTGGGTGTAGCTTCAATAAAAATTTTACGAAAGCACGTGATTGAAAAGAGGGACCTTAACAATACTCGTTTACAAGCTTTTTTTTAATCGACTCTAGTTACTGTATTTAAAAAGAACGGAAAGTTTTTAACGACAGGGTCGGTTTATATTTTGGATAGAATTAATTAAACAATAATTAATTAACTGTTTCTAAAAATGCTTTAATACTATATCTTACATACCATCTCATTAAGTTTTGCTATAAATCGCCTATCCTTCCAGTAGTCTTCATTCCATGTCCATTTTGGATCTGTATTGTTATCTCCAACCAATCGATTGAGGGTTCCAATTTTTAAAAATTCACCGCTATCCATTTGTTTGGCCCAAGACAGCTACAAAGTAGATAACAATTTTAAATATTTCATAAATCTACAGCTGAAAATTAAAAACTTGATATACCCACAAAACCTATTTTTAATAGTTGAATCATAGGATTAGGAGTCCTCTCTTGGTGTTCCACTAAACCTTTGTTTCCGTAAGACAGAAGCTTTCCTGCTGTTTTCATTGATTTTTTAAATTAAATCAATGCAACTGGGAGTCTTACGTTTACTGTTTAACAGATGTCGCTAATAAAAACTTAGTTCTGTATTTTATGTACAGAGGACGCTTCGTTTACCTGCACTTTCCGTGATGCTTTACGGTCAATGAATAATTACAATCATTAGTCGTTAAATTAATTTAAATCATAATAAACAAATTGTTAACGTAACTAAATGTTAACTAATTAATGGATTTATCAGTATTAATAAAATAACCATAATTATAATTGAACTAAATTGATTTTACCTACTATAAAAACTTCGCTTTTGTTTAACGTTGTTTTATTCCAAGACATAACTTAATCTCACCACTCACCACTAAGTATGTCTTCTTTTTACATAAATATAAATTTTATTTGTTGTTTTTAAATCCACTTGTTCGATTTGTAATTCAGGTGATGTTAAAAATCTTGACTTTCGATACTTAACTTTGGTGTAAGAATGGTAGAAGAAAGAAGAATTTTATAAAATAGTTTCTATCGAAAGGGAACAAATCAACGTGGCATCACTGTAGCACGAGGGTAATCTATACATATAATAAAACTGTAGAAATGTATATGTTTGTGCGCGCATCACAAGAAAATTACTGATCCAATTCGAATGCGGTTTTCAAAGACGTATTTGTCTTCTTTTAACTTAACATCTGGTGTATAAAACTTTCTCCTCCCACCCCTTTAACGGGATGAGGAAAGAAATTTTTATACAAAAATCAACACGCCACGCGAACGACGTCGCGGATACATCGAAATAGAACCCATAAATTTGGTTAGATTTTTTTTGTCTGTCTGTATGTTTATTGTTTATGCGCGCATACCATGAAAACTAGATGTATTTGTCTTCTTTCAACTTAACATCTGGTGTATAAAAATTTCTTTCTCATTCCTTAAATGGGGTGGGGTAAGAAATTTTTATACAACAATCACACGTCACACGAACGACGTTGCGAGTACAATTAGTGTTTAAATAAAGCGCTAAATATGAAAGGATCAAGAGAGGTGGATATATACAGAATGAAACACTTCTGCTATAAAGTTGGAGGATTTGACTGTCAATGTTATTTCAGTAATTTTTAGGTTATACTTACATGATTATTCGAACTCTACATATATTTTACGTTTTTTATAATCCATAAACTGATTTGATATAAGCGCCATTTAGGTCGAATTTTAAACTGTAATTTGCTATTAACTAGCAGACACTTTATCTGCTGAATTCTCATATAAGATGGTGCTCCTTACCTCTACCATCCATACTTTGATGCTCTGTTTCGAAATTTGACTTTCGACATTTAACTTTCGACACTTGACTTTGATCCACTTAACGATTTATTATTTCGGGTAAAGATTTTTTAAACAAGAGTCAAACAAAATACATAAAAAGAACACAGATTAATTTACTTTAAATACAATATTAGACTTACAGGGAACTGTGTACTTTAGCATTGATAGATAGGATCACGAAGATACTTCGTGGATAGGATAAAAATCGATTGACAATAATTTTTTTTTTAATAATCAATCAATATATGAGCCACAATCTCATAGATATTATTTATGTACTTAACTTGTTCCAAAACCTTCGTTATAAATATGTTAACCGTACATATACTTAAAAACTCACATTAAACTAAATAAAGTAACACTTTTTTACAGGTTTCTAGTTGCAGATCTAAATTTTTCGTTGTATCTTGCCATTCAAAGACTTGGCTAAATAGCTGTAAAATACTTTAACCATTGTATAAAGACTAAACCTTTAACACTGTAATGTAGAGGACAGTTTTCTTTAAAAACATTATTGAATTATGTCCAAAACAACTTATAATTATAGTGTTATGACATAAGTATTTTATTACCAAATTTCATGACGCTCTGTTTTTTAGTTCAAAAGTTATAGCACATACAACTGGAGGGAAATATGCATTATATAAACTACTTTTGAAAAACGGTTAAAATTTTACAGTAAGGGTTCTACGTTCTTAACCAAAAGCAAAAAGTTTCTTTTCTATGACTTAAGAATTCTTTATATTGAATTTCATGACCCTCTGATCTTTCAATAAAGAGAAAGCGCACACAAACAGAAAAAAGTATGAGTGGTGTGCACGAGAATCGAAAAAGAGTTAAAATTTTACCGTTAACTTTATCCGATGTAGAACAAAATTAATAGGGTTTTTTCCCATAACATAAGGATTTTATTTACCACATTTTATGACCGTGTGACCTTCCGTTCAAGAGCGCACTCAAAAGCAAATATGCATTATATACATGAGTTTCTGAAAACCGTTAAACTTTTACCGTTAAGGTTATCCGATTTAAGCCAAAATCAGAAGGGTTCTTCCCCATTGCATGATGATTCTATAGGTTTGTTTTATTCTAGAACCGTCCGGGAAATGCGCAGTAGACAAAATCTCGATACCTTTTATGTACTGAGTTGATTCGCAAATTTCATGACCGTGTGGCTTTCCATACAAGAGTTATAGCGCACACGAACAAAGAGACGAAAGGACTGGAAGGACACACAAGACAATCTTATAAAGGTACTTAAAGTTCCCTTTATTTCAACCTAATTAGCGGAGGGCGTTATCGCTTATTAAGGGAATCGGTTATTTTGTCATAACTGTTCATGATCAGAATAACCGATAACGTGTAACGTTGATTAAATAGGTGGCTTAAAATCTCTCTAATAAAACTGACGCCATAGAGCGTTGATGTTAATATGCAAGACGTAAAAAAAAACCGAGAATTAAAAATATTTTTAACAGAAAATGATTTGGTTTCCATTTAGTACACCCGTTACTAACAAGATGTCTCTTTATATTTCTAGATGCTAATTTAAAGCATTCGTATTTTCTTAGAGGGACTAAAATACTCACTGAGCTATTTTCAGTTTCCAATATTTCCGATATATTACATGGCAAAACTGCAGAAGTCCTAGTTTGAACTCTAATTGAAGGATATCTAGGTACAATTGTTGTTGTTTTAATAGTAGAAATCTTAGATTTTTCAAATTTATAGCTTTGGTTCAAACTTATACTATGACGGTATCTCTCTTTTCCTAAAATGAAAAATAATACTTATTAGAAAAATTCAAGAAACCAATTAACAAAAATTCTAGGATACACCATACACCCATAATTTTTTTTATATTTTATGTTTTTACATGTAATCTTATGTTTATATCGCCCTCTCTTGTCGAGAATACTACTTTCGGTTACAGAATTCATCGTTGTGCTGATATCGATTTTTATATACTAAAGATATCTATCTGCAATCATAAAGTTGATGTAAAATTCTGCTGAAATTTATTGATAAATTGTATTTTAAACCAAAGATGTCATATAAAGTATTAATACCAAGAACAACTAAAAAGCTGTCAATGATGTTTATTTTTGAAGTAAGGTGGGAACTAATGTTGTATGTTGTATTCTATGTAGCAGAGGATGGTTGGGAATAAAACGTCATGGACGTCAAGTTGTCAAAGAAACCCAATATTGGTAGTCCACATGTACGGGTTAAAATTTTAATTTGTTTATTTACCCAAAATTTACATTTTTTTAATCGCCTTCTTTGAGCGAACTTTTTTTGTGTTGGATTAAGTTCCCGGTAAGAATCAGCCAAACCTTCAGAGAAAAGGGCTGCATCATCTTTCTCTGTTTTTTGCTGGAGATGCCCCAGCGTTTCCGTTAATTAATCGTTGCCGTCGACCATTTGTACGTTGGCGGTCCTCCTTTTGTGGCAACTTTGTTTCTGAAAGTAATATGATTTACTAAAATTAATGTAATTAGAACATAAACACCAATCTTAATAATGTTGCTTACTTCTGCTTTATTTAAAAATGGCACCTTCATGTCCATTGAAGACATTTCAAGTATTTAAGTCACTAGATCCATTAAAAACATCAAACATCATCGGCACCTGCGGCTGACCTTTGGCTAGCTTTTACTTTTTTAATTCCCTTCAGTATAACATGCTTTTATATTGTACACTCTTTTTCTAATAGTCTCTTCATTTGCTTATGGTTCTAAATTTTTATAGATCTCAAGAGGTTTTTTCCACTTTCTTTTTATACCTGTCATTGAAATCACTGCTCTCCACTTTCCACAATCCAGATAAATCGCGATACATATTTAAAAAAATTCCTAGCCTCATATTTTACCACGCTAAATATTTTAACAGAATATTATTATACAACATTTTCTTTAATCACGATGAGATGTTACACACTTTGTTATAAACAGACGCTGCAACTCAGTTGCCAAAATTAGTCTCCACCCAAGCATTATTGAAACTTTTGGATCTGGATCCAACCGTTAAAACAGCCTTACTTTAAAATCTCGAACCACTCCACAGATGTGGAATATCTAGTAAAGCAAACTAGTAACTTTGTTAGTGACCAAGTTACTTGTCCCAGGCAACAAAATCACGTTCCAAAAACGTGAAAAATACGTTATCGGATACCTAAAATCACGTTTTCAAATGACGTTTTATTGACGGTAATTTAACGTGAATAAGTCCCACCACAATCACGTGATACTGATGACGTTAATAAAACGTTAGCAACTAACGTATTGCTGACGTATAATATACGTATATGAAACGTTAATAAAACGTTAGCAGCTGACGTATAATATACGTATTTAAAACGTTAGCAACTAACGTACTGCTGACGTATAATATACGTAAATATAACGTCTATTTAACATAAGCAGATCACTTGTATGTAACCTTTCACATAAAAGCTGGTTTTTAAAAATAGGAAAATAAAACATCAATATATACTTACTATTTTTTTTTATTAAATAAGATTAATATTCGTTTTCAAACTTAAATCAAATTCTATTTTGAAAAATGAAACTTTTTTAGCTTAATTACAAAAAAATATGTTTTAGCATCATAGATTTTTTTTATCGCAATTTCTTGACGTTTTCAAGGTACGAGTTCCGGAAGAATTAAGACCTAAAAAGAATCCGCGAAATTACGTTTTACACTTAAAGCCTATGACATAAAGATAACCTACCTCCAAATTCATCCAACGATCGATCGTCTTCTTTTGGACATCTCTCGGTTAGAGGTTGTTTACGAATGCTGCAACTCTTACTTGAAGACAAATCTCTAAAGCAATAAATCAACTGTAATTACATTTATTTAACTTAAGCATAAACTTACTTGATTTCTTTCCAAATATAATTTGACGGAGTCGCTTTAATTTCTTACTTTTTTTGAGAAATTAAAAGGTCTTGAAATGGATCTGAAGCAGAAGACTCATAAAAAGCTTTTCTCTTTCGATTCCTTTTCACTAATGATTGTGAAACTAATTCTTCAATCATTATGGGATTATAACCTTAAAGAAAATGTAACCATTAATTTCAATATGAAGCATCTACCTAACTATATAATAAAAGATAGATGTACATATATTTAAATAAAGTGTATATGTAATACTTACTTAAAATTTTTATTACTTAATACTAATACAGAGCACACCAACTACGCCAAACAAACACAAATATAAAATGGCGACAGCGACAATGCCGACAATCCTTTTGAACCGTGGTACCAACTGGTACGTAGTACCAACCAAAATAAAACCGCGTAAAAAAGATTTTGGCGCACTTATCAAAATGTGCATCTTTCATCCTTCTTGTTTTATTATTAGAAATGCATATATAAAACGTTATAAAGGTTTGATCCATTTTAAAATTTTAATAAATGCTTAATAAATGAATTTAATAAATTTTTTAGTATCCGTCACTTTGCTAACTATTTTTCGACTTGTTAATTACGTTTCACAGGTATACGTTATTTTGGGGGGAGCCGAATCACGTTTTTTTTAGGTCAGATTTAAGACATTTTGCGACCTAATGCATTTTTCACGTGATAGTCACGTCTTTATGACGTTTTACGTGATCATGTGGTTGCCTGGGGTCTGAGGACTGCGTTAGTTTCAAATGTTTTATAACAAAGTTAATAACTTAATGGGCATCGACCATTCAGACTACACCTTCGGAGGATGGGGATTTTGACACAGGAACCCTCCTCGTGCCGACTGTGCGCCATGGACGATGAGACGGCAACTCACATTCTATTCAAGTGTAAGGCCTTGGACTATAAACGGTTCCTCATCTTCGGTGACACAAATCCTGAATTCTATTACCACCTTGAGGAGCTAGTCACAGGACTCAAGTCTCTTATAAGGGGAAATGCTCTGTGGCAACAGTAACTTAAGGAATTTCGGACACCTGGATTCTAGCCTACCTGAAGATCAGAGTGATGTTGATTTTCAGCTGAACAAACTAGAGTCCTGCACGCATCGGATGCATGTAAGAACTCTTGATGCCGAACCTGGTCACAATATTCCCATAGGAAGCAGTGCTCAAACATGGGGCTCCACAGGAGAGACCATGCCAGGTTATTTAGATTAGATTAGATTAATATCTTCACTAATTGTACCAGTAGTTTAACAATAAGTGGAAACGTACGATTGTAAGAAGAAGAGAAAACAGCGGTACCCTATCTGTCTCTCTACCGACGCATCCGTAGCAAGTGTCGCCTTGTTTTTCGAGTAATAAAATATAGGTAACATAATAAAGCGCAAAATTTGTAACGATCTATTAGATCGTTTTAGTATAAGAATCCACCAGACTATATTTAATTTGAAAATTTTTAAAATTACAAATTGGCGCCCAACCTGCTAAATTAATGGTAATTGATTATTAGGGTTATAAATTGGCCCCAACCTGCATAATTAATGGTGGAATTGATTATTTAGGTTACCATCGTGTTAATTTAATTTTTAATTGATTATTATGGTTACAGGTTGAATTTTTCAACAAGAGAATTTATGATATACTAGATTACCCGTAGAACTACGTACCGCCTAACACTGATTTCTTTCCAATTTTTTACGATTTTGTCTCGTTTTTTGATTACTTTGAATTTTTTTTTGTTGATTTGTTGTTTTTATCATATTGTTTCGTTTGTTTTCAGGTTTTTATTTTTTTTATTGTGTTTTGTAATTTTTTGATAAAATATATTAGATATTAACAGCGACACATTACGGTGGCATCAGAGTACTTAATCAAGTGAGAATTGCCTGTTTAAATATTGTTATGGTCTAAACTAGTTGGTCTTTATGTAGTGTGCAAATATGGTTAAGACTAGCTAGATGAAAAAGGATGGTATCAATCTATGGAATTTATCAAGTAATGATAGAAAATAATTGAAAAAAAAAGGGTATAAAAGACGAGACCTTGGAAACAGTTGTTTTGATTATTGATTTTGTTCAGTCATGAAAAATTTGGATGGGACATTAATTGTCAAAAATATGAGATGAATAAAATTGAATACTGTATAAAATATCAGATAAACATTTATAAATATGAATAATCATAAATAGAATATGGAAATTGGAATTGGAATGAAATTACATAGATTGATATTATAATTGGTTATTATAAGAAGAAAATTTAGATTAAGATAAGTATTTTATTTATAAGGGTAGTATCAGCTGATATTATTAGTTTATAATTAAAGTAATTATTCAAGGAATTGTTTTTTTTTTAAAAGGCAAAATTATTATAGAGTAAGAGTGATTGTAATTAATTGTTTGAACAAATTTTGATTTGTTATTGTATTGTATTGGAATATTGTATTTAATGTTAAAAATGTTATCTTAAATGTTGTATAAAATAAAAATTGAAATTTTAGTTAATGCTAATCGATGAACCCACCCTGGAAGAGTCCACCAATATATATATATATATATATATATATATATATATATATATATATATATATATACCAATATGTAAGAGATGATACAAAAGTATCTAGTGCCGTGCTTGGCTAGCAAAAGTGTTGGGTACTTGGGAGCAAAGGATGTTGGGGAAACATGTGTAAAGAAACACAAAAACAACGAACGCTCACACAGGAGTCCTATCGCCATTTTGTGCTTTCGGCCAGCTGTGCCAATGGGTTTTCGGCTAGCAACCAGCATCGCAACGTTGACGAAACGGACTCATTGTGTTTGAGTCGTTCTAAGCCCAGGATATGAAATAAACACTTTTGCTAGCCAAGTGCAATACCCTACTTGGTTATGCCGCACTGATGACGGCTAATGAGCCAGAAACATGCATGTCTGCGGTTACCATTCCTACTCGTGGCCTTATTGATCCTTTTTGCGTTTATGCCCAATAATTTTTTCCTTTTGTTTATATTAATACGCGTTTTCTTGGTACTTTGTTTATTATATATATATATATATATATATATATATATATATATATATATATATATATATATATATATATATATTGTAATGGTTTCTCTTCTTAACTCCGGCTTTCTGGGATGGGTTCCTTCTTATTTCTTTTATTCTTTTTTAATTTTATTTAAAAAAATTCACTATTTAATTAATTATAACTCTATATTAAGATCAACTTTAAATACAAAATGACAAGTTCAAATTATCAATCAAAAATGAGAAATCAATCCTCGTTTCCATCGCATTTCACCGCTTATATACATCAAAAAAATAATAGTCACTGGTCTATGTCGTCACACTATACAGTAAGATATTTTAATTTACACAATAGACACAGTGATACCATAACAAATCCCCACAATTAAAAAAAATTAAAATTTTCTTCAAAGACATATTTTAATTTTTTTAAATTTATTTTTAATTTTTTTTATTTTTTTATTTTTTTTTATAACTTTTTTATTCAGTGTTCCTTTACATTTTGTTTTAAACATTTTATAAAGCTTTATTTATTTATTTTTATCCATATTTTCAATTTTAATCTTAATTTTAATTTAGTTTTAATCTTATTTACTTTTATTTAACTATTTTATTTTTTTCTCGTTTTATAATTATATACAATGCTCATCCAAATCTTCCTTAATCTTCTATTAATGTTATCTATTTCAAAATAATTTATATCATCTTCTTTATATGTTTTATGTTTAAACTTCTTTTTATTCTTATAATTGTAATTCAAATTAGTTTTATGTTTAATTTTATTGTCATTATCATAATCTAATCTATTTTTATATTTATTATCACCCTCATATACTTTATTTTCACATTTTGCTTCTCCATTTGTATAATAATTATCTTTATCTTTCTTCTTATCATCATCATATTCATAATTTAATTTTAATTTCATAATTTCATATTCTTGTTTCATATTGTTTTTATATGTAACATGTTCTTTATAATAGTTATTTTTACTTTTTTCAGTCTGTAAAATGTCTTTGTAAATATATTCTTCTTTATATCTTCTCATAGGTTTATTTTTATTTATATTTGTTTCATACATTTCTATTAATTCAGATTTATCTTCATTTTTAAGTTTATTTTCCCCCATATCTTTTTCTTCAGGAGATTTAATTTCATAGTCCTTATTAATTACTGATTTGTTATAAATTATTTTCATATCTTTTATTGTTTCTCTATACATTTCCATTTGGTTCCTCATCTCATCTTTAAATGCTTCTATATTTTTGTTCATGTCTTCTTTAACTCCTTGTAAATCTGATCTTATTAATTTAATTTGTTCAGTCATGTCTTTTTTCATATCTTCTTTATTTTTGTTAATATCTTGTTTTATTGCTTCTGTATTTTTGTCTTGTTTTTCTTGATTTTCTTGTAAATTCTTTTTCATTGAATTCATATCTTCTCTTAAGTTATTATTCATTTTTTCTAATAATTTAAACATTCTTTCCATGTCACTTTCTTCATGTTTAATACCATTACTTTCAATAATTGCTTCTATAATTGTGGTATTTTCTTTTTCATCTCCCGATTCATTATTTTCCATAATATTTATATCATCATCTTTTTGATGATCTCCTTTTTGTGCATTATCCCTATCCTGTCTTTGTCTTCTTGTTTCCATAATTATGTATATTTTTTTTTTTAATTTTAGTTTTAAAATTTATTCTTAATTTTCAATTAAATAATTTGAGTTTTATAATTTATGTTTAATTGTTTTAATAAAATTTTCCCCACAAATCACTGCGTCTATTATATAAATGCAAATATCTTACCTATCTGTCAGTCCCGTCTGTCAAAGTCCTTGGAGGTGTCTCGAATTTGCAGTTCTAGGTGCTAGTAGGTGTCTCGATTTGCAGTTCAGGTACTTGTAGGTGTCTCGAATTTGCAGTTCAGGTGCTTGCAGTGGACTCGAATTTGCAGTTCTGGGTGCTAGTAGTTGACTTGTATTGGGCCCCACGTTGGGCGCCAATTTTGTAATGGTTTCTCTTCTTAACTCCGGCTTTCTGGGATGGGTTCCTTCTTATTTCTTTTATTCTTTTTTAATTTTATTTAAAAAAATTCACTATTCAATTAATTATAACTCTATATTAAGATCAACTTTAAATACAAAATGACAAGTTCAAATTATCAATCAAAAATCAGAAATCAATCCTCGTTTCCATCGCATTTCACCGCTTATATACATCAAAAAAATAATAGTCACTGGTCTATGTCGTCACACTATACAGTAAGATATTTTAATTTACACAATAGACACAGTGATACCATAACAATATATATATATATATATATATATATATATATATATATATATATATATATATATATATATATATAACGAACAGAGCGTTTGTGACAGTCTTATATAACAATATGTAAGAGATGATACAAAAGTATCTAGTGCCGTGCTGTCAATAATAAATCCAGTTTTCAACTGGATTGGTGTTTGGTTAGATTTTTTAACTCAAGACACCGGTAGACGCTGCAAAATAGGAGTATAAGGATTTTAATCAGCCCATACAGGGGCAAAACCAACTACAGACACGTGTTTTGCTCTTTTTATGAGCTCATCAGTGCAGTATAGGTTATATCTCTTCAGTCACTAATGAAGAGACATCCCCCGTATGAATCGACCAAATCCTTATAGATGTACGCTTGCGAAAGTAGAAACCATTCGCAAGTGGCCCCATCTTTACTCCAAAAATGGAACTAAGAAGTCGCTTTGCGTCTTAAAAGTACCTTCGACAAGGTAATAACACAAAACGAACAGAGCGTTTGTGACAGTCTTATATAACAATATGTAAGAGATGATACAATAGTATATTGTAATACAAGTGTTACAATGACAGAGGTTTCGTAGTACGAGTTCAGTTTGTGAAACGAACCGCGAAGCGGTGAGTTTCGCAAAGAACGAGTACTACAAACCGTCATTGTAATTCGAGTGTTACATACTATTTTTTATAATGAACTTTTAAAAGTATAAAAAAAAATAAAATGAGAGTTTTTCGAAATATTTATTTATGTTGGCAATCTTGACAGTTTTGACACTTGTCAGTTTTAATGATTTTAAATTAGAATGTTTGTCAAATTTGTATAAAATATTCCGAATTTAGCAATAACGCTGATAATGTAGTTAATAATTTACTACAACATACTTTTTGATTTACTACCTGAACTCTTTCGTTGAAAATCAGTGCAGTGCAACCACTTGTGTAAAACAAAAAGTTACCAAAAACAGTGTTACAATGAATCTATTTTGATACTGTTTTTAGTGTCGAAATAGAAACTTTGTGAACGTGAATTATAAAAAAGTATCTAGTGCCGTGCTGTCAATAATTTATTTATTTATTTATTTAATTCTACGGGAAAAATCCCTTTATAATAAAAGTAACAAAATGACAAATATAGTACATAAAAGTGCAACCAATATAAAAGAACATGGAAAGAACAAGAAATAGAAAATATAAATAAAATTAAAAATTAAAAATTAGGGACAACACAAAAATACTTACAAGAAACAAAAAACAAAAACAATGGTATATAGCGCATTCTATTTAACAAGTCCAGGTCGTAATTGACTCATACGTTTTTTAAATTGGGACACAGAAGTATTTAAAATATCACAATCAAGGTTATTGCTATTAAACAAACGCATACATTTTGATATAGGATTAAAGAAGCCATAATTAGTTCTGTGAAGAGGCATCCTGAAGAATACAACACTACGCGTCATCCTTGAAGGCACATAAATAGGCAATGAGGAAACCAACTCAATACAATTTATTTTACCAGACACAATTTTATGTAGGAAAATTAAGTCGTTAATATTCCTACGTATATATAGAAATTCCAAATTTAAAAAACCCAAAATGGTTTCATAATCGTAATTACCCAGTGCATACCCCATCTTGAAAGCACAAATTCTTAAAAAACGATTTTGTATAGATTCCAACCTATTGATATGAACTGCGTAATGTGGAGACCAAACTACAGAGGCATATTCTGTCCATTTATTCAGAAATCGGAATACAATGCTATTCGCGGGTTTTCTGTAAACTATATATTAAACAAATTAACATGTATCGTTATCTATTATACCTACATACTTTGTGTTGGAATATTAAATTGTCTTTTTTTATTTTTAGTTACTTATTATTAATGCTACGTATTGTTAAAACCTTTCCTGAACTTTCACTAATATTTGAAGATCAAATATGATCTAGCCATTCTGGAGTTTTAGTAATAAATAGACAAGTTAAAATGGTGTCATGGGACACCAGGTAGGAACGAAGTTCCTTCGGCTAATGTGGAATCGACACATAACACTACTCGCTTGTGTATACGACGTAGCGCCTGCGCACGTCTCATTTAACCGTCAATATATAAAAATCAGTGAAATTTTGGCGTTAAGAAAGAAGCTTCTTTAAAATTCAAGGTGAGCTTTAAAGAGTATTGTATACATTTATTTTTTCTCACCTTTTCCAACTACTTTCAACTATCAAGATTTTTAAAAATTATATCTCATATTACTTAAACAAAAAAAGGTAAATGTTAAGAGATATATACAAAAAAAATGCATCGGCCGGGAATCAAACCCGGATCATTTAAGGGTGTTATTCCACGGACTTTTCGTTACGGTTTTTTACTATTACATGACATATATTTTTTTCAGTTCGGTCACGCAGCAAAACCCTATCTCCTCCAAGCCTGCCGTAAGGAACTTAGTTCCAAAAATCTCTAAAAGTTGCGAGATCGAGTCCTGACGGATGCGACATTTATTTAATTTCTCCTTAATATCATTTAATATATATATATTCTTGTTTGTAGATATCTTAGATTTTAAAAATGT